>JARFIW010001411.1:0-600000 GCA_036346225.1 Platerodrilus igneus
TTGGGGTGTCTGTAAATATGGTAAAGATTATAAAAGTATAGCTGCCACATTGGATAGAAAAAATATACACCAAGTACGACAATTTTATACTAACTTTTATGTGCCATATAATATAGATGAAATAGTTAAAGATTGCATAAATGCAAATTGATCCAATGGTGGTATTTGTTCATCATCTTCTCCCCCACTTAGAGATAATTTAAAAAATAAGAGAAAGACTTTAAATCCACTTAATAATAAACCACGTTAAAGAATATATATTCATGAGGAGTATTCTTGTAGTGTTATATTTTATATTTCTAATTATTAGTTTTTAAATTGAAAATGCTATAACCATTTGTTTAAGTCTGTAAAATAT
Organism: Platerodrilus igneus; assembly: GCA_036346225.1. NCBI lineage: Eukaryota > Metazoa > Arthropoda > Insecta > Coleoptera > Lycidae > Platerodrilus > Platerodrilus igneus. The sequence continues at coordinate 359 of JARFIW010001411.1, forward strand.
GCAGTATAATTTTAGATTTGTGTGAAATATTTTTTAAAAATGCATTGAAGATTGTTTTTTGTTATGTGTACAAAAATTTCATTTTATAACTGAATAGCTTCAAACTTATATTACTTTACTTTGTGTACAAAACTTTGACTGTAAACACTAGTTCCATAAATTGGGAATTTTTAGTATTACTAGATGTAGTTGAGGTTATTCGTCTTATAACTGTGTTATCTAGATAAGTGGCGTCTGTATAAATTAAAATATAATAAAAATATTTTCTTATATAGTTCAATTTTAAATATATGTAATAAACCACTTGTGTGGAGAAGATTTTTGAATTAAGAGCGATTGACAGTAAACTTTCACAAAAATATTTCTTATAATTTCAGCTGGAAACAATTTGTTGTAGGTTGTCTAATGGTTTGGCTTAGTGCACAAATATTATGTGTACTTTTTGAAATTGTTAGAAACTTTTATCGTTTTTGTAATCTCAAAATCTGAATGTTAAAAAAAGCTTTGACTTTGTAAAGGCAACCATACATTGTCAATTTTTAGTATTACTAGATGTAGTTGAGGTTATTTGTATTATAACTGCCTTATCTAGATAAGTGTATCTGTTTAAATTAAAATATAATCAAAAATTTTTCTTATACAGTTTAATTTTAAATATATGTAATAAACCACTTGTGGGGAGAAGATTTTTGAATTAAGAGCGATTGACAGTAAATTTTCACAAAAATATTTCTAATAATTTCAGCTGGAAACAATTTGTTGTAGGTTGTCTAATGGTTTGGCTTAGTGCACAAATATTATGTGTACTTTTTGAAATTGTTAGAAACTTTTATCGTTTTTGTAATCTCAGAATCTGGATATTTAAAATAGCTATGACTTTGTAATGGCTAGTTCCATACATTGTCAATTTTTAGTATTACTAGATGTAGTTGAGGTTATTCGTATTATAACTGTCTTATCTAGATAAGTGTATCTGTTTAAATTAAAATATAATAAAAATTTTTTCTTATAGAGTTTAATTTTAAATATATGTAATAAACTACTTGTGTGGAGAAGATTTTTGAATTAAGAGCGATTGACAGTAAACTTTCACAAAGATATTTCTAATAATTTCAGCTGGAAACAATTTGTTGTAGGTTGTCTAATGGTTTGGCTTAGTGCACAAATATTATGTGTACTTTTTGAAATTGTTTCAAAATCTGGATGTTAAAAAAGCTTTGACTTTGTAAAGGCAACCATACATTGTCAATTTTTAGTATTACTGGATGTAGTTGAGGTTATTTGTATTATAACTGTCTTATCTAGATAAGTGTATCTGTTTAAATTAAAATATAATGAAAGTTTTTCTTATACAGTTTAATTTTAAATATATGTAATAAACCACTTGTGGGGAGAAGATTTTTGAATTAAGAGCGATTGACAGTAAACTTTCACAAAGATATTTCTATTAATTTCAGCTGGAAACAATTTATTGTAGGTTATCTAATGGTTTGGCTTAGTGCACAAATATTATGTGTGCTTTTTAAAATTGTTAGAAACTTTTATCGTTTTTGTAATCTCAAAATCTGAATGTTAAAAAAAGCTTTGACTTTGTAAAGGCAACCATACATTGTCAATTTTTAGTATTACTAGATGTAGTTGAGGTTATTTGTATTATAACTGCCTTATCTAGATAAGTGTATCTGTTTAAATTAAAATATAATCAAAATTTTTCTTATACAGTTTAATTTTAAATATATGTAATAAACCACTTGTGGGGAGAAGATTTTGAATTAAGAGCGATTGACAGTAAATTTTCACAAAATATTTCTAATAATTTCAGCTGGAAACAATTTGTTGTAGGTTGTCTAATGGTTTGGCTTAGTGCACAAATATTATGTGTACTTTTGAAATTGTTAGAAACTTTTATCGTTTTTGTAATCTCAGAATCTGGATATTTAAAATAGCTATGACTTTGTAATGGCTAGTTCCATACATTGTCAATTTTAGTATTACTAGATGTAGTTGAGGTTATTCGTATTATAACTGTCTTATCTAGATAAGTGTATCTGTTTAAATTAAAATATAATAAAAATTTTTCTTATAGAGTTTAATTTTAAATATATGTAATAAACTACTTGTGTGGAGAAGATTTTGAATTAAGAGCGATTGACAGTAAACTTTCACAAAGATATTTCTAATAATTTCAGCTGGAAACAATTTGTTGTAGGTTGTCTAATGGTTTGGCTTAGTGCACAAATATTATGTGTACTTTTTGAAATTGTTAGAAACTTTTATGGTTTTTGTAATCTCAAAATCTGGATGTTAAAAAAAGCTTTGACTTTGTAAAGGCAACCATACATTGTCGATTTTTAGTATTACTAGATGTAGTTGAGGTTATTTGTATTATAACTGTCTTATCTAGATAAGTGTATCTGTTTAGATTAAAATATAATCAAACATTTTTCTTATAAAGTTTAATTTTATATATATGTAATAAACCACTTGTGGGGAGAAGATTTTTGAATTAAGAGCGATTGACAGTAAATTTTCACAAAAATATTTGTAATAATTTCAGCTGGAAACAATTTGTTGTAGTTTGTCTAATGGTTTGGCTTAGTGCACAAATATTATGTGTACTTTTTGAAATTGTTAGAAACTTTTATCGTTTTTGTAATCTTAGAATCTGGATATTTAAAATAGCTTTGACTTTGTAATGGCTAGTTCCATACATTGTCAATTTTTAGTATTACTAGATGTAGTTGAGGTTATTCGTATTATAACTGTCTTATCTAGATAAGTGTATCTGTTTAAATTAAAATATAATAAAAATTTTTTCTTATATAGTTTAATTTTAAATATATGTAATAAACTACTTGTGTGGAGAAGATTTTTGAATTAAGAGCGATTGACAGTAAACTTTCACAAAGATATTTCTAATAATTTCAGCTGGAAACAATTTGTTGTAGGTTGTCTAATGGTTTGGCTTAGTGCACAAATATTATGTGTACTTTTTGAAATTGTTAGAAACTTTTATCGTTTTGTAATCTCAAAATCTGGATGTTAAAAAAGCTTTGACTTTGTAAAGGCAACCATACATTGTCAATTTTTAGTATTACTAGATGTAGTTGAGGTTATTTGTATTATAACTGCCTTATCTAGATAAGTGTATCTGTTTAAATTAAAATATAATCAAAAATTTTTCTTATACAGTTTAATTTTAAATATATGTAATAAACCACTTGTGGGGAGAAGATTTTTGAATTAAGAGCGATTGACAGTAAATTTTCACAAAAATATTTCTAATAATTTCAGCTGGAAAAAATTTGTTGTAGGTTGTCTAATAGTTTGGCTTAGTGCACAAATATTATGTGTACTTTTTGAAATTGTTAGAAACTTATCGTTTTTGTAATCTCAGAATCTGGACATTTAAAATAGCTTTGACTTTGTAAAGGCAACCATACATTGACAATTTTTAGTATTACTAGATGTAGTTGAGGTTATTCGTATTATAACTGTCTTATCTAGATAAGTGTATCTGTTTAAATTAAAATATAATAAAAATTTTTTCTTATATAGTTTTCATTTTAAATATATGTAATAAACCACTTGTGTGGAGAAGATTTTTGAATTAAGAGCGATTGACAGTAAACTTTCACAAAGATATTTCTAATAATTTCAGCTGGAAACAATTTGTTCTAGGTTGTCTAATGGTTTGGCTTAGTGCACAAATATTGTGTGCTTTTTGAAATTGTTAGAAACTTTTATCGTTTTTGGAATCTCAAAATCTGAATGTTAAAAAAAGCTTTGACTTTGTAAAGGCAACCATACATTGTCAATTTTTAGTATTACTAGATGTAGTTGAGGTTATTCGTATTATAACTGTCTTATCTAGATAAGTGTATCTGTTTAAATTAAAATATAATCAAAAGTTTTTCTTATACAGTTTAATTTTAAATATATGTAATAAACCACTTGTGTGGAGAAGATTTTTGAATTAAGAGCGATTGACAGTAAATTTTCACAAAAATATTTCTAATAATTTCAGCTGGAAACAATTTGTTGTAGGTTGTCTAATGGTTTGGCTTAGTGCACAAATATTATGTGTACTTTTTGAAATTGTTAGAAACTTTTATCGTTTTTGTAATCTCAGAATCTGGATATTTAAAATAGCTATGACTTTGTAATGGCTAGTTCCATACATTGTCAATTTTTAGTATTACTAGATGTAGTTGAGGTTATTCGTATTATAACTGTCTTATCTAGATAAGTGTATCTGTTTAAATTAAAATATAATAAAAATTTTTTCTTATAGAGTTTAATTTTAAATATATGTAATAAACTACTTGTGTGGAGAAGATTTTTGAATTAAGAGCGATTGACAGTAAACTTTCACAAAGATATTTCTAATAATTTCAGCTGGAAACAATTTGTTGTAGGTTGTCTAATGGTTTGGCTTAGTGCACAAATATTATGTGTACTTTTTGAAATTGTTTCAAAATCTGGATGTTAAAAAAGCTTTGACTTTGTAAAGGCAACCATACATTGTCAATTTTTAGTATTACTGGATGTAGTTGAGGTTATTTGTATTATAACTGTCTTATCTAGATAAGTGTATCTGTTTAAATTAAAATATAATGAAAATTTTTCTTATACAGTTTAATTTTAAATATATGTAATTATTAACCACTTGTGGGGAGAAGATTTTTGAATTAAGAGCGATTGACAGTAAACTTTCACAAAGATATTTCTATTAATTTCAGCTGGAAACAATTTATTGTAGGTTATCTAATGGTTTGGCTTAGTGCACAAATATTATGTGTGCTTTTTAAAATTGTTAGAAACTTTTATCGTTTTTGTAATCTCAAAATCTGAATGTTAAAAAAAGCTTTGACTTTGTAATGGCTAGTTCCATACATTGTCAATTTTTAGTATTACTAGATGTAGTTGAGGTTATTCGTATTATAACTGTCTTATCTAGATAAGTGTATCTGTTTAAATTAAAATATAATAGAAAATTTTTCTTATAGAGTTTAATTTTAAATATATGTAATAAACTACTTGTGTGGAGAAGACTTTTGAATTAAGAGCGATTGACAGTAAACTTTCACAAAGATATTTCTAATAATTTCAGCTGGAAACAATTTGTTGTAGATTGTCTAATGGTTTGGCTTAGTGCACAAATATTATGTGTACTTTTTGAAATTGTTTTAAAATCTGGATGTTAAAAAAGCTTTGACTTTGTAAAGGCAACCATACATTGTCAATTTTTAGTATTACTGGATGTAGTTGAGGTTATTTGTATTATAACTGTCTTATCTAGATAAGTGTATCTGTTTAAATTAAAATATAATGAAAATTTTTCTTATACAGTTTAATTTTAAATATATGTAATAAACCACTTGTGTGGAGAAGATTTTTGAATTAAGAGCGATTGACAGTAAACTTTCACAAAGATATTTCTAATAATTTCAGCTGGAAACAATTTATTGTAGGTTATCTAATGGTTTGGCTTAGTGCACAAATATTATCTGTACTTTTTGAAATTGTTAGAAACTTTTATTGTTTTTGTAATCTCAAAATCTGGATGTTAAAAATAGCTTTGACTTTGTAATGGCTAGTTCCATACATTGTCAATTTTTAGTATTACTAGATGTAGTTGAGGTTATTCGTATTATAACTGTGTTATCTAGATAAGTGTATCTGTATAAATTAAAAGCAAATAAAAAATTTTTCTTATATGGTTTAATTTTAAATATATGTAATAAACCACTTGTGGGGAGAAGATTTTTGAATTAAGAGCGATTGACAGTAAACTTTCACAAAAATATTTCTTATAATTTCAGCTGGAAACAATTTGTTGTAGATTGTCTAATGGTTTGGCTTAGTGCACAAATATTATGTGTACTTTTGAAATTGTTAGAAACTTTTATCGTTTTTGTAATCTCAGAATCTGGATATTTAAAATAGCTATGACTTTGTAATGGCTAGTTCCATACATTGTCAATTTTTAGTATTACTGGATGTAGTTGAGGTTATTTGTATTATAACTGTCTTATCTAGATAAGTGTATCTGTTTAAATTAAAATATAATGAAAATTTTTCTTATACAGTTTAATTTTAAATATATGTAATAAACCACTTGTGTGGAGAAGATTTTTGAATTAAGAGCGATTGACAGTAAACTTTCACAAAGATATTTCTAATAATTTCAGCTGGAAACAATTTATTGTAGGTTATCTAATGGTTTGGCTTAGTGCACAAATATTATGTGTGCTTTTTAAAATTGTTAGAAACTTTTATCGTTTTTGTAATCTCAGAATCTGGATATTTAAAATAGCTTTGACTTTGTAATGGCTAGTTCCATACATTGTCAATTTTTAGTATTACTAGATGTAGTTGAGGTTATTCGTATTATAACTGTCTTATCTAGATAAGTGTATCTGTTTAAATTAAAATATAATAAAAAATTTTTCTTATATAGTTTAATTTTAAATATATGTAATAAACCACTTGTGTGGAGAAGATTTTTGAATTAAGAGCGATTGACAGTAAACTTTCACAAAGATATTTCTAATAATTTCAGCTGAAAACAATTTATTGTAGGTTATCTAATGGTTTGGCTTAGTGCACAAATATTATGTGTGCTTTTTAAAATTGTTAGAAACTTTTATCGTTTTTGTAATCTCAGAATCTGGATATTTAAAATAGCTATGACTTTGTAATGGCTAGTTCCATACATTGTCAATTTTTAGTATTACTGGATGTAGTTGAGGTTATTTGTATTATAACTGTCTTATCTAGATAAGTGTATCTGTTTAAATTAAAATATAATGAAAATTTTTCTTATACAGTTTAATTTTAAATATATGTAATAAACCACTTGTGTGGAGAAGATTTTTGAATTAAGAGCGATTGACAGTAAACTTTCACAAAGATATTTCTAATAATTTCAGCTGGAAACAATTTATTGTAGGTTATCTAATGGTTTGGCTTAGTGCACAAATATTATCTGTACTTTTTGAAATTGTTAGAAACTTTTATTGTTTTTGTAATCTCAAAATCTGGATGTTAAAAATAGCTTTGACTTTGTAATGGCTAGTTCCATACATTGTCAATTTTTAGTATTACTAGATGTAGTTGAGGTTATTCGTATTATAACTGTGTTATCTAGATAAGTGTATCTGTATAAATTAAAAGCAAATAAAAATTTTTTCTTATATGGTTTAATTTTAAATATATGTAATAAACCACTTGTGTAGAGAAGATTTTTGAATTAAGAGCGATTGACAGTAAACCTTCACATAAATATTTTTAATAATTTCAGCTGGAAACAATTTGTTGTAGGTTGTCTAATAGTTTGGCTTTGTGCATAAATATTGTGTGCTTTTTGAAATTGTTAGAAACTTTATCGTTTTGGAATCTCAAAATCTGCATCTTAAAAATGTTAATTATTTTTTAAAAATCGCTGTTACTAAATCAAGGTTTTTCAAACTTGCTAATTAGAATACGCTTACAACATTCATTGAATTTAAAAGTCCCAGCAGTGCTTTTATATCATTTAAAAATTATATCCAATTACAAAACAATATTTGTTATTGAACTTAAGAAGATTGAACCTAACATAACAATTGCCAAAATAGAAAAATGGGTTGTTATTTTACAATAACATCAGGCCTATGAAGAGTTTTCTTATTGTCATTAGAAGACCTAACATATATGAATGTGCTTCTATGGCACTAAACTCATCAATACGTGTGTCTAGATCCACCTTTGAAACATCTTCTATCGAAGTAAATGAGTTGTCTTTGCACAAAGAAAAGTTATGTATATCATTACTTGCAGAAATTCACATAGATAAACAATGCCCTTCCAATGGTGAGTAATTACTTAAACTGAAGACCAAATAGATGACAAAGTACTTTTTAACTAATTAAATTATTTATTAATATATAAGAGCTTAATCTGTTTTTGTAAATGTCAAAATCAAGAGTTAATGAATAAGCTTGTTAATGACTATAAAAATTGTTTAGATGAGTTACTATTTTGTGTTATGTATTTAACACTTTTTCTATTGATCATTCCTTTCAACTAACAATGAAAAATGTTAGGAGTAAATTTTGCAAAAGCCGTTTATTAGATGGAATATTTTTATTATGCTGAAATATTAACAAGGGATCAGATTTGAAAAGGCTATATGAAAATTGTGACACTATCATAAATTTGAAATGATTGCTTGATATCGCAATGTTGCATGTTTGTCATTTGCTTTAACTTTTCAAGAATATGCCATTACTCTACTACCTTTTTTTGGTTGCGTTTATGTATTGTAACGAAAACTTTATTTGCACAAACAAGAATTCTTATTTTCAAACTGATGATACAAGCTTTTTAACAACTTGTAGTAACAATGGATTTGCTAACAGCTCTTTCAATAATTTATTTTCAGCTAATCGCTAACAGTATAATTACTAATTTCTTAAACTATGATGTGATCTTTTCAATTAACTTAATATCGAATCACTACAATTAACTATCCAAGCACTAATTATTAGTTTATAAAATTATTACAGTAATTTATATTGGCAGTAATTAATATCATATATTTCAAAGTTTTAAACTAGAACAGATTGTAATCAAAGCTTCAATTAGAACTGAACACCAATATTCATGACTGCAATTTATGTACATACTTAAAACCTCTAGGCTATTCCAAAACGTACCCAAAATTTTGCAACTACCATCTAGAATGTACCTATTGTAATCTAAGTAATTCCTAAATGCAAATATCTTGTCAATCAAGGTCATATAAAAGATGAAGTGCCGCAGGAACTTATTAATCATGTTTTGTGTACAAACACCTCACATTCCAGTGTAGTTATTTTGGTCAGAAGCAGACTGATCAGTGCTCGGCATCAAACTGATTTGTTAATAATTGTTGTAGTAAAGCATACGCAAAAGATAAGCTCTTATATCAGGATATAATTTCCGTTGTGCAACCTTTTATATAGTGTTTCCAAAATATGATCATTTTCAACATCAAAATTCTAGGCTATTTAAATGGAACACCTAGTGTATGATAATGCCAAACAAAAGATGAATTTCTCCTCTTTTCAAAAATGTATAGTTTGTTACACTGTACTGTTAGAACAAGTAAGTAATTTAATTTTTACGACAGCATGTTTATTGTGTTCTAAAGAATTCTGATGCATTTTGATCATAATCAACTTTTTGCTTAGAAAAGATATAGGGATGCGGCTTTCACTTAGTGGTTTAGTTGTTGCACTGAGTTTTGTTCTGAGTGTATCACTGGTCAATGATCAATAATAAAATATGTTGGGTATTATTTTAAATGCAACACCTTGTATGTGCAAGAATATCAATGTTTTATTTTCCAAATTATATAATGTAGGAAACTTTTCTTTCTGAGTAAATAGGTAACTTCATTTTTAAAGAGGCGTAGATTAAAAAATTAAGCACGGAAAGTTTAGAAACTTATTTTAAATAATTATAAACTAAGAACTATAATTAAACAAAAACTGCTTTTACAAAAGATGTTCCAAATGCTTTACCATTTTATGTATCTAAATAAAAGATTATCAAATTTCCTGAAATGATTGGATAATGTTATAGTGCCATTCTTCGAGAGTTTCTGGGATGGGATTGAAACACCTGTCTTTAATATAGCCCCAGATAAAGAAATCTGGACCTCTGATATCAGGTAAATGTGGGTGGCCACTTGATAGTTGCTGCCCTACCAGTCCATTTATCTTAAAATGTCTGTTACAGAATTCCTGGCAATTAGTTAACAATGCGGTGGAGCACAGTCTTGTTGAAAGTACAATGAGTCTGTAATACCTTCTTGCTCCAACTGAGGATAGAAAAAATTGTCTAACATGTCTATATAAATTGCATCAATAATTTTTATTTCTTTAAAAAAAGGTGCAAAAATTTTATTCCTTGAAACTGCACACCACAAATTTTCTTTGGGTGAATCCCTTTCATATTCTTTTATTACTCTAGAATTTTCTCTATGCTGTCCAGTCAAATGACAAGCAGCTTCGTCCAACATCATTATCTGAACATTTGGATGAACTCGATATAAATCCAAGATGGTTTCCAAAAACAAAATTCTTTTTTTAAAATTTCTCTCATTGATTTCTTGATGTTTTTGTATTTTATATGGAATCAGTCGCAAAACTTTCAAATACGTACACTTCCAATTTTGAAATGTAAAGTGCATTGGCTATCTTGCAAACAAACATTTGTTATTATATTGTTGTTAAACTTTGCTAATTCGTAACAGTCTATTCAAATAAATATTGTGAATCCGATTTTCTTGTTTTGTCGTTCTGTAGAACATGATTGCAGAACTGTTGGTACCATTTTTTATACTATTCTTTGACATGGGATTTTTTCAAATATGACACAAAATTATCTTCTTACTATAGTAATCGCATCATATTTTGCATACAAAATCATTGTTCTTGACTTTTCAGTTATAGTAACACAAACCATTATTTTTACAAAGAAAGTACGCACAGACACACTGTAAATCGTATATAATAATTACGTTAAACCTGACTATTTTAATTACATTCTGACAGAACAATAATGATCGATAATATGTACAGTTTTATGTAAATTCAAATTTTAGCCCCTGAATAGAACATTAACGTTCACCAAATTTATATTTTCCTGAAAACCAGCAAAAATATTCTTTTAATTACTCTTAAGTATCTTTCGAACGTTCATAGATGCTTTTTCTATTTCCAAATTCTCAAATGACCTTTTTGTTGACTCTTACAGATATATAATATATAGCAAATATTAAAATTGAAACAGTCTTTAACTAATAAAAATATTTAAGATTTCTAACCTGCGTTTTCCTTGCTTGTCACTGGAATTGCATCATATTATCTGTGGTCAGCACCCCCTTGGTTGTTACAGCTCGACTTGCTTCACTTGATTGGCCAGAATGATGGATTAATGGTTGTTTGTATTTCTCCCTTCGGATTTCTGGAGTAACTTTGAGTATATTTACGTTTATTTTATATTTCCATGTAATAATTTATTTAGGCGTATTACTTAAATATGCATTTAGAGATTTATTTAAATCTTTATTCGGACCTTTCTTTGGAGCCCTAAATTGTTAAATATTTAATAAAAAATTTAGTTAATAGTTTCATCTTACGTTTACGCGTAGAACGGCTATTTTCGTCGCACAAATTTGGCATTTTTAATCTTTCACTTTTAATAAATTATTGACTTTCACAAATTGTCACTGGTACGTAAAATTTTACTTTTAATCGACGTGATTCGTGTCTTGTTAGGGATAGACTGTCTATTTTAGAGTTTTCTATCGTATGTATAAGCTCTACCTTTCAACGTTTTAATTGGCGTGTTCGTCGATCAAGGCTTGTACTTTACGCCTATCCCTTGTAGAACCCGATATTTCTCAAAATTCCCTGGTTTAATTCTTGATGAAATGCTCTGCCGATCGCGTAAGCGTTCTGTATATCACAGTATATTCTTAGAATTTCCAAATATCCATTACAATTTTGTCACGTATTTTATATTTGTGTCGTTTATAGTCCAAAGCTTATCATATAACAAACCGCCTGTTGCTTATTTGTTATTAAAAATATGTTGGATTTCTCCGCAAACGTAATATTCCTGGTCACGTATTCATTTTCTAATAATGACGTATTAGAATGCGTTTACTTATTCATGCGTTACCATTTTTGAGGATGTTCTTAAATAGCTAGAATGCCAGTGTGTTTATCTTTACCGATTACGTGTTTATATTGATGCAATTTGTAGCGTTTAAAACCTTATCTTCACTCATTTCTTTCCAATTCTAGACTTATAAATTTAACTTAAAACACATTATACGACTACACGTTATTATTTTAGCTAAATGGTATCGGATTATTACAAAATGAGCTTCTTTCTTATGCATTAAATTAAATATAATTTATATAGTGTGCTCGTTATTGACCTTTTGTAAAATTGTCGATTTACTCCTATAATTGGTGGAATTGTTTGATTTTCTTAACGTTAAAATTATTTACATTTATTCTACGACCCTATGACTTAATCTACCCTTAAACTACCCTCTTATCATAGCAATATATATATATATATATATCATATATATGTATATACATATATATATATATATATATATATATATGTTAAGTACATAAAAAGCTACTCAGATGGAGGATAGCGAGTGTATCACCAAACAGATAGATATTAAACAATACGGCCTTCAATATTCTTACCTCATGTCCAGTTAGAACGGTGAAGATTCTTGGATCCAGAACATTTCTTACTGCACTCGTAAAATTAATTAAAGCGGTGAGGTAGTCCGATACGGGAACTGTGCTAGGCTGCGCAGTCACCCAACATACATAGCAACAAGGTAGAATATTGAAGGCGATAAATAATGAGACCGGGTTTATCAAATTAATTTAAATAAAAGAGCAGATATTACCATTAACATAATAAACTTAAACTCTATAGTAATAATAATATAAAAAAACTTAAATCAATACATACGGGGTTGAACGGAACATATATTATTGCGATTTTGGTGCGCCGAAATGGTGTTTATTTTAAACGTGATTTTTAAATTCAGCATATGAAAATACATCAAACAACTTTAGAAACTTTTTTTAAAGTAAATAGTTAAATTTTAATTTTTTTAGAAATTTTGAGAAAGTTAAAATTTATTTTTCAGAAGTACTCAGGAAATATGGCTCATGGCATATAAGAAACATCTCGTGTATAATACGGCATTTCAAATTTAATATTTTAAAACATAAAATTTAACCCTCTTCTTAATCCTTTTTGGGAATTAAATCACTCATAGTTTTTAAAATCATCTTTATTTACGTTTCGACAACGATCCTCGGTCATGGATCGAAACGTAAATAAAGATGATTTTAAAAACTATGAAAACTACGAGTGGTTTAATTTCCAAAAAAGATTAAGAAGAATGCTTAACAAACCACAACAAACATACAGGGAGTATTTAACCCTCTTATTTAATAATAGTAAAGTTGGTATTTATATTTTTTAAAAGCTATTCGAACGAGTTTGGAACAGTTTATTTTTCCTCGTATCAAAGTAAAGGGGAGATAAGAAGATTTACTACTTCTGAAATAAACGTAAAACTTGATAATAAGAATAGAAATGGGCAGCAGTTGTTGGTTAAACAACCAACATTGAAAACAAGGTGACAGAGAGAGTTGATTCGAGTGCATATGTAAGAATGAGATGAAGACAACGCGTGTTGGATAGAGGCGTATTTTAGACGTGGTTTTGGTCGACTTGGGGTGTTTACCAAGGTTGTTGTAGTATTCAATTACTAGGAAGCAATAGTGCACGTGTTTATGTTGTTCGCTAAAAGCAGTTTTACGGAGAAGTGTTTTTAACAATATATAACGATCCGAGTTTAAGTTTAACTAATGAATTTCAGTTAAAGATAAATACGGAGAATTTGTGTATGTGTGGTTGTGTTTGTGAGGGGTTTTTGAAAACGTAAAAGCTTGGCTTTGTCGATGTCGGAATTTTAGGAATTGAAATAATATAGGAAGACGATGTTCAGAAAATTTTAACAGGTTTCAGAGGTAGGGAACATGTATAAAATCAGCGGGAGATTGATTTTAAACTCCCTTTACTACTCTTACGATTTTCTTACGACGAAGCATACGAATTTCTTAGATTCGCTTTAATACTCAGATGATTTCATAATCTTTTGAATTTTGAACTAACGATAAATGTTTAAAGTGGAAGCAGTTTGATTTTATTTACATATACTGTGTAAACTATGTAATTAGTTTTGAAACGATTAAATGTCGACGTTTAACCAGTTTTGGTTTACTACCACAAATTATGGTCCTCATAGAAAAAATGCATAGCATGTATATATCATTCTCAGGTAACTGTACCTTATCGTTGCACGATGTAAATATGTAATTGATAACTTTGTGGAGGGAGTATTTAAAAAGGGGAATGTTTATAACTAGTATATGAGGTGTTAAAGAGAAGACTAATTTGATTTTGACTTGTATGTTAATTTCAGTTGGAGTGTAAATAAATGTTGTTTATTTACCGTAGCAGGCTTTTTGGTGTTGATAGTTTATTTCAGGAAAGTGAGCAGAGCAGCCGTGGCAACATTTTAGGCATTAGTGATATTATAGAAAAAGGTCGTGGCATTTAAATAGACATCACAACGAAGAAGTGGGAAGTCGGAGCAATTAAATGACGCCCAGAACGTGGGACACGGAGTGTGAGGTCGTATCTATAAATATATATTACTTATATTTAGACCAGGGTAGAAAATTAAATAATCACATCAAATAATTTTAATCACCGTGTAGAAGCTTTGGGAAAAGGTACGCGTTATTAAAAAAACCGTGAAGCATAAAAATTCATTCGTTTCATTAAAAATAAGGGAGTTAAATTATGTACAAGACGCTTGCTATAAAAAAAAAGGAAGTAATATTAAAAAGCTCTACGTGTAATTTAATTATTCCTAGTAAAGAAACAAATAGAAATTACGTGCAGAATTTATAATAATTAACTCAATTTTAAGTAACCGGCATTAAACAAAATGTACAGATAATGATTAATATTTGATTAGCAGTCACTAAAAATTAAAGGGTATTATTTTTAATTGGAGTTAATTGAACCATTAGTAACATATAATATCTATAAAAACTTGTAAAAACCCAATAAAATGCAAATCGTAGAAGTGTTATTTAAAAGTATTATGTTTGAACACCTGCGTATTTTTAAAAGGCAATTTCAGTTTAATTTGTTTAGATAAACATGTCGATTCTACGGATATTGGAAACGGTCGGATGCTTGAGCACGAAATACAAAACAGGGTTTATTTAAAAAGCTCGTTCTGCGTAAATTTTGCAGATAACGAATGGTTACAGAGAATCTTGGAGAAACCGTCGTTTAATATTCACGGGAAGTCTAGATACGGGATTATTTAACCCAGATAAGAACACACGTGGACTGAAAATAATCGATAATAAAGAATATCAATTTGCACCAATAAGAACAGGTTAGATAAAGACAGATAATATGCGCAAGACCGAGACACATATAGTAAAAGGCGTGAGTGGAGCAACGTCACTGGGTTGCGATTGGTTGAAAATAAAAGGCAAAATTGAGAGGTAAAAATAACATTTCTGTATAAAATTTAATTAGTTATGTCCAGACGTTGCGAGCCGTGTCGAAATTTCTGAGATTTAACTGGTGCGAGTGCAAATTTCGTAAAAATCGCATGCCGGGCTGCGGAATGGGAACCTAGCATGCGAAATTCTGAAAAATTGTCCGTTTTGGGGACAAGACCGACAGACAGGCTAACCTCTATATATACCCAGGTTAATATGAACAAGCTCTCTTAGATTTTCGAATTGATTGAATGCGCTAAACAGTGCTTTTTAGTTGTCCGATTTTGATTGAATAATTTAAACAGTTTGCTCGTATATTTTGTGCACTTAGAAAAGAAGATACAAGGTAATAAAGTTTAGTATCACTGTACCAATTAGTCAAATTTGCAACGACAAATGAATACACAAAAGTAGGCAGTTTTGGCGTATATTGGTGAAAGAAGTATGAATTTCTTTGCTATTTTTCGGGGGTGTTAATAATTAAATGATTCGTAAACGTGTCTGGATCCACAAAACAAGCTTCAGATATACACAAATGAGTTCCGGAAAAGCCCTGAAACAAGTTTAAATGAATGGTGGTGTAAAAAATTTTAAAGGCGACCAGCAATACGAGAACCTAAACATAACCCAGCTGGATTGGTGTGATTAACAGAGGACGATATACATTGGGGCCACGAGTGCATTAACCTTCAGGTAACTTATGCTTTGTTGTTCGTTTTTTTTGATATTTTGGTGTGTGTTGAATAACTTTATAATTGATTTACTTAAAATGGACAGTAGTGAAATTGTACTAACAACAAAATTTTAATTTTAAGGTAAAATTTTCTTGTTTAAGTAGAAAGGGGTATTTAGTATTTATGTTCTGGATTATGATGAAAATTTGGGTATGTCTTTGAGCTCAATTAGACGAACCTGGTTAATTAACGTAAAGGGGTGGTAGATGCTCCCTTTGTACTCAGACTCAGGTCTGCATATATTGTTACATTAATTAGTAGGCATCCTGCAAAGACTTTAATTCGGGATGCACATTAAAATGATAATAAATTTAATCTTGAAATTTTCTGATACTGAAATTTATGCTGAATTTTAATTTTGAAATTTTAATGTATTGTGAATATTGAAGTAAATAGAGTTAACGTTGATGTTTGTGATAGGAATGTGTTTGTTTTTTTTATGAATGCGGATGTAAGTTATCTAGGGGAGCAGCCGAGGCGATGAACAGAAGAAAGTCAACGGACCAGTTAAGTTAATGAATAGCTTTTTGTAGGATTCACAGCATTCTTGACGCCCAATTCGCGAGGCTCGATTCTAATACAGGGAAACACAGCAATATATATATATATATATATATATATATATTGACTTGATAATGGGTATTGAGAAGTCATTGAAACTCTAATTTTAAAAATAAATCCCACCAAAATATAATAGAATCCGGAAAAAATAAAATTTTCTGTAAATTCATGGTTCACCCTGTAAAACCCCGTAAAACGCGTTAAATGCGAACGTAAAAATCAATCGTTTTAAGATAAATACAAAGCCATTTATTTTATTTATTAATTATCACTACGTATTTGATCAAAATGCATTTGATTTGCTGTTAATAGTATAAAAGGGTACTAGCTTTACGCTTTTAGTTTAAGAAACTACAATCAATGTGTATTTAAAACCCCAAAATTTTCATATTAATTTTGTGTACGGAAAGACGAAAGCTAGTGTTTTCTGTAAAAACGCAACCCCTTTTTGCATTAAATGCAAATAAAGTTTAAATTAATTACTCCTGGATTACAGCAATTTGTTCTAAATAGAAAATTTCTGGTATATAAAAGGATGAGTCATCAGTATTTTAGGACGACGTAAATATCATTAATGGATAAACATTTTATTCCTAAAAGCGACCGAAACACAAAAACCTGCAAAATCCCGGGAATATCTGATGAGAAATATTTATTACCTTTTGCATTCACTGTTAGAAAGAAGCGATGCGACACATTAACATTGGGCATTAAACAAGGAAGAACAACACGCGTCATGGATAACTGAAACCGGATAATTAGGTCCTAAAACTCTACAATTTTAGACCCTAATTAGATTTTCTGCTTCTATAATTAAATTGGCGTTCAAAATCAGCTTACAAGATTTCCGTATTATTTAAATCTCCCTCCAGAAACCAATGTGCATCCTCGGTTTAATTATTCAATTAAATTTTTAAAATAGCTCTTTATCTTGAAGAATCGTCCATCTCCATTGTATATTACCAAAATCAAATAACTGTATTTAACAATCTCCATATTTACACAAGTTACGTTTAAAACTAACTTCTGTATTCACTGTTACATAGTAATTATAAACTACGGTACGCGTATTGAATATTTTAAAACAATCTCTCCTCAAAGTCGTGATCAAATTTATGAATAAGACATTTTAATAAAAGTTCCGGTTTATATACAAAAATTATCTTGTTTCTAGCGAGTGTTTACGGGATATTTTACACCGTAGTGATGCAAGGGTTCTGAGAAAAAATCATTAGTGTCGACCCGCGTGATTGATTTATAATAGTGTGTACATAATCATTCACAGAGATAAAAACAAAGCCATTTAATACATGGCCTAAAAAAATAATCTTCTTTGTTACAATTATTAAGATGCAAATCTTTTTGCATTTGCAAAACCGTTAAAAAAGCAATTAAAACTTAAATTAATTAGGTAATTATACTGAAATCTGTAATGTATTGGTATATAAATCAACCATTAAGAAAGCAAACACATACTTTAAATATTTTTTCGTGCATGTACAATAACAAAAGTAACATATTTATTCTTGTTTAAAATAACACTTTGTTAGTTTTAATATTAATTCAGAACCTTCTTTATTCAGAAAGAAAAATGCGCCATCTTTACTAGAAATGTTTTAAAACTCATTAAATAAATAAATACCGATACAAAGAAACCCGAAATGATTAAAAAGTCGTAAAATAAAAATAAATGTATAAGAATTATTTTATAATGTCCATGTCTCAATAAGATAGAATGCGACGCGACAATTAACTTAGTTTATTATAAAAGTATAAACAGCACGTTTTAGTGCGTGCATAAATCATATTTAACTCTAATTAGATCATAAAGCGTGCCATTCCCGGACACATTACAGTATGTAGGTAATTAAGTTTTTAGGTATATACAGAAAATTTCGAATGGTGACGTATTGAGATAATTTTATATATAAGTGAAAGTAATCTACATTTATAGATTTTGCGATTCACGAGATTGACCATGTAATATATAAAGCAGAATTGTATGCTGTAAATAGTTTACAACATAAAAGTTATACGTTTGAGTAGTTTCAAATAGAGAAGTTATTAAATGCAATAATTTGATAAAACATGATTATTTTGTAAAATACAGTGAATATAGAACATTCTTCGATGCAAAAGCTACTTTAAAGCTAATTGATTAAAAGTAGAAGATACACTTTAAAATTTAACATTCTAAATGAAGATTTACAAGAATATGGAAAATCTTATACAATGGGAGTTTAACGTCAGTTTAAAAATGGTATCAGGAGGTATTTAAAATCATTAACTACGTTGGAGATGAGATGATAATAAGCACTATATGACCCGCAAGTATAAATTTTAGATTTCTTTGCTTGTATCTGATAATAATGTTTGTATATTAGTAAGCTGGAATAAGTCTTCGTCTTCCCACACTTTACCTTTATCTACCATACCTTAAAATACACCTTAACATTTTATCGAATTAAAGAAGTTTTCAAAATAAAAGCCTATCTCAAAATACCACTTTATCAATGAGGTAGCTGGATATCCTTTCACAATGATTACCTATAAATATCTAATAAATAACTGCAAATAAAAATTCAGCCAAGCTTAAACTCTATTAACAGTAACTTTGGAAATATACACACATTAACCTAAGAATAAAAAACATACCTAATATAACATTCAACTGGCCGAACATTATAAACAGAACTCTTTAAAAACATTTATCTTTAACTAATACTACCATTCCATTGTTCTGGTTTCCTAAATTGATTAATACGAATTACTAAATCCCATTAATTTGGGAATGCCTTTAACAACAACACATAGCGCAATACCAACTTTTCTGCCTTTGCCATTCCAATTTACACAAAGAAACTTACTGGCAATTAAATTCCACAAATAAAGCTTGCGTTTAAATTATTACGCACACTTACGTTTCAAAGGTTTTTAACTCCCTTTCCAATAATATTATGCTTAAATCTAAACAAACTTATTCCGTCGCTGCATGAACCAATTATAATTTATATTTACCAGTACGTATGTACATATTTATCAAACATATACAAAGAGGAAAAGCACAACCGATACTCTGACTTAAATTCCACTCATTGATTTTTTCCAATCAAATTAAGCACGTCCAGAAACACTAATAATTTACCTGTTTATTAACTACCGACGCATGGGTCACCTCATTTCATCTATTTAAATTCCAGCGTTTGCTGAAAAAATGTAATTTACTATTTACCGATGCTCGATCAACGCGAATATAAATTCTAGGATGCTACGTGCGTAAACTTCCTGGCCTGCTTATCAAGAAAAGTTCAAAATAAATCGAGGTCAGCCATCTCATCGAGGGGTCTGTCTACAGTCTACACTTTCGTTGCTACTTCATCATCGATTCTTTAGTAACTTAATTTACCAACTTTTTCAAACTTAGTCCTTGCAACCTTTTTAATTTTACCTTTTTATAAATTACTTGGGTTAAGATTTTCGTACTAAAATATAAATGGTCTGCACTCTTTTCTTCGGGACTGCAGTGGATTCTTTGAATTGTTATTCCTACTAGTAAAATCATACACTTTGTTTAACCAATGTTGCATAAAAAATCATAGCCACTATTTCAGTGAGTAGACCAAATATATTATTAGTAATTCCTCACCAATGATATGTACAACTTATTTCTCTTTTACAAATGTTTTTACAATATCTACAGAATTTAAATTTGTCACTTGAAAAATAAGAAAAAGAATGATGCAATGCAATCTGCAAAAAAAATTAGATATACTTGTGTATTGACTGAAGTCGTCAAGTATTTTAAATCGAGCTCGTTTTAATTGTTTCAGACTTGTACAAAATGAAGTCCTTAAATTAGTAATTAAATCAAACATAAAAAATGAGGTTAATGAAAGTTTATGTGATGCTTTAAAGAATTGTTCAGTAAAGTTTTAAATATTCATAGAATTAAAATTTTTCTAATTATAAGAGTAATAAAATCTGAAATACTTGTTTGGGTGTTTGTTAAGTAGATAGTTGTTGTCACCTGATAAATAAGTTGATAGCGATGTTACACAGGGGCCTCAACCAAAATTTCCGCAAGTGACGACTCCAACAAGGACGACACCTGTGAAGATAATAGCTTAAAAAAACTCTAATTGAACAGAGTGCATGGTCAACAGCTTTCCATATTTTACGATTCCTTTACAAAAGGCATTTTGAGGATTCCATGCGAAATAACTTCAGATTGGTTATACTGACAATTGGTAACAATACTCTTCAGAAATTACTGCTGCACTGCCGGATGCGTTCAGAGTGGCAACAAATGGTGTTTGAGATATCCCAAACTTATTGGTTAGAATCCACCATGTACGAATTCTATTAATATAACACGTATTTTTGACACCAGAGTAAGTACGCCAGGATCGAAATTATTTTCACGTGCTCCTGGGAATAATTGAGTATTGCGTGCTTCTCGCAATAATTTAATGTCACGTGAACCCGTAACTAAATGCTGAAATGAAAAACCCTCATCAGATTTAACAATTTCAAATTAATAAAGGCGAAGCAGACCTACCCACTTTCGGCTTTGCAAAATAAAACCAGGTGAACAAACTAACTTTTGAACACCCAAGTACCTGATGCTTTTCAGGCCAAGCTCAAATTAAAAAAAGACTCATTTTCGTGTAGTGTTTAAATCAAAAAGGAAAACAAAAGTCACGTATTTAAAAAAGTAGATAATATCCCTCCTATACACAGATGGCTACCCAAAAATAACTAACAGAATGTTGTCTTCAACCAAACACGTTCCCTCAAGGTCTGTATGTATGGTTGCCTATCTACCAGGATAAGTAGAATACATTGCCTAACTAACAAAAATTGTAACAGAGAAATTTAACCTGTTACACTACCCCCTCCCCACATGAGAAACTCATAACAAACAATTTCTAATAGAAAACCTAAATTCCCTATTTGAAAATGGGGACCCAACAAACTAACCAGATAGCAGGTTACAAACTCACCCCCAACAGAAAACTAGTTTACCTAGATGGATTTACCGGAACCAAGAGGACAACCAGCAGATCTATCACCTACATCTTACGTATCTGGTTTCAAATCTTTAACGTGCCAAATACCAATGTCTTTGCCCTTACTCTCTTTCAGACGATAAGTGATAGTTACTGTTTTCTCTATTATTTGACAACATACATACTTCGGTGCTAGCTTCTGAGAAAAACCTTCAGAGGCCTTTGACTGAACCATATTTTTCTTCCACACGAAATCTCTTTCGAGTACTACACGGGGCGACGCCGTAAATCATAATAACGCTTATTGTGCTCATAAGCTTGGTGAAGTTTTTCTTCACTTCATTATATAGGTCTGAAAGCTCGTTCATATCCTTGATCAACTGTTCCCTTGAATAAACAGTATTCTCCAGTAATGGGAATCGACCGGCCCAACTTTTATTATTATCATTTACATAATATCGTAAAGCAGTGACAATTACTCGGTTGGTCCTTTCCACTAAGTTGGTTTGTGGATGATAGTTAGCATTGCACCAGACTTTCTGGACTTTGTATCCTTGCACTAACTTTTTGAATGCTTTACTAATAAATTGCGATCCATTGTCTCTGGTTATAATCTGCGAAACCTCGTATACTAGGAAAACTTGATTTTCAATAAAATTAACGATCGTGTTAGCTGTAGTGTTTTTCATTAAGTGAACTAATATATATATATATATATATATATATATATATATATATATTGCTATGTCCCTTTACATTATTCGCGCCCCATCATTTGGGCGACCATATTAATATTGCTATGAATAAACAAGAATTGTAATTATCTCCTCCGACGTTGAGCTGTCTTATTAATATTGCTATAAATTCCCTCCAGAAACTTAACTGGATTTTATCTTGAACCAACCTTGTCTACCAATAACAAAATTTGATACGTTACCGCCTTCCTCGTTATCAATTTCCTATTCAACTTATAGCTCCTCCTTGAACTGTTTAAATTATCAAATCACTCCCATTAACTTTATCTTATGACCTCGACTAGCATTTATTTGGAATTATAAAATTTATTTAATTCGATTCTATATAATGAAACAAATATTATGTACAGTTCTTGTAAATTATTTGAAATACACTTTTCAATTAATTAATGTTTGCAAATCTCATTTATCAAAATCACATACTTTTTACTCACTGACTTTGGGTAGTCACCATAAAAACCTATGATCTTTATGAAAGAAGTGTGGAACGTTCTAAACCGCTTATCGTATCACGCACTTTATACGTATTCAAATCTTTTGTTTTGGTGAAATTCGTCACATTAATTTATATTAAGCAAATTCAATATTCAAATAAAAATAGAAAAAATAAAATGTCTTATAAATAAAAATCTGACCTGGTCTATTTTCTTCGTATTGACGCATCCATAACCAGTATTTCCCATGCATTAAGCCATCCATTTGAATAAAAATTATTTTCCCCCAATTCAGGATTATTACATGCCCATTCGAAATATTGTTTATCTACACGCTTGAACCCTTGCATTTAAATTATTGCCATCACCTTCTGGACTACCATTATTCACTTATACTTATGCACCCCAATTTATTGTCGTCTCATTTAGACTTATTACTTCATATCAATTTCCCCAAACTTAGAATTGGATTATCATCATTTATTTTCCCTGGACTTAGAATTGTATTTTTTTTTCTCCCCGGCTTCAGAATAGAATTCTTATTATCATTGTCTCCTGACTCGAAATTACATTTATTCTCCACGGACTCGAAACATGGATTTTTCCCCCGGCTTTAGAATAGAATTCTTGTTATCATTGTCCCCTGACTCAAAATTACATTTATTCTCCACGGACTCGGAACTTGGATTTTTCTCCTCGGCTTTAGAATAGAATTCTTGTTATCATTCTCCCTGACTCGAAGCCGTTTAATCGGCAATCATAATTTTCATCTTGGCACTTATACTATCTTTCACTTTAAAATTATTACGTATCACTTTATTTCATAGCGGCGCACTTTGGCCTTTGTTGAGTTGCAAACTGCCTTCGTTATCACTGTACCTGTTAATATATCTTTTCTCTCCTACTCCGTCAGTGGGTATGGTCTACAAACTCGTCGCTCATTTTTAACGAATCAAATCTTTGCATTCAAAGTAGTTTCTGATGTAATTCGACTTTTAATTTTCATATCTGCCTGTTATTCACGCAATTTTTAATCTCCTCTCTTTATCAAAGTTCTTAACTACTTGTACGTATTCACATTTATGCTTCCTGAAGCTCTATTTCTTATCTCCGTATTAACCTAATCGTTTGGAACTCTTTTGAATGCGTGTTTAATTACACTTTATTATGTTTACATATAAAAATACGCGTGCTTCCTCTGAAAAATATCATTATTTGCATTGCCTAAATTAACTAAAACTCTATCTACAGGGTATTAAATATTTACTATTTACCTAATGCATGTGTTCCTGGTTTCTACGCTAACTATGCGTCTTCCTGTGTGTATTTGCGACGCTTAAAACTATTTATACTTTATATACAGGGTGTTGACTGCTTACTATTTACAAACTATCTCCATTTCTCAATTCTTTACTAAATAAATGCAGTTTTCTGCTGCTTATGGTAATTTCTCATTTCTAAACGGCCTTTACTATAAAGTTCACCCTTAAACAACCCCTTATCACAGCAATATATATATATATATATATATATATATATATATATATATATATATATATTTGGCAAACCAGTCGTAAACGACCAAAATTTACACATTGCGTTTGTTAGGCCTAAGCAATGGGCCCATTATATCGATCGATATTATTTGAAAGGAGTGTCTTACCTCCCTTGCTTTCCTTATCAAACCAGGTTGTGCAAGCGAACTACTTTTTGCTGCTAAGTAAATAGGACATTTTCTAACATAACAAGCTACATCGAATTTTATTCGTGGTTAATAAAACTTTTCGGCCACTTTGGAATAGGTTTTGAATGTACCAAGGTGTGGAGATGTAGGACTGTCATGATTTTCCTGAATAATTCCTTCTTGGTAATCTTTCAAAAGTATTCTGTTAGATTGGAAACTATATTGTGCTTATTCGCAACATATCTGTATAATGTTTCATTTTCAACTTTCCATAGAAGAGTTGCTGTATAGGTTCAATCATTTTTGTATACCATGGTTCACATCGATTCTTACATATGGTTATGATGTTTACTTGTGTTGGTGCTCTGGATAGTGCATCAGGCACTACGTTATATTTTCCTTTTCTGTGTATGACCTCATACGAAAACTAAAATAGACGAAGGCTCCATCTTTGTAATCTGGCTGAAGAACTTTTCAGCCTGTCCAACCATATCAATGAATAATGGTCAGTAATAATCTTAAATTGGGTTCCTTCAATATAGGGCCGGTATTTTTCCACTCCAAAGGAAATAGCTAACAGCTCCTTTTCTGTTGCTGAGTAAACTCGTTCATGCTTGGAAAGAGATCTGTTTGCGTAAGCAATCACGTTTTTATTGTCTTATCCCTTTGTAGCAGAACTGCACCAAGATCAACTTCTAGGTCATCCGATTGGATTATGAAATTTTCAGAAAAATTGGGACTGGTAAATATTGGAGATGTGACCAGTAATATTTTCATTTTTGAAACGCTTCCTCCGCTTTGGAATTCCATTTTATAGATTGTTTCATCGCACGACCTTTTATAAGTGTTAAAATCAAATTTGCTATCGTGAAAAAATCTTTTATAAAGCGCCTGTACCAACCTGCCATGCCTAAAAATCTCTTGATTACTTTTGTGTTGGTGGGTGTTTGAAAGTGAACAATCGCTTGCACTTTCACAGAATCTGTGTATAGTCCGTATCGATCGATCACATACCCCAAATACTTTAATGTCGGTCTGCAAAATTCGCACTTTTCAAAGTTTATCATTAAATTTCCCTTTTTCATGGCTTGAAAAACTTCATTTAGTGTTTTCATATGACTTTCAAAGTCTGGCGACGCAACTATGACATCGTCCATATATACAAAGACGTTATCAAAACGAGGTCCAAGCATGTTATCCATAAGCCATTGTAGAGTTTGTGGACTATTACATAAACCAAATGGTAATACTGTAAATTCATAGAGTCCTTGCCTTGGTACGATGAAAGCAGCCTTTTCACATGAATCTGGTGATAGTTCTATTTGCCAGAAAGCTTTTTGAAGATCATTGGATGTAAGAAACTTAGCATCCCAAACTTTTCCAGTATATCGCTAACGTATGGCAATCCATCTGCATCCTTTTTCGTAACCGTATTTATTTTTCTTCCGTCAAAGCATATACGAAATTCTCCATTTTTCTTTACTATTACAATTGGTGAATTCCATGGTGACTTGGAAGGTTGTATTACTTTCAATTTCAACATCTCATCAATTTCCTTGTTTAAGGTATCAAGCATATGTGACGAGAGAGGATGATATCTCTGTTTTATAGATTGTGCCTCTCCTGTATCTATTCAGTGAATAGTTATATTGGTTCGTCCTAACTCCGGTTCGCTTATTGAATTAAATTTTGTTTTTATTTCTTAGAGTTCTTCAAGTTGGTTGTTCATTAAATCATCTGTTCTGTTTTAGTTGTATTTTTGTTAATTTTCATATCATATCTCCTGTTAGAACTGTTTCCATTTCATTAAGGGCTGCTTCTAACTCTACCTTGCTTGATGCTAATACTGCTATATCGTCTGCAAACCTCGGCATATCAATCTTTTGTCCCTGCATAATAATTTCAAATGTCTTACTGCATTTGACAGTATTCTTTGCCTGTTCGATGTACAAGTTAAAAATTAATGGGAATAGGGGAACATCCCTGTCTCACCCCTTTCCTAATATTTACTTCTCTACGTTCCTGTTCCAATTCTATTACCGTTGTTTGCTCTTTGTATAAGCTATGTACTATCCGTCTATCCCTAAAACTCATTCCAATCTTTTTGAGTATTTCAAACACTTATTTCCCATTTTACATTGTTGAATGCTGGAAAGGAATTGGTTTTAACAATCCCTTTTAGAATTTCTTGTTCTCAATTACTGAGTAGTGATTTCAACAATTAAATTTATTTATTAATTTTTTCTTCAATAGATAAGGACTAGGTCGCTGATACGCGTCCGAAAGCTGGAAAATAGAATGAACGACAGTCGTTTTGTACACACACTATTTAATCAATACATAATAATAATAAACAGATGACAAGAAAAAATGTCGTAAAATCGGCGTAAATGTTTTTATATTATTTCTGTGTTCTAACAAGATAAATAAGGTTGATTGAGTCCACACGGCGACGTTTAATTTTTACAACTACGATACCTGTTATCTGCATTTAAAAATTGCATGTATAATTCTGCTCACACACTGCACAATTTATACTTGGATAAAATACAATAATTATTGCATTTAAGGAATTTAATTTAAGCATTTTAGTTTAAATATTTGAATTTAAGGATTGGAACATTGGAAGTTCTATTTTGAACCTCACACAATGAATAGACAACTTGCATTACTATAACGCCTGTGTTATCGGAAAACCAAGCAACTCTTAAGTGGGGCGCATTCAAAGGACACATCAAACAGAATTTGAATTAATATGAAGCTAGGGACGGCTTGAGAAATATTAGAATCCCCTCTTTGAAGTCCTCGACTTCAACACACATATGAACACAATATAACTTGTAACCTAACCTAGGCTACTCTAGGAAATGGACAGACCTTGGTCATAGGTATGGTTTTCACACAATCGAATGTTTTTAACTGCCCCGACTTTTTTGTCAGGGCCTGGCGTAACTTCGAGGATTCTAGCACGTGGCCATTTCAAAGGCGGAGTGTTATTTTCCTTCAAACAGACTAACTCATTTATTTGAACCATTTTGGTCCATCTTGCAGTCTGTTTAAATATTCCACAGACCAACGGTTCCAGAAATTTTGTTGAATTTTGAAACAGTGTTTATAAAAAAGAAAGTCTATTCTCTGGTCAAGTGTGTTACCTTTCTTTCAGGATATGAAGTTAAGCTTGTACCTATGAGGAAGTGACCTGGTGTTAAACAGGTCAAATCAGATAGATCGTTGGACATTGGATTTATTGGACGCGAATTTAGGATTGTTTCAATTTGGCATAAAACAGTACTAAACTCTTCAAAGATCAATTTTGTATCTGCTGAGATGATACGGATGTGCTATTTGGTGCTTTTTATGGCAGCTTCCCACAATCCGCCCCAATGGGGATTGTGAAGAGAAATATACTTCCACTCTATATGAGTTTCAGCAGCAAATGAAATTATAGCATTTAAGTGTTCAGGATTTTGGAAAAAACAAATAATTTTCTTAATTGATTGCGTGCACCAAGAAAGTTTATAGCATTATCGCTGTAAATTATTATTGGGTTTCCCCTTCATGCAATGAAACGCTTAAGAGTAAGCAAGAATGCTTCTGTTGATAAGGATGGAACAAGCTCTATATGTACAGTCTTAGGAGCCTTGCACACAAAGATTGCAATGTAACTTTTGAAGTCTGGAAGACCTAATCATAAAAGGACCACCAAAATCAACCCCCACCCTTTCAAAAGGCCTACAGATGGATACCCTGTCTTTGATCAAATTTGCCATGATTTGCTGTGAAGATCATGCTTGCATTTTGAAACAAATTATACAGTTGTGAATAACTCGCTTTACTTGCCTAAGGCCGTTTAGTGGCCAATACTTCAGCTGAAAATTGGTGAAATTGGAATAGTATGGGATGCTTTTGCATCTCAGAAATGTCAGCATGCAGCAACCGCCCTTACTGTTTAGAAATGGATTTAAACAAAATGGATTTAAACAAAGTAGATTTTTATTAACTAATTGCTTTCCCTTTTGTAAATTGGAAATTTCTTTGGAAAAGTGCATACGTTAAATCTGTTTTAAAATTAAATCTACAGCAGCATCATTTTCTGTTACCGTTAAGGAACCAATAATTTTGTTTAATGGATTTCTAATATTGAAAATAAATCTATAAATATATGCACTAGAATGCAACAACCTATTAAATTGCGAACATTTTACAAAGAAATTGTACCAAAAGTCATTTTGTAAAATTCAATCATTGGAAATTATATGAAGTACTTTTTTCCTTTCATCGGGAACATTTTCTACCATTTCAGATTTTGAATTTTAACTGCAAATTTTATGTTGATCGAAGTAACACCAACAAATATATCATTCTTTTATTATTTAAAATGTGTTGTTTTTTATTTTATTATACAGTGGGTCTCGTTTTGGCTTGCATCATTCTTAACAAATTTTACTAATTAGTTGCACAAAATAGCGTGACATACACTATATAGACATTTTTCTAGCGTGGCTTTAGGGTTTTACATATTAGATAATAACTATATGTAAATCTGCTGTGTATAGTTTACATACCAATTTCAATCAGAAACAGGTTAGCATGAGTTTGTAGAGCAATATGTTAAAAAATGCACTTTATAGATAGAGATTTTGTGTATAAAGCAGCATTTGAGTGACAAATGTAGAAGTTATTTCGCGAAAATTTGTAAATAAACATTTCAAAAAACCAGAATATCTTAATAAATAAATATTACCCACAGTAGTTAAGAATTTTTCATTATGGAAGATAAGGATTACAAAATATATAGTTTCTATAGTATGAACTAGAAACAAATATATTAGTTACAATAATATATCGGCAGTGCATAATAAAATTTAACATAAAGGAGTTATTGGTGAAACAATACTCATACATCAGTCACTAACAATAACTAGAATTTCTAATACAACAAATAATTTACATATTTCGAGTTTTAATAAATAGTACATTACTTTTAATATTTTGAGCAACAATTATAGATATAAAAACATGGATATTTCTTCATTAAACAGGAGTTCTCTGTGACAATCCAACTTTATCTGCTATGTTACCTAGCATGGAACTAAGTGATAAATCTGTTCCATCTTTAAATTTAATTCCTACTGTAGAACAATA
The DNA here is from genome assembly GCA_036346225.1 of Platerodrilus igneus. NCBI lineage: Eukaryota > Metazoa > Arthropoda > Insecta > Coleoptera > Lycidae > Platerodrilus > Platerodrilus igneus. Next base: position 29,857 of record JARFIW010001411.1, read on the forward strand.
ACAACTGTAGAATAATGTTCTTACTTTGAGGAGCCGATCTTTGCGCCTGAAAAAATATTATTAGATAATTGTGTGTTTAAGTGTAGTAATGTAGTGTTTTAATAAAATTGATTTAACATGACCACATTAAAACCACTAGTACATTAAAAAAGCTCAATAAGTGAAAGTGTTTTAATAAAATTGATTTAACATGACCACATTAAAACCACTAGTACATTAAAAAAGCTCAATAAGTGAAAGTTAAACGCATTTTTAGCATTGTACTAAAAACATTGTAAAGGTACAATAATAGTAGTAGTAAATAAAAACAATCGAAAATAATACCTGTATAATGTACAAAGTCTACGATCTTATTAAAATAAAGTTATTATTTTGACGAAACATACTTATTTTCAACATAAACTTGTATAATAAATAATTTTGTCTGGCATTAGGAAAGTAATTCGAGCATAGTGGACAAAAATTAATATAAATTGTTGGTTATTTTGAAAAGAAAAAATTCCAATGACTGGTTTCTCTGTTATTGCAGTTCCTCAGATTGAAAAATTTTTCACTGCAAAACAACTAACAAAGATCTTGAAATTATACACAAATCATGGTATATGAATATGTACAAAATGTAACTCATGCGCCCTCTATACTCGAAAGTAAGCAACTAACTAGTGGTAAGTTTTACAAGTCCCCGACATGATAGTATAGATAGCATTACCAGACAAAATTTTAAAAACTAGTCAAAAGACAAGATGAAAAATAAATAAACAAATGGCCGATTTCTTACTTAACACTGGCGGACTTTCTAAGAAAGCATTACCCAATGCTAATTCAGGATCTTGGCCAACATAAAATGGCTGACAGTGAAGTAAGCAGAAAAGTAGGCTCAAATTATTTGCAGAAATTGCTCAGTTATTCAAACAATCAATGAACCTGTTCAAAATGAATCTAAGGACATGATAATCAAACTTTAAAACCAGTTGTTAGAATGCAGGCAGGTGATAAAATACCAAGAAAATAACATAAACAAACTAAATACTCAACTGCAAGCTGCAATAAATATGGGGCAGACATCAAAATTACAACTAGAAACTGATAAGAATCAAAATAGACAGTTAGATAATTTAAAATCTTTTATTAGAACTCGAAACAATGAATTATTAGACAAAGATTCACAAACCAATTATAATATTGAAACTTCCCATTCTAATCAAAACAAAACAGATATGATTAGAACCAAAGCTACACAAACAAAACCATTACTAAATTCACAATCTAGATAACTCCTCAAACATGAGAACAAAAGTAGATATAGAGCATACAAGGAAAAAAGTGCTTCACAATCTACTAATTTTATCAGACAATTATGGTCATAATATTGGTTCCTTACTAAAGCAGAATTATAACCTGAATTACAATATACTGAACATTTGTAAGCCTAATGCAAAATTTACACAAGTTACTGAGAGTGTAGCATCACTGGTATCATCATTTTCAAACAAAGATATAGTGATAATTTTGGCAGGTGCAAATGACATTAGTGCAGGAGTGTATCCCTCTTTTAAATATATTCTACAAGTGATGAAGCTCTGCAGAGACATGCAACTTGTAATTAACCTGATCCCTTATTGGTATGACAAACCATATTTGAATAAATTTATCTATAAATATAATATAAAACTAATTCGATTTGTTAAAGCGGCAAACTCTACTTTAAATTGTAACACTGTAGCTTGTGATCTAAATAAAGACCTCTCAAGCAAACATTACAAAAACCAAGGTTTACATCTTAAAAATAAAGGTAGAAATATAATCGCTAGATCCTTTCACAATCAAGTTAAATATAGATGCTTATCAAATCAGTATATCAGCAATAACATTGCCATTAAATGTGAAAATCTTGACAGGGACAGAAAAAATCTTAGGTATGATACAGATCCCGGGACAAACAACATGGAAGATGATCAAAGTATCCTAGAGGTAAATGAGATATATCTATGACGTCAACAGAGGAAGAATCAAACATTATAGATGAAACTACCATTTTTTTAGAAGTCTAAATATTTTATCCTTAAATATACAAAGCATGGGTAATAAAGGCAATGAACTAAATCTACTGTTAGAGGAATACCCCCATATTAGTATATTGTGCATAACAGAACACTGGTTGAAGAAACATCAACTTCCACCAAAGATTTATAATTTTTATGTAGCTGACAATTATTGTAGAATAAACAAGAAAAACAGGGGTGTTATGATATATTTAAAGAACGATATAAAGTGTGTGTCCATTCAAAATTATGACTTTCTCAAAGAGGAAATTATCTCTGAATTTTGCTGCTTATATATAGTGGAATACTCGGTCTATGTAACATGTATATATAGATCCCCAAGAGCTACTTATGAAAAAATTTTCTTAGATAAACTCAATATGTTACTTTCAAAATTTCCATATAAATCAAACATTATTATTTGTGGTGACATTAATATAGATACACTGCGAAAAACAGAAACGCAATCGTATAATGACATTTTAGCATCTCATAATTTGAATATGCATGTTAAAATTCCAACCAGAATATCACACTCTCATGTAAGTATCATTGATCATTTTATTACCAACCTTGATACAAATAGCATTCATACTGTAACGGGTATTTTTATACTTTAACATTTTTACACTTTTATACTCAATTCGTAAATACCTTTCGGCAATTACTATTTTTATATTTTATATTTATTAACTCGCGTGTATTAATTTTAAAAGTAGTTTAATTAAAGATAGATAAATTGAAGTTTGATTCTCATTAATAAAATGTTAAACAGCTTGTAATTAATTATAGATTGCATCGTTCTTGTCTGGCCGTCGTATAAATTTTGTTCCTTATGTGAATATACAAGTCTAGATAATAGGCGATAAGCGGCAATAGCAACGAGTTGAATAAACAGATGAGGAGTTGTAGTTTGTTCTTGGTTGCTATATATTGGTTGCGTTGAAAAGACTGTTTCTTTTTGCCTTCATGAACAAGCGCGGCGCGATTTTAGTTGTTTTCTTGTGAAATAAAAGTTGGATATTAACTGTAGCAGTGTAGTTCTGATTGCTTTGAAGGAAGGATGCTATATAGACGAACGTGTTTTACTCAACCACACGTGCTGTTACCGATTGTTTTCTTAGTTGAGTTTCTTTTTGAAATAACGGGTGTGTACGGAACATTTGACGGACGGTTTTAGTGATACGCGTACTTTACTAATTTGTGGTTTTAGTTGTTTGTCTTGTGAAATAATAGTCGTAGAACTTGCTAAACTGACCGAATCTTTCTTTAGGATTAATGTGTGTGCGATCTAGTCTAGTGTCCCTTTGTTTTATCGGATTAGTGCATACTTTGAATTATTTAAATACAGTGCTACTGTAGTTTCTGAATTTTCTAACAACAAAGAACCTAAAATAGATCATTGCTTGAGCAAATTTCGTTATTTGCGAAACATAACAGATTACCGGCTTACAAAGGTATTGGTTGAAGTTTCTCACTGCTTTTTGGGATGTTTATGAAAATAATATACCTTTGGTCCCAGTTGAAATTAAACTAGTGCTTTAGAGTATTTCGAAATTATTGTCTTAGGAAATAGAATTACCGAGAAACTTATCAAGGCTACATAGTTCCGACGCGTGATAATGTCTGCTGCTAACCCCAGTGAAATACGTAGGTGTGATTAGTGTAACGTGTGCTAAGTTCCATCAACACCCTCACAGTCAAGGGTGAAGTGCTTCGTTAGTGCAGGACATCGTTGAATCCCACCCTTCCGTTGCAAGGAAGCGTTGTTGAAGGACTTTTGTAAGTTGAACTATTTCCTACTGGTTATTACTGTAAATATCTATCCGTTGTTTTACCATATCTTTGTCGTTCTGATACCTTTTACAATAGACTTGCATGCTATTTTAAAACAGAAAAAAAAAGAAAGAAAGAAAAATCAATACTACTAAATTACTCATACCAATTGTGTCTTACCTATTTATTTTTTTAACATTTTGTCTGATTTATGTTTAATTGGTGTGTGAGGAAACGTTTCTGCTACTTCCCAATATTACCTCACTTTGTACGAAACATTTTTCTGTATTGCTTTTACCGTTGTTATATTATATAGTTTATCTAAACAGTTTCTTTTATTTACATTCTACAAAGTACTGAATAATTTAGACTTTTCATTGCTGCTATGCTTATTCTTTTTTTTTCAGGTTTGCTTAACTATTTTTCTTGCAGGTATTGTCACTAACTCCTTACCGCCGTATACATCATATGTTAGTCTGCTTTCTACAACCCCCTCTAATCTCCGATTGAGCCCGGGTCATTCCTTGACTATCTTTGTATTACGCACGGCTACGAGCCAACGTAGCATAAAGTTTGGCGCCCAACGTGGCTGCCACGATTAACGTAACAATACTGCTACTATTCCTGTAACCTTTTCTGATCATGATGCTATACTTGGATGTGTAAAAAACCTAAAAACCCAAAATACTCAAAACAACAAAATAAATAAAAGAATAAGATATATTTCCATAAAAAAATTACAAAGGTTTCGCAATGAATGTGCAAATTTCGATTTCAATATCACTGGAAGAAAACTAAATTTTGAAAATAAATTTTTAGAATTCAGCAAAATGTTAATTAATGTCTATGAGTCATGCTTTTCATTACAATATTCTAGAAACAAAAAATTAATATAACCAAAGGAATTCGGGTATCAGCAAAGAATAAAAGATGTTTACACTACATCATTAAATTTGGTAAAAATGGGGGCTCCATTCTCAATTACTATAAAAAATACTGCTTGATTTTCAAACGTGTTATAAACAAGCTAAAGATACATATTATATACAAAAATTGCTTAAGGCTAATAATAAAATTAAGGAAATATGGAATATAGTAAATGTTTTACAAGGCAAAACCAAGCAGACAAAAAGTCATTTTATTTGTCCTGTGTAACCACCAATGAACTGCAAAAAACAATAAATGACCTTAAAGTTGGTTCATCCGGAATTGATAATTTACCATCACAAATGTTCAAACATCTTCCACACTCTGCACTTGAGTATGTGACACAATTAATAAATAAATCATTTTCTCTTGGAATTTTTCCAAGTGGTCTAAAAACTGCATTAGTAATACCAATACATAAAAGTGATTAAAAAAAATATGTGCAGAACTATAGACCTATATCTTTACTCCCAACCATGTCTAAAATAATGGAAAAATTGGTGAAAGTAAGAATGGTTAAATTTCTTGACAAATTTAATATTTTATGCCACCAACAATTTGGATTCAGACAAAACTCTGGTTGTAATAAAGCCATTTACAACTTTTATAAAACAACTTTAACTGCATTAAACAATAAAGAAATTGTTATTTTGCTTTTATGCGACCTATCAAAAGCCTTCGATTGCGTGGATCATGACCTCTTACTAAAACTAATTGAAGTATATGGTTTTAGGGGTACACCCTTATCTTGGTTTAAATCATATTTAAATGGGCGAAACCAAATTGTAAAACTTGATGAGGCATGTTCTGAGGTCCAATTTAATTCTTATGGAGTACCCCAAGGATCTGTTTTGGGTCCACTCCTTTTCATAATTTATATCAATAACCTCCCGAACATTATACACAATGTACATATAACTATGTTTGCGGATGATACTAGTCTGATCTGGAAAGGTAAACATCTAAATGAAGTAATCGATTTGGTAAATAAAGATATAGAATCAATTAAAAACTGGTTTGATAATGTAAAGCTAGTATTACATACGGATAAAACAAAGACGATGGTATTTGGAGTACCACGTCATCTGAAAAAACTATTAGTTTTTTAAATACAGGATAAACCCTTGCAGATGGTAAATCAAGCAAACTTTCTAGGAATTACTATGTCCAGTACATTAAAGTGGGACCATCACATAAGGGAGCTATGTACAAAACTAAACAAAGCATATTATACAATCAAAACTATTGTTAGAGAAGTAAACGTTAATATGGGAAAGACAATATATTATGCATACTTTCAATCACACTTAACCTATGGAATCATATATTAGGGCTATACGCATGGAAAGAATTTCAACACTGTCTTTAAAATTCAAAAGAAAACTATCAGAATATTATTAAAGAAGGATCGTACACATAGTTGCAAACCACTTTTTATTCAAAGTGGTATTCTTACTTTAGCTGCACTCCTTATTTTAGAAAGTGCGTGCTTTGTCCATTTGGAGACAATTGGCAACTTTAATAGAGAATTACAAAATCATGCACATAATACCAGATAAAATACAGCATTACCACTTTCAATTCCTGGCTCACCTTTATATTTAAACTCTTGTCTGTACAATGGCAAAAAAAATCTATAATCACTTGCCACATAACTTGAAACAACTAACGTATAAGATATTCAGATTTTAATAAAAACACCCTATTATACGATCCAGAAATTCTTAAATGACAAATCATTAGGAACTTAACATACATATTAAAATACTAAGATAAAATTACTTATTTTACTTATTTTGTTAGATTTATTAAGTATGTACATAAACATGTATATTTATTTACTATTATTGACTCAAGGATTGTTGATTGACATCCTGTTGTTTTATATTTCAATGCTATTTTGGCCAGAGAAATAAATAATTTTGTCTGGCATTAGGAAAGTAATTCGAGCATAGTGGATAAAAATTAAGGATGTATCGTTACTTCAATAACGTTATTTAATCGCGGTATTTCCTAGTCGCGACCGGTCGCGGTAACGAAAACAGAAATAACCGGTTACTCGTTACTCCTACTCGATCGCGATTTGGGTAAAGAAAAGAAGTGGTGGAACTACTGTGCGACGCGCCTGTGTACGCTACGCTGTGAGCATTCTCTATCGCTATTGACACTGTTGGATTCGCGACCGCGATTCACGTTCGTTCTTCGCTATTTCAATCTGTGTAACCTCTTTCATATCATAATACCATAGTAGTTACGATTCCGCATTGAATGCTTTTGCTTTCGAAGTTCACGTTTTTAGAGGGTGGCTGGTAACCTCCGCATTATAATTATAAATACACTTCACTCGTAAAAAAAGTATAAACATCATTATTAAGTTAATTCATGATCACCAATTTTGCGTATTTATTTATTAGCATGCTGACTGAGCTTTTATCGATCTTGATGTTTTTATACAATTTTATAATTTATGTCATTGCATGATTTATGATGAAATTGCAATGAAATGTTTACAAATAACTTATTATAGTCTAAGTGTACAAAATGAATTATACAATCGAAGTAAAATCAGTTCTTAAACAGAATTAATTTTTTAAACTAACAAATATATAGCTTTTGGTAATTAAAGGTATTATTTAAAGAACATCGATCTATTATAGATTAAAAATAAAAAACAATTCTTATAAAATAATAATTTGTTACAATCCTAATTATGATTGGGCATATTACTAAATTGATTATTTAAAAATAAAATTTGTTTCACTTTTGTGGAACTTAGTCTGTTACGCCGATCTGACAAAATCTGTCCCGATTTGGAGAATATGCGTTCACACGGTACAGAAGTGACTACTGTAACAAATTTTTCTTTTACTAAATCGCTCAAATTGGGAAAATTATACGATTTCTCTTTCCACCAGTCTAGTGGGTTTTCTTTTCTCGAAATTAGGGGTTCCTCCAGATACCTTTGTACCTCGATAATGGCCGTTGATGTTTCAGTGGCGCTTGGACGAAAACTGGCAACTTTATTATTGAAACTGTCCCATATAAGAGAATTGACTTCATCTTCATCAACTTTCGTTTTTGATTCTTCTGAGGGCGCAGAAGTAGCATTGTTTCTTTTTTTGATATTATCGGCTACCAACGAAATAACTTTCTTTTTTGTTCTTTCGGTAATAAGCTCGCAAGAAAATCCCAAATTTTTATATCGCGGGTCCAAAAATGTGGATAATGTTAATGACTGGCTGCTTTCCAGGTCTCCCAATCGTTCTGTAATTCCTTTAATAATAATTTGTATAATATTTTTTCATAGTGGAATTTTAATTTTTTCGTGAAGTGCTCGATAAGCATGTAGAATTCCGTCAGTAATTATTATCACCGAGGACGCCGTTACAAACTTTTCTCCACTGATTAAGTGTGTTACCCTTTCCATTGGTTTTAAAACAACTATAAGTTCCTTCAGGAATGCCCATTCTTCCATAGAAACAACTGGAAAATCCTTGTCTAAAAGAACCATTGCAGTTTTTAGCGGTTCTTCGAGTTCAACAAATCGTTCTACCATAGAGTAAGTTGAATTCCATCGAGTACACACATCTTGAATTAAGTTCTTAGGTGCTTTATTCATTTGTTGTTGCTGTGCAATTAATTTTGCCGTTGATGAAGTGCTTCTCCTGAAATGGCCTACAATGGTTCTTATTTTATTAATGACTGCAGTGACATCTTCTAATGCGTCTTGAACAACTAAATTAAGCGTATGTGCATAGCATCCAAAATGCCTCAATTTTAACTCGTCTTTAATAGCTTTTTTAATGTTTGATGCATTGTCTGACACCACCATTAAAATTTTGCCTTCCAAATTCCACTCATTTATGATACTTCTGATTGTAGCTGCTAGGTTAAGGCTAGTGTGATTTTCTGGAAAGGAAACACATTCTAATAATATACTTTTAATTTTGAAATCAGCATCAATGAAATGGGCCGTAACAGCTAAAAAGCTTTCGGTGTTTCTTGAGGTCCAACAATCCGTAGTTAATGTAAATGATTTAATTTTAGGCACAATAGTTTTTATATTATTACAACATTCTTCATACGCTGCAGGAAGCAATGTGCTTGTAATTGTTTTTCGCGAGGGCAATTGATATGAAGGGTTTAAGTTAAATACAAAGGTTTTAAAACCACAGTCCTCAACAATAGAAAAAGGTTGAAAGTCTAAAGTAAATAATTTTAATAAGCTATTGTCAATTCTTTTCCTAGAATGTACACCCAACTTTCTATTAAGAAAAGAGTTAATATTTGTTTGGGCTTTAGCTCCTTGCTCCTTGACCATATTAATACCTGCTGAACTTGTGCTTGCAGTAGAATAAGTTTCTTCAGTATTGGAATTCATAGCAGTGTCGCTTTGCGATGTAATGCTAGCTTCTACAAATTCCATTTTCTGCTTTTTTTGCGGCGCACCTTGTATGTTTACACTTACATGCGTTTTTTCAATATGCTTTTTCAAGTTGTTTGAGGTACTTTTAAAACTAAACTCTTTATTACACATATTACAAATGGCAATTTTGTCTGCTTTTGGTTTTTCAGTGAAAAAATTCCATATAAGCGATGACTTAATAGATCTTTTGCTAGACATGTTTCCTGAAAGTTGCAAAGTAGCAAGTAAATAAAAAATATCTATTTAAAGATAAACGAACTTACCTGAAAATATGGAGAAATATTGTTATATATGTTTTTTATAAATAAAGTTCAAACTATAACTTAACACAAAACAGACACTATATACAAATTATTAAAAACGATCAGCTGCCGAACACTAAATAAGAAGAATTATGGAAATGAAATGTTACTGAAGACTTGGGAATCCGATCCAAAGAATGTTAAAAAGAACAATAATATTGGAAACAGGTAAAGAGTAAAGATTCATTGATTCCACAATCGCTGTAAACCTATAGTCCATTCCAGCTAAGAATAAAGCGATGAATAGGGAAAGTTTAACCTTCGATTTGATTGGTTAAAACATGATGTTGATTTACACAGCTTAATACTAAACATTTGTATTTAAAATATATGTCGGATTTGCAATAAAAACGAGTTATTGAAAATAATTTAGGCTAGTCGCAATTTATAATCACTCAAATATGGAATTAATAATTATTCTGTATGTATATATAGAAATTATAATTAATTTGCTGTGTAAATCCAACTTGCGTACAAGGTCATCTACTTTATTCTTATTTGGAAAGGACTATATTACCAAGCACTCAGCAGGTAACTCGCTACATAATAGAGGTGCATGAAACCCTTCACAGATGACGCATACTGCAGTCCGTTACTGAATAACGCGATTCGGTCGTGGTATTCATTAGTCGCGATCGCGACTGTAACGGTATTTAGAAAGAACCGTTAGTAGAGTAATGGCAGGTTTTCTCCCGCCACATTTCCTCCAGAATCCCTCATTTGCTCCCTCATCTGGACCGAATAGTTTTCTTCGACTAACCATTTTTCATCTTTCGAGATAAATATATCTTAAATTTTTTATCTTTCGAGATAAATGAGCATCCACATTTCTACACATGAGATAAACCTATTTTTAAGATTTTTTTTACCGCTAACTTTCTGCACTGAGAAAAGTGATTTGGTTGATACAACCAATTCTGTTGTTTTGAAGAGTAAAGCATTTGATCAAGTATTTTTTAGTCGTTCTAAACGAAACTATATTAACTGAACCGCTTGCAGATGGTTAAACTAACATCAAAAATTATTTGACTTAAATTTGTTTGTTTGAATGCATAATAACAGTTGATTAATAAACGAATGCAAAAGTGAATTTCATTCAACATCAGTCGTATTTAATTCAAACTAATATTGTCAACAAATTTCATATTTTAGTCCAATACTACATTAATGTTGAAAAAAATCTATTTTAGTTAAATGAATGCTGAAAAAAGTGTCAAATGAACACGTTTTGTGACAAACTGAACATTGAAACAAACGTACTCTAGCTTGTTGATTTAAATAAACTACGATTGCCACATCAAACGTCGGGTTATTTGTTGAATGCAACGCTATTTAGTACGTCTCCGATGTTGCGTATTGAATGTTCAGCGCGCGCACATTATATCTTTAATATACTGCTAACGTTCGACAGCGACACGTCAACATGGCTTCAAGCGTTACTTCGCATTGTTTATTGTGTTAGTTTCCATTATAGTATTTCAACTCACTGTAAAAATACATGGAAGATAAATTTAGTATGCTGTACTATGTTTAAACAAAATCTCTTCGTCTAAAGATACGTAAGTACCTTCATATAAATTGGTTTCAATTGTCCTTAACTAAATGCAGTTGTTTTAGCATTCAACTATATAAGCGAACGTTTAACTTCAAAACCAATGGCAACCACAAGGAATAAACAAACTTTCAATAATCAGTGTCAGTTTTATAAAATTGAAGTGGAAGCTAAACTGAAATATATGCAGGATGAACTAGGGTTAATGTAACATTCAAGGTGAGATTTGATTCAATATACAACTTGATAATGTGACTGAATGAAGTTATTTTAAATCAATATTTTTTTAAAATCTGTTAGGGATGAACAAACTCATTTGTTGATCGCCAAGTTGTATTAAAAAAATTTGATTAAAATAATTGCATTAAATCAGAATCGATCAAGCTGGATATTGAATCAAACTACCTTGGATGTTTAAACTAATTCTATATCTAAACAACGTACAACGCAACGAAATGATTGATTTGACAACACAATAAAAGTTTGATTAAACCAAAAATGTTATTACAGTATTGCCCGAAATAAACAGTACTGAAACTAAGTTGGCGGTGTTTTTATGCGTGCGCTGCCACACTCAAGTTAGCTAGTATAGACCTGTCAAGTAAACCTCAAACAAGTAATTAGTAGGGCCTAATTGTTAAAAATGGTGTTAAGTACAGAGGAGAAAGTGTTTCTGGTAGAGCATTATTTTCGTTCATACGGAATCGGCCGACATAATGGTGCAAGTTTGCTATACGTGTCTGATCAATTCACACAAAGGTTTAATAAACGTTCTCCAAGTAATGCTGTAATTTTGAAGGTTATTGAAAAGTTTAGAAATACAGGTAGTGTATTGTGCCAACGAAAAGGAAACTCAGGGCGTCCCAGGACAGTTAACAACAACAATAACCATGAACGTGTTTTTGAGCAAATCTTAGAAAATCCGAAAGTCAGCCAGGCAAGGACAGCGTTACAACTTGATTTAAAAGAACTTCCTTTCAAAGAATCCTGAAGGAGCTGGGTACATTTTCGTATGTGATTCAGGTACATCAACAACTACATCCTCGGGATTATCGCAGTAGAGTGGAATATTGCGCCAGAATTCTCGCGTTACAGTATGAAAATCCTGAATTTTTGAAAATGTTTGGTTTTCAGACGAAGCACATTTTCACTTGTCAGGCTATGTGAATCGTCGCACAAATCGATTTCTGGGCTTTGCCAGACCCGATGAGGTTCAAGAGGTTCCTTTAAATAGTGAAAAGTGAGTGTCTGGTGTGCTGTTTCCGGACACGGAATCATTGGTCCGTACTTTATCGAAGAGAATGGTAGGCAAGTCACACTTAATCAACAGAGGTACAGACAAATTTTAACACGATTTATCCCTGATCTACGTCAATTCTGTCGTACACGTAACTTGGCATTTCAAAACCAATTTTTTCAGCAGGACGGGGCAACTTGCCATACTGCTGCCGCAATTCGTCAATTTCTTCAAGAACATTTTCCAAGCAAATTCATATCACGATTTACTGACTTCCCTTATCCTTCACATTCTCCAGACCTCACACCTCCAGACGCATACATTTGGGGCATGGCTAAAAATGCCGTTTTCAAACGGGCACCACAAACCATCGATGAATTAAAGGATGCCGTTAGAGTCTTCTTCGCAGCTCTGAGACAACCCTTATTCAATAACATGACCAGAAACTTAGAACATCGTTATGAAGTCTGTCTCGAACGAGGAGGTGCACATTTAGAACATATAATAAAGTGTCAATAATATGTATTTTTTAAATATACAAAACAATTACAATTTCAGTACTGTTTATTTCGGGCAATACTGTATTTGAACCCTTATTAGCCACTTACCTTAATAATTATTATCTACTCAACATATGGGTTAGTTAAACCAATGACGCTTTTTGGTTAGTTGAAAAATTTGAATAGTTTGTTTTAATGCTACAAACCCTTTCAAGTATTTGCTTCAATGATTTTTATATGTAAGTGGGATATTCAAAGTGTTGATTTAACATAACAGTTTATTTGATAAAAGTATTAAATAATTCAAATCAAACCTACAAGCAATTGAAGTAACGATACCTAACATTCAAGTTACATTAATAGCGATTTGAGTAAATGCCATAATTATTGTGGTGCAAATTTAGGTTTGTTTGCTTCAAAATCGGTTTTCCAACATTTTATTATGTTCTGTTTAATGCATATAGATCATTGTTTATATACAAACCAAAATTCTAATTGAATCAACTAATTTTCAGTTGAAGCAACAAAATCCTTTTCTCAGTGTGGACCAAATAGTTTTTTTCGTCTAACCAATGCATCTTTTGAGATAAACCTACCTTGTTTGGTATCAATTAATATTAGAATTTTCTCAGCTACCCGAATCTCTAGGAATTTTTTAGATTGCACCATCCCCAAGGGAGCTACCCCAATTTTAAGATTTCTTACCTGTAGCGACTTTTGAGCGTTCTTATAAATTTTTTTATACATGCGATACATCTTGTTAGTCTAGAATTTTACGCAGAATTCGAATCTGCAAACAGATTTAAAATCGGACCACGCCTTGCAAAGTTACACTTTAAGCTCTCAAACCTCTAAATTTCGCTCTTTGCTCTATAAGCAAAACTAACAAATAGTTTTCTTCGTCTAACCAATGCATCTTTCGAGATAAACCTATCTTGTTTGGTATCAATTAATATTAGAATTTTCTCAGCTACCCGAATCTCTAGGAATTTTTCAGATTGCACCATCCCCAAGGGAGCTACACCAATTTTAAAATTTCTTACCTGTAGCGACTTTTGAGCGTTCTTATAAATTTTTTTATACATGCGATACATCTTGTTAGTCTAGAATTTTACGCAGAATTCGAATCTGCAAACAGATTTGAAATCGGACAACGCCCTGCAAAGTTACACTTTAAGCTCTCAAACCTCTACATTTTTGCTCGTATATATTTAACTCCATTTTTATAACCTTTTTCGCTACCCAAGACATGCTTTAACCAATACAAAGAAATAAGCACACAAAAGTTTAATAATTTATTTACAGTTTAATAAACTAATCATTCCAATGTTATGGGTTTTAAATATATAAATGGGAAGGTCAACTTTTGGTGTAATGATCGCCTGGTTAATAATTAAGAAAGCGCATTTTGCTGGTATGAAATCTATGGAATTTCTCCTGTAATGAAAAGAAGAATGCATTCGTAATTGAAAATGCGTGTCACTTATCTTCGCTAGATACCAACCATGTTAATTAGTGAATTCATAGTACCGATTTAGATTCTAATAATTAGAAATTTTGTGTATGACATCATTAACTACCTAAATTTCAGAATTATCAAAATGTAATAAACCACATTAAGTACTGTTCAATAATAATCATAAAACAATATTAGAGTGAAAGTAAATGGGTCTTATTACATATTGATATCCTACATCAATTACCTAAATTACCTTACGTGACGCTGTAGAAGCATTATAATTCAATATTTTCGAAACTTCCAATGTAGCATTAAGTCATTTGTAACTCGTAATCCAGAAAATATTCTAGATTCTTAATGAACATGTGAATCATATTTGAAAGCTGTTTATAATTTCTTCTCCAAACAAATGCGGTTATTACAATAGGAAAGTACGCTAAATGCAAGTCAATTAACAGCAATTAAATATTGCTTACTGTCCTACCTTAATTAGGTTGCTGTGCTATCAGGACCAGGGTATGCAGACTTTAACACCTCCATATCGCACGCTTTACACGGATGTTGGTTGTTTCGTACAAAACCCTTTAACAACTGGTGGAGCTGAACGTTTACTGCTTAATGACATACCGTGCTGTTTTTCCTTGTGTCGCTGTGAGCTATTCTTGTAAAAGCGATACTGCAAGACCCAGAGCTTAAGTACTTTGCTGCCGACGAATGTATAAGCTTAACCGTGGACGATGTTACACCACGACATTAAATGGCAGGCTTGAATATTTTCTTTGGAAACAATCGAAGATTGCCGAAGACACTCGAAGAGTGCACAAACGCGATCACTAAACCACAATTAATAATCGCCTTTATAGGTTTAACATTTCTACCATTACCAATGACTTTAATTTCTTATTGGAGAGAATCCTTATTCTCCCACGCACTGTTGCGTAGCTGGATGCCCACCCCTTTTGGGGATATATGCTCGTTATAGGTTGTAAGACCCTCGGTTTTACTTAACTACACTTTGTGAGATCCCTTTAATCTTTTTTAATCGTGTCTTTCTCGCGCACAATACAGTAGGACTTAGCCTTACTACCTACAAATTCTAACACCAAGTCACCGTTAAACTCGTCTTTAAATTTCCCCACAACTTTTTGTTAACATGCGGTAAATTGTGTTTATTATTTGCGGGGTACACCACTTTAAACTTAAAAATAAAAATAGGATAGTCTAATACGTCTATTAATAATTTATGGTAATGTTGGCGATACAAATATGTAAAAACAAACTTTATCAAGAAAATATAATGTTTTAATAGAATACATACACGTATTGATAACATCTATAAACCGCTGTGGTAACCAGAGTCTGGCGAATCTGGGATAGCCAAATCTCTAAACATTTGCGCAAGCGATTGCCTTGCAGTTGCATCTTTTAAGTACTGAATGGGGAAACATTTAATAAGTTCCAACACTGTCAAGTAATTTAAATTGCTGCAATCATTAGACAGAGAAATACTGGCACTGCTCTCTCCCTCTAATAACGTTTGAACCCCTTCTTCCTCCGTCGTATTTCCACATACTTTTTTTATATCACCAACAAATTTTTCGTAAAATTCTGGAAAGTTTCTACACCTTAACTCAGCCATTTTAAAACAGATCAATTCTCGCAAATTTAATAGCTTGATGCACTCGTACACAGGTAGCACAATAACATTCCCATCTTTTGTAATCTCCATATTATATAAATTCTCTTTTTCAAAATTGTTCAACAACCATATACTTCTATTAAAGGCTGTGCTCAGCTGCAATTTGAAATCTTGATCCAATTGTATGTCAACAACATCGTTTCCACTAGTCAGACCTTTTAATCGTACTTGTTTTGAGTCTTGAGCAAATTGGCGAATTTGAAATTCCACTTGAAAAGTACACAATTTCTTCCAATCGAAGTAAGAGAATGTTATCGTAGAATCAGCACACATACCACTACAGCAAATAACTTGGATGGCAGGTTGAAGACCACCATATAAATCAAAACCAACTTCTAATATATGGTGGTGATAATTTGAAGGAAATTTGCCTAACCTATAGGTTGACTTACCAACTAGTTGGTTGATATTTAATTGTAGTACTCGCACATCACTTGTAACGTCAACACAAGAAAAATCCATCTTTAATTTATAATTTTAATCAAACTCGACGATACTTTGACGACTAATGCACTGGAACATGGCTCTCGCCTTTTATGCCGATGGTTGAGCGTGCGCAGCTCCTTATTATATTAGTTGGCGTTATATGCAAGTCTTGACTGGAAAAGTGACGCGTATAATTGTTTTATAGTGGGTTTTACCTGTATGTATTTAACCACCAACGCCATTTTTAGAATTATTAAACAAAATTACTCTTAGCAGTATTTTTAATATACCATCGTGTAAGATTTCAATTATTATTGTGTTTTTCCTCAGGTTCTCAAATCCCTCGGAATTTTTTTCAAAATCGAATGACCCCTTACTGATTTGCAGATTAACCTTTTGCAAGCACCGTATATAATTCATCTTTAATCTATTTCTAAACCGTATCGCTCTGTCTTTTGAGATAAACCCCTGGTGTAACCTATAAAATTAGTATAGAATTTTCCTGGGGAATTGAAATTAATTATCAGGTCTTTTAAAATTAGTTCCAACAAAGACCTGTATATATTGTATTAATATTCAGAAACCTATCAGCAAAACACCTTTGCATTTCTATTTAGATTTAGCTCGATAATAGAGTTAAACTCCAAAAATATTTATTAGTGGCTAGAATTGTTAAAATTTTCAATTAGTGAATCCACATACAAATGATTAAACCAAAAGGTATAATACATATATTAATTCTGCACGGTGACCTAGAAAGTGGTTCGATAATCTATTTTAAATGTAGTTCAACATAAGACGTATATTCTAAATAAATTTAGTGAAATATATGATCATTAGCCTTGCATTGTTTGTCGATGACGTCTGACTATTAATTTAATAAAAGCACTTTCCACAATTCTAGTTAATATACGGGAATACACATTCTATAATTTAATTTAAATTGGGTTAATGTAAGGACAAATTATACTTATACTTTCTCTATGTACATAAATACGAGGGAAATGATACCAAAAGTTCATTTTATATACCGTGTGGATATCGGGTGATAGTATCACCGATATCGATTATCGCCGGTTGCAGGAATGCACCCAAATGTCTTTGCCGGTCCCCGTGCTGTTCTTGTGAACGGACCTGCTTCACAGGTTTCTCTTTTTAGAGGGCACGGGTCAATCCCATTTAAACGGCTCTACTGCAGCCACTCTTTTGTTGTTATTCATTGTCTTGGGTAATAACTAGGCCAATATCTTTGTCTTCTTTATTATCTTCGACAATACCCTTAGTTTTAATATCGTTATCTTACTGATTACCTTTAATAATAACTTTAGTTTAGTCTCGTTATCTTACCGATTACCTTTAGTAATAACTTTAGTTTAGTATCGTTATCTTACCGACTACCGTTAGTAATAATTTTGGTTTAATTTCTTGTTATCTTACCGACTACCGTTAGGAATAACTTCGAGTTATTTCGCGTTATCTTACCGGTTATCTTTAGTAATAACTTTTTAAATTCATGTCACCTTACCTACTATCTCTTATATTCGCTTTAGCTTAATATCGCGTTATCTTATCAAGTATCTCAAATAATAACTAAAGCTTAATATCGTTATCTTGTCTATTACCTTTGAGGATAACAACTTAAGCTTAATATCATTATCTTATCTACTATCTTTAACAACAATTTGAGATCTTGTCTTATCTTTTTATCGTCCTAACGTGTGGTATATATGACCAGACGTGGGAATGTTTTTTTTTTTCTGAAATTTAAGTGAAAAAGCTAACCCGATTTAGAAATGTAATTTGTCAGGTTAGCATATAAGGATTTAGTAGGTGGTAGTTTTGGTAAATTTGTTGATTCACAACTGTCATGGACAAGTTTTAAATGTGCATCGTTGGAAAACCAAAGTACCAGTAACAAAATTTGCTAGAGTGCAAAGTGACTCACTCTATGAACATTTTTAAATTTGGGCACTTCTTGCCAAAAAGAAGAATAGTTTTGATGCAACACTCATGTGTGTTTGCACATAAGAACTTTTATGTTAGCTTTAGTTAGATAGGTTTAGATAGTTTAGGCGACTTGTCGCACCCGTGTTAGTTTAAGTAGTGTTTCATGCTCCCCGACAAATTTGTGCTGTCGATAATTAGTGTAGTCAAAGACTATCGGGCTACCTATTCCGTTTCCTGGTACTTCGGTGGACGTGTTATCGGTCGAAAAAACCAGGTGGCGCCTTATATAAACATTTTGTAGGTTTTAAGTTAGGGTTTATGTAGGGTAGTTAGGATTTAGATTTTAAGCTGTTACTGTGCTAACAGACTTTTTCTTTTTTTAAGTTTTTTCTTTTGTGGCTTTGTCGCGATTGTTACGTGCCATTGCTACTTAAACATTGTTTTAGGTTAGTTTTTGGTGTACGGAAGTTTCGCGGCATATTTTCAAATACGCGGTGCGCGGGAATTTTTTTAATAGACTAGGCGGTACTTCCGTACGTCAGAGTAGTGAGCTTGCGCAGTGTGCTTATCCCTAGAGGGGTAGAGCAATACTAGACAAAGGGTGGGGAGAAGTGTTTCCGTGACGCTAGAAATGGTGACTTTTTACCTGGTATCGTGGTGTTAAGTGCTCGTTTTTGTCTCTGGTAACGTATCGTTAGGGTTACCTATGTAGTTTCTTGCCTAATTATCTTTGTTGTCTACCTTCATACCTTATTTTCCCGCCCAATCCCTACGTAGGTAAGAATCTGCCGCCACCTAGGAGTACCGATCTTCACGCCTGAGGATGAAGACCTCATGTCTACCTTAGCTAGCCGGAGCTGATCCGTACGCCTTTGATTGCGTCGACGTATCATCTCTAATTCCTCCGGAAGGAGCCCCGACTGGACTTGGTTAGAGGCGTACCCGAGCGCAATTTCGGGCGAAAGCAGGATTTCTGATGTAAGTAACCCTTTACTTAATTTGTGTGCTTTATTCTTTGTGTTTGAATTACGGAAATTTTCGTAGTATTGTGCAATATTGAAGACGTCATCGGTAGAGGACCACGCCCAGATCTGTATAAGATTAGCGTTGCCAACTGCCGATAGTATCTATTAAACCACGCTACCGGTGTTGTATTTATCAAACTTTGTAAATATAACCACCGTGGCATGTAAGAAAAGGAGTATTTTAGCATGAACAGAATCATTCGACTGTCTTTTGTTTTCGAGGAAACGCCCACAACTTTTGTTTTTCTTATGGCCGCCTTTTTAAATATTAAGTGAATATTATGCGCCTTAAAATTACCTTTTCAACGATATGCCACATGTCTATAAAAAATGCAAAAACTATCCTAAATTTTAAAAATAACTAACTTTGTATGTTCTTGAACGCTTGGTAATGCTAACACGGCAAAAATTTGATTTCTACTTTCCAAACAGTAGTAGTAGTAGTAGTACCACATAAATTTTGTTAAGTAGAACTCGTAAAGTATTGGATATAAATCTTAAAATTAACTTAAACATAAAACTGTAGCCTATCTTATCTAATTTAGGGAACAAAATTAAATGTGACCGAAACACCAAACTATCATCTAAATTCCTTCCCGTAGATGCTGAAAATGCTGTCCGTTTACATCACGGCACATTCGACAATTAATTAAAACTTTCCGTACAATTCTGCTTAACGTGCGCCTATTTATAGAGTTAAGAATGTCACGGACTCTTTCCTCCAATTCGTTTATATTATGAGGCGGTTCAAACTCATATACCTCATTTTTAGCAAAACCCCATAAATAAAAATCAAGTGGTGTAAGATCTGGTGATCTTGCCGGCCACATAATTGGCCCACTATTGCATATAATATTTTGGCCATAATGTTCAGCTAAAAGGGCGCTAACTTCTCGGGAATTGTGAGCTGGGCAACCATCTTGCTAAAACCATAGTTTTTGAAAATCATCATCATTTGGTACAAGTCCTCTAATAACCGGAATTATTTGGTCTCTTAACAATTCCGTATATCTGGCGCCATTGAGGTTATTGACAAAATAAGAGGGTCCAATCAAATTATTACCTATAAAAGTATTAATTACATTGGTTAATTTACTAAAATATTTATATCATAATTAACTACCTAAGATACCACACCAAACGTTAAATCCATATCTCGTTTGAAATTTGCGTTGCGCCGTCAGATGATGATTTTCAGTGCTCCAGTGATGCGTGTTATGTTTATCGAACACCCCGCAATTGGTAAACCGCGTTTCGTCTGTCCATATTACCAATTCTGAAAAGTGCGGTTCTTCCTCGCATTTTTGGATGTACCAATTACAAAAACGCATTCGTCTGGCGAAATCTTCTCTTTTGAGGCCTTGGACAATAGTGGGTTTATGAAGGATGAAACTTTTTCTTTTTTAAAATATTATGAACAGTTGATTTTGGAATATTAAGTTCACGGCTTACAGATCTTACGGATGTATGGATGGATTTCGTGTTACTGCCTTAGTATTGCTTAGAACACGTTCCCTATTGTTTACGTCGTATTGTTCTCTAGACTGTTCAAAAGCAACCATAATTCAGTAAATTCATTACAATTTTTCTGAAGTATGTTTTATGCGGTTGTCGTCTTTCTGGATACAATTCCAAAAATTTGGCGGATGCCGTATCAGCGTTCCGAAACGATTGTAAATAAGTACTTAGCATATCAAACTTTTTCTCATTCGAAAACTTGTAGACATGTGCCATTTTTTAAATTAAAAATGCAGCACCACCGGCACCAAAACTTACAACACACACAAGTTTATCTAAATTTTAGAATTTGTTTGACATATAACTGTAATTCAATTGTTTGGTTTTGTCACATACCACCGCCTACTATTATAAAACGATATCATTGTAACTCTAGTACCACCATAATCAATAATTTGTGACAAATGCTGTTTGTGTACATAATAAAATGTGTATTGTATTTTTCATAAAGTAAAAATCAAATTTTTGCCGTGTTGGGATTACCAAACGTTCAAGAACATACAAATTTAGTTATTTTTAAAATTTAGGATAGTTTTTGCATTTTTTATAGACATGTGGCATATCATTTAAAAGTTGATTTTAAGGCGCATAATATTCACTTAATATTCAAAATGGCGGCCATAAGAAAAACAAAAGTTGTGAGCGTTTCCTCAAAAACAGAAGACAGTCGAATGATTCTATTCATGCTAAAATACTCCTTTTAGAAAAGTGTCTTAATAATGTGCAAGTCTTGTGATGGTGCGACTTATGATGCATGTTTTATTATCAAAAAACAAAATCCGCCATTTTTAGTTTTCTTCGAATATCTCCAATACCAGACAACTTACACCAATTTTGTAAACGGATACAAAACTGGCCTGGATTCTTCCAAATCTTTCCTCATTTAACCCAATCTCTATTTCTTATAATAACTGAAATCACAATGTAGAGACTCGAAATTTGGACACACTGTATATATATATATATATATATATATATATATATATAATCGTTCTGTTTAAAAAAAATTCAAAAATATTGATCATGATAGTCGTAGTGTACTGAATGGATTTTATTGAATTATTACATTAATTTTACGCCATTTTAATAGAAATTGTTCGCAAGTTTCGCCGAAGATGGCACTGTTGATGATGTGTAGAAAAAGGTTTAAAACCAGAATAGTTCAAATTTAATTATTTTGGACTTTGGATTTTTGCCGCATTGAAATGAAGTATACTTATAATATATGGTGAATTACATTTTGATAAGTGTAATATTAATAATGATTGGATTAATTACGAATATTTATAAAGCCAAAAATGACATAACCTCAACATCCATGGTAGTTTGTAAACTTCCATGTTTGTGTTTACAAGCGATAAGTAAATTATTACAGCAGTGTTACTTTGCGAAGCTTGTACTATGTTATAATAGTTTTTAAGAAAAGGGTAGTGTGCCGTATCCCAAAACGTAACTAGAAATTCTATAATATTCAATGTAGGCAAAATATTGCTTCAGTTAGCAAGAATGAAGTTTATTAAAATATCTTAGTGAAACCATCACAGGGAACTAGGATACATTTTATTACAAATTAGGTTGCGAGTTTGGTACTAAGCAAAACGATTTACAAATTTGAACGATCTGTGGGGAGGACGTTCTCAAAAAAACAATAATTATTCCTACATCATTTTACACTTCACTTTGGGGACGTTCATTGTTTTGTGTATCTTCACCAGGGGTCTGCAATGGTAATTATATTTTCAATTTGAAAAGTGTCAATATCAGCTTTAAATATATAGGCCACTTATTAGTGTTCCAATTCTTTACCCCACGTAGCAGACTTACATCATTTTTTGGTCATACAAAGTTTACATGTAACGTCAAATAGATGTGATAATGACGTCATTTTCTCAAATTGTGCCGCCGACAAAAAATGATTATAATAAACAGTAAGCTTCGAAACTCCCACTAATTATGAAATATACGAGGGCTATTTTTTTTTCAAGGTCCGATCGGTCGCAAAATAAAAACCACAGTACAAATCAAAAATTATTTATTTGTAACAAGTACTTACATAATTACTCTATTTTTTTACATAGTTGCCACTCAGATTTAGACATTTGTCGTAGCGTGGTACCAACTTCCCAATACTCTCGTTGTAGAACGTAGTCGCCTGTGTTTTCAGCCATGTTTGTACGCTGGTTTGCAGCTTAATGTCTGTGCCAAAATGTTGTCCTCCTAACCAGCGTTTCATGTGAGTAAACAGGTGAAAATCAGATGGAGCCAAGTCCGGGCTGTATAGTGGATGACCAAACACTTTCCATTGAAAAGACTGTAGGAGTGTCTTTGTTGAAGCTGCAGTGTGCGGCCGAGCATTGTCGTGGAGAAGGACAATGCCTGATGACAATATTCTTCTCCGCTTATTCTGAATTGCCCTTCGTAGACGTTGAAGAGTCACGTTGTATGAGGCTGCTGTAATGGTTGTGCCACGTTTAATGAATTCCACCAAGAGAACGCCATTTCGGTCCCAGAACACAGTAGCCATGCACTTGCTGTTGGAGAAGGTGCGCTTGAACTTCTTTGGTTTACTGGGAGAGTGAGTATGCATCCATTGTTTGGATTGTTCTTTTGTTTCTTGAGTTTCGTAATGGACCCATGTCTCGTCCGCTGTGACAATTTTGTTCAAGAAAGTTTCTCCTTCATTGTGGTAACGCGGGAGAAACGTTAGGGAGGCTTTCATTCTCTGTGTTTTGTGATGGTCGGACAGCATCTTGGGAACCCATCTCGCGCACAGTTTGTGGTACTGAAGTTTCTCGCTCACAATGACGTAGAGAGCTGACCTTGAAATTTCAGGAAATGAATCGCTCAAATCAGAAATTGTGAACCGACGATTTTCTCGAATTGCCATATCCACTCGCTGAACGAGATGATTGGTTGACACTGACTTCCTTCCCTGACCGCCTGCATCATGAACATCTGTACGTCCTGCTTTAAAGTTTCTCCACCATTGTCGCACAATGCTGTCACTCATTGAAGTTTCACCGTACACAGTACTTATTCGTCGATGAATTTTGGCTGCATTACACCCCTCAACCTGAAGGAATCTAATTACCGCACGAACTTCACACTTGGCGGGAGATGCTATTGTTGTAGACATGTTTACGTGCTACCTACGTGAACACAACTAAACGGAAGTGACGCGACGCGATTGACAGCCATACTAGTGACGCTGCGCAACACATCTGCGCACTGGTTTATCCGATTTTTAGGGGAGTTTTTATTTCGCGACCGATCGGACCTTGAAAAAAAATAGCCCTCGTATATTAGGCTAAATTAAAAATAAAAGCGTAAAAGTTTGTTTAGGATTAAACAATTTACGAAACTAGACCTATCTTTAGGTGATTAGAAATAAACGCTTTGCTTGCTGTTCAACAACTTCGAATTTGTCGAAGGTCATTTACGACGAATAGTTACAGGAATGAGAAAATAAACCAGCATCGTGCCGTATCCTAGTAACCGTTATTTGCCTAACTTGGAAAGAACCACTAAACTACTAAAGTTAAAATAAAGTAGTTCCCTCTATCATGCGAAAGCTATACCACAAAGGCGGCTATTTTAAATATTAGTTCATGTTATGAAAATAGAGGGATGCTATCGCGCCCTTAAGCCAAATTAGGAAAATTCAATTTTTTCTTATAATTACCATATAAGCAAACTTGTACAAAGCAATTAATTAAAATTACAAATATTACAATATATGCTTTTTAAAAAAGTCATTGCATTAAATTAACTTGAATCCATTACGTTTAATAAACACGAGAGTCTCCTCACAGTATGGACTTGGCAACTGACCTTGATCTGATGAGAACTTGACAAGTGAAATCTTAGAATAGGAATTTGAACCTGCATTTAATCGTTTTGTCGTCTTGTTGGAAAACGTGAAAAGTTGTAATAATTTATTTCTATCGACTTTGTATTTTTTTTAAATGAAGGTGAAATGTGAGTCTGCAAGTGAATTTACGCAAAAAAAAGTTTATATGAGTAGAGGGGTAAGGCCGGTCCTAATTCAAAACGTGTTCAGACGTATTTTCCATATGTAAAATACACGTGCACAGTTTTGAATTAGGATCGGCCTTATATAATTTCAATGTAAAATAGTTGTGAAAACATTTCAATGTATAATAGTTGTGAAAACATGAATTCTTATATACTTTCAATGTAAAATACTTGTGGGCACGTTTTGAATTAGGATCGGCTTTATATTACTTTCAATGAAACATACTTCAAAACACACGTATGTTGAAAAATGTAAGTGCAGAGAAAAATGTGTGTAGCTGTTTTGAATTTGGTTTTCTAGCGAGAAGTTATAAAGTATGACAGATGCAAAATATCGCATTCAAGTCAATTGTGTTTAATTAAAGTGGATTCTGATTTATGTTTAGAGGCTGCAAATACACATAGGCCGGTTTCAATTCAAAATGTGTTCACTCTTGTGATAGGTTGAAAAGTGGGTTGGCAAAGTACGCAGATGGTGGTAATCTGCTATATAAGGAGATTGCTTCTAATATTAATTTAATTAGTCAAAGTTTACTGCATATATTTACATACAAACATGTATATAATTGATATTCAGGGATTTAAATACAAGAAAAACGAGTTTGTGTACAAAGAAATTGCGGTTTTGGACTTGTTGTTAGGTGATGTTTGGCATCATATTTTTAAACTGCCAATGCAGTCTAGTTGTTTGAGTCAAGATCATATAAAACATAACGACTGGGTGACAAGGAATATTCATGGTCTTTCTTGGGATGAATCTTCAACGGCTGGCATGGTGTCATCATATATAGCGCTTTATTTGAAGCAAATTGCAGTCTAGTTGTTTGAGCCAAGATCATATAAAACATAACGACTAGGTGAGAAGGAATATTCTAGTTTTTGTTGGGATGAATCTTCAACGGCTGGAATGGTGTTATCATATATAGCGCTTTATTTGAAGCAAATTATCCGACCCGGTGAAGAAGTATTTGTGAAGGGTCTAGAAAAGAAGAAATTGATTGAAACATATATAATGCAAAATTTTGTAACTGATATGCTTGCACTAGATTGTCCTAAGCTATCGAACTTAAAAATCAACAATCGTTTAAAATATAACATCCATTGTTGTAGACACAACAATAATAATCTGCAATGCGCAAAACAAAATACCTTTTTATTAAAAGAATGGCTTGATAATAATAAAAAACAATAAAAAGATTTTGTCTGTATTATTTATTTTAATATAATTTTACAATGTTAGCCTTACAAAATTCTTTTTTATTAAAGGAATAGCTTTATAATAATAAAAATAAACAATACAAAGATTTTGTCTGTATTATTTATTTTAATATAATTTTACAATGTTGGCCTTATTAACTATTATTATAACAACTTCTAGCAAACATTATTTTTTACGATCCAGCTATTGTGTACGTTAGAGAAGCCTAACCATTTTACAAAGACTTTATTTTCACTCTTTCTTAGGACTTTTTCTACCAGGTAAATTCCTAGATGTTTAACCTTTTGCAACTCCGTTTCATAAAATGCACCTTTGATTTCTTTCTCGTCTTGATCTTCTAATATATATGTTGTCGGATTGGTTACGTTTACCTTTTTAATCTTAAAAATTTCATTTGACCAGTTTGGCGTGTAACCTTTCGTAAATGCTTCCCTGTGTTTACTAATCCTCACACTGTCTTTAATTGAATATTTTGGTTGCAAGTTTGATGTGAAATTCGAATTGCCTATCATAAGACCATTTGAATCAGGGTTAAACCTAATACCATATTTATGATCAAATTTGTTCTTAACATCTTTAAACATATTGTAAATATATTCTCGAGGTAGCGGATGTAGCTGTTCGAGATAATGTGTCATACCAGGTGAATCGGCAAAGCTTTGTATATATTCCTGGGCTTCTTGTGCATTTCGATTAACTTCTGCTTCGTATTCATTCTCAACATCATCAACATCATCTTCCTCTATGGGATCATTTTTTATATTCAGTATATGCTGAGCAATAACCGGCGAATCAATATAGTCAACGTTCCTTTCTAGCAATTTAGGTTTAATTTTTTTACACTGCTATGAGGCAGTTCTTCTTCTTCTTCTTTAAATTTTTCTTTCTTTACCACACTTTCCCCATCCAGTTTATTAGCAATAGTTTCTAATCGCGATGTTATGGGTAAGATTGATTCCACTTGGACGACTTCATTATCTTTTAACTGGCGCAATTTGTTTCTTACAATGTTTCTTTTCTTAATTAAAATTCTTTAAGTTTTATCGCCTCCTTGTTCATTGCGTAAAAAGTTTATTGTAATAAAAAAAAATTCTTCGATACTAACGATACTTGCGTCTCTCAAGGTTTAAATATGTATGAAGTGATCAAAACCTACTCGGTACCTTCCTTGACCTGGATCACTATCTTTGTCTACAACTAAGAAACCGTATTTGTCTTGCCAACAAGCAGCACATATTTTACGGAATTTATCATACTTCATGTCAGTATTGACGTGATCGTCATATATGTGTTTTAAGTTTAAATCATCTTGTTTAAATAAAACTAAAAGATTAGCATTATCACGTAGTAAGTGCTTAGGTATACGAGTATAACTTTGACAAAGGTAAAAACTGTCTACTTGTTTATGACGCCCCATACTAAAGTATTCCCTAATGATACCTTGTTTATCGCAAGCTACATCATCAAAAATAAATATAGAATTATTTCGAGCATCAAATGGTGATATAATATTATCAGAACTGGAAAATGTAAAATATTTGATCCCTTTTATTGTTCGCAGTAGACTTTCAAGGTATTGATACTTTGGTTGATAAAGTGATTTAGAATAAACATATACGTTTTCAAACTTTAAACCATTAGGATGTTCTATCAACCCAATCATAACGTTGGTTTTACCGCAATTTGATGGACCAACAACTAGACATCGAATGAAGGCAGAAGAACGCTATGTTTTTTCTTTTTAGCTAAGGATTGCACGCCAATGTCATTATTGTTTATGGTTAAAGGTGTTGATTGTTTCACAACACGCATGTTTGCAAGTACTAAATTCGATTTGTAAAAAAGTGGAATTATATATATATATATATATATATATATAAGAAACGGCGAGTATATAAAGAATCATTAATTCACAATATTTTATTTATTTACTGCACATCTTGAGAGGATAGTTGTCCGCTAATGATTACATATAACAATTCTAAAACTACTGGGAACGGACTATCAAATACTGTAATTAACAATTTACCATTTGAAGCGCATATTCCGGGTTACAAATTTTGCGGTCGGGGTTCAAAACTAATCGAACGGTTAGCTCGGGGAGACAAGGGAATAAACAAGTTAGACGAGGCTTGTAAGGAGCACGATATTGCATACTCAAAGAAAGGGATCTATCTAAACGCCATCAAGCAGATTCGAAGTTAGCTCAGTTAGCTACAGAAAGACTAAATTCTGGTGACTCGTCTTTAGGTGAAAAAGTAGCAGCATTTGGAGTAGCTACCGCAATGAAAGCTAAAGTAAAACTTGGTATGGGTGCCTGTGCATCACTGAGAACAAAAAATATCAATAAAATAAGAAAACTGATAAAGAAACGTAAAATAAGGAGTACGCTAGGTATTAAAAGTATTATAAAACAAACACGTACAGCTTTAAAAAAGACTAAAGGATCTAATATTATGGATGCAATCAACATAGCAATTAAGGCCGCCAATACAGCAAAACAAAAGAAGCATTTTAAATCAGCTCGTATTATATCAATTCCTAAAACAGGAGGTTTTCTACCACTAATACCAATTTTTGCAGGCCTAAGCGCCCTTGGTACTCTTACTGGAGGTGCAGCTGCTGTTGCAAAAGCAGTTTCAGATACTAAAATAGCTAAGGAACAACTAGCGGAAAAACAACGTCATAACAAGGCAATGGAGGACATTGCAGTCGGAAACGGCATGTACATCAAACCTTATAAAAAAGGTTTTGGTCTTTTTTTAGCCCCTGCAAAACCTCAAAGGAACGCAACTTGATTTTACCTAATCGAGCACTAAGCAATGTAGAATTAATAGAGTTTGTTAAGCAATTAGAAGTACCATATTTCCGTGGAGTGTTCATGAGAAACAATCTTCTCAAGAAAGTTAATTTAAAAGCATGCGGTATAATTAATTTAGATGGAATAAAAGGTTTAGGCACGCATTGGACCTCTTATAAAAAGTACGGTAGTAGTGCTATTTACTATGACAGCTACGGAAACCTGCAACCGCCAACAGAGTTGATAAGTTATTTGAATAGCGGGGGTAAATGTAAAATTCTTTATAACATTAACCAAGAACAATCGTACGGTACTGTGTTTTGCGGTCATTTATGCTTACAATTTCTAAGTAGTACATAGAACTGCGTACGAAGTTGTCATGTCGTACACTTTTACTCTAACGGGAAACACTTCAGTTTTAACAAGCAATTTTAATCCGCCTATAAACTTGGATAATGATTCGAGTACGTATTAGGATTAACAAATTTTGAGTCTTATAACACAATTCCAAACATAGAAAAAGAATAAATAATAAATTTTATTATGGATCTAACGGAGAATTCATAGAAATACCTGAAGGTGCTTATGAGATTAGAGAAATTAATAAATATCTTCAAAAAGCTTTAGGTGATAAAAGATGGCGTGGTCGTATAGAACAATCACGAAGCGCTAGAAAGACGCCAGTGTATATAGAAATTACAGCTGACAATAATACACTTAAATGTAGTATTAAATGTAGTGTAGATGTGGATTTTACCAAAAAGGATTCAATTGGTTCTCTACTCGGTTTCAATCCGCGAAAATTGCTAGCATATGTCACGCATCAAGCAGACTACGCGATCAACACTTGTAAAGTGAATGCAGTTTTAATCGATTGTAATATTGCAAGTGGATCCTATTTAAATAGTAAACCAGCCCATGTAATACACGAATTTTTTTCTCAAGTACTTGCAGGTTTTAAAATTGTCGAATGCCCACCTACGATTATATATCTACCAATCAGGTCACGTATAATAAATGAAATAATAGTTAAAGTGTTAGATCAAGATGGAAATTTAGTTAATTTCAGAGGAGAACTGCTAACTGTAAGGTTGCATTTAAAAAAAATCTGCAATAGCCATGGGTATTAAGTATAATGCACGCAACATGTCAAGAATTGCTATAAATGCTGGAAATTTTAAAGCAATCGACACTCGATTGATTGTTTCAAGACCGCTAACAACACAAAACCGGCAGTTTCTACAATCGTTAGGACTGCATTTATTTAATTAAAAAGTAGAATGAATAGTGAAATACTGAACGTGCGTAAAAAAGTTTACTTCGACAATGCAATTGTTAATATTGAAAAACATACTCATCAGCCTTTTGCTAACACATCTTTAAACAATAATGGTAAAATTCGAATTCCTATACAACAACAAGATGTTTACACCTTACCATCAAAGAGTATGCTGTACATAGAAGGCAAATTAATTAAAGCAGATGGAACGCCGTCTCAGACAGCAAAGTTTGTAAATAATGGGATTTTGCTGCTTTTTGAGGAAATTAGATATGAGATTGGTGATGTCATTGTAGAACGTGTTCGGATTCCTGCATTAACGTGTATAATGAAGGGATATGTTTCATATAATAGCAATCAAAGTAAACATTTACAAAACGCTGGGTGGTTTCCTATGGATGATTCACAAATAGTTGATGCCAATGGGAATTTTTATGTTGCAATAAACCTTTCAATGGTTCTCGGATTATGCGAAGATTTTAAAAAAATTATTTTAAACCTTCGCCATGAGTTAGTTTTACTGCGTTCTAGTTTTGATACTAATGCTATAATTAATCCTACACCCGATGAAGAAATAAAAGTTGTTTTAAACAAAGTTTTATGGAAAATGCCGCATGTAGCCGTTGATGATACTCAACGAATTAATTTAATAGAATGCGTTGCACAAAATCAGGATTTGCATATTCCATTTAGAGGATGGGAGTTGCATGAATATCAACTTCTACAAGAAACGAAACGGCATACATGGAACATTAAAACAACAACACAATTAGAAAAACCAAGATTTGTGATTGTTGGTTTCCAAACTAACCGAAAAAATAGATACATGAGCAACTACAGTCGCTTTGATCATTGCTATTTAACCAACATGAAACTCTATTTAAATTCAGAAATTTTCCCGAACGATAACTTAAATTTGAAGTTCGAGAATAAACAGACTGCGTTGTTATATGAGATGTATACCCAATTTCAGTAATCATACTACAAAAAGGAAATGAGCCACTTTTTAATCCTGAAGATTTACGAAGTATTGCACCATTAGTGGTCATAGATTGTTCTAGACAAAACGAAGCGTTAAAATCTGGTACTGTCGACATTAGATTAGAATTTGAAACTAGCAGAAACGTTTTGCCGAATACATCTTGTCATTGCCTTATACTTCATGATAAGATAGTCAAATACAATCCACTCTCAAACAGCATAAGAATATTTTAATTACTTTACTACTGTATTTTTGCAAATTATGTAAAGAAAAAAAACAATAAATCATTTAGCAATCACAGTCTATTTATTATATTACATGTTTTTTTTTACAATATCAAATATTTGATTGTTAATGTGTTATAATAATTTTTGCTTAAATATTTTTTACATGTTGCAATTATTAAGTGATTTAGTAAACAGTCATAGAAGTTTTTGGTTCTTCATCTCAACTTGACACTGCTGCTATTTTTGATAGTGGCGTAATAGATATATCACGATAAGTGCTTTTCCACATTTATACATGTGTTTTAATATTGATAGATTTGCGCGTTTTAAAGGAATGAAATGTCCGAGTCTGCCGCTCCTGCTGTTGTTCCACCGCAGCCAGTTCCTCTACTCGAAATTAGATGTACCAATGATCAACGTCATAGTAAAGCAGAACCATACATGTACGTTAGAATATATTTATGTTTATGCAAACACTACTAATTTATAATTTACATTAGATTAGGATCAAAAAACTATTCTAGAAATTCTGAGGCTATCGTTGAATTGCTGGAACATTCTGATCTTCTCAGAAACATCAGGTAATATACAAAAGAAAAGGGGAACTTACAATAATCTGTTATGTTATGCTCACAGATTCGGCAAAAACATGTTGGCTATAAAAAAGTTATGTCCAGGACCTAATATGGCTGTTTGCTGTGAAGATGACAAATCCTACGAAAATGATACAGTAGAGTTGCTTAATGCATTTAAAAAGCGTGGAGAGAAGCTACTGCGTCGTCTAGATTTGGAACTAGAAATAATAAAGCAAAAAAGAGAGCAACTGGCTGCAAGGAAGCAGCAGATACTTCAAGAACTGGAGTTAATAAATACTTTTTCATTTATAAATAGTTAGATTTTAACTGTAAATAGTTAGACCAAAATATTCAACAATTTGTAAATAAATGTATTTTATAAAAGTTTCTCTTTGGAAACAAGATTTTCTATAAACAAGGTAGTAACCTCAAAGTAAAACACATAAATCAAAACCCACGTTAATTAAATACAGCATTTTTTATACAATTGACTTAGATGTGTTATAATTAAATAAACAGTAAAGAACAAGATGTATATTATTATAATAAACTAATTTCTTATAATAGTGACATATTATTCTGAAAATTCTATGTTGACAGTTAGACTGATCGATCCCTTACTAGTTATGTATACGTGTTTGTTCGAACCAATACTTTCATTTAATTGTTTCACTCCATGTGCTTGAAGGTATTCAAAATATCTCAATAGCAATATACTTTTGAACTCTTCTGTTTCCACTAATACTCTTTCTCCATATTTTGTCTTGACAGTTTCCATTTTCAAAACTTCAAACCTCTTATTCACTACAAGTTCTTTTGATTTTACATAAGGTTTGCGATATGTGGTTTTATTAAGAGTATTAAAAACCATATTGCATTTAATTACTTGCTTCTATCTTACACACAACACTCCGTTAACTAATTTATGTTGTTATGATTGCTAGTCGAAGATTTTTTTACTTATATTAGATAGGATTGACCTTGATTACCACCGCTGCTTTTCCTACTGTTGGGCACACTTTGAAGTCAAACCGGCCTATGTGTATTTGCAGCCTCTAAACAAAAGTAAAAACAAATCAGAATCCACTTTAATTAAACACAATTGATTTGAATGCGATATTTTGCATCTGTCATACTTTATAACTTCTCGCTAGAGAACCGAATTCAAAACAGCTCTACATTTTCTCTGCACGCACTTTCAACGTAGCATACGTGTGTTTTGAAGTCACACACGTATGTTCTATTAAAAGTAATATAAAGCCGGTCTGACTTCAAAACGTGTCCACACGTATGTTACATTGAAAGTATATAAGGCCGGTCTAGCTTCAAAACGGTGCACGCGTATGTTACATGGAAAAACATACGCGTGCACCGTTTTGAAATCAGACCGGCCTTAATTACCTACTTGTATTTCTATCACATTTTCCTTGCCGCACTGTCTTCTTGACCTGGTGTATGGTCTCTCTTCGTCCGTCATGTTAATATTCTAAAATTTTACTTCTTATTAAATTAATTAATTATATATTTGACCCTGCTATGATTTGATTACTCTACTTACGGTTAAGTTTACTTGTATAATTCATTTGGACCACTATGCTTAATTGTACTTTAACTTTTTATGCACCTCCACGTCCGGTACTACTTTCCAAAATTCTTGCTTCCACGCTGCAAGGCTACTTATAAAAATTGTAGGTCTGTGGAATTGCGCTATCTTCTTCTAAAGGCACTGTGCCCACGAATGTACGACACTTATAAAAGACGTATGCTCCTTCTAAGGGGTGTTACGCAATCGACGACTTATCCGTCAACTTGACGTCATGCTTCTGTTTCTGTAAATGTTTGCGCACCTGTACAATTTTTGAAACGACGGCTATTTTATAAGTACTCTATTTCAGTGTTTTACTATTAGGGATTTGCTTTTACCTTGAGGTGTCCGAGAGTCCAGTACTACTTCCAAATTTCAAAAATATTCTCCTTACTGTATACCGTAGCCAATAAACTTACTAAAGGTTTCTTAATGAAAATGACTCTAAAATTCGATTACTCTTGATAAATACTCTGTCAATATATTTTAAATTTTCTGATTGGTTAATGCGCAACTGAACCTTTTTCAAGCCCGTGAATACGGCGCAACAATACAAAATTAATACACAAATACAAGATAGTTTAAAATGCAACAATGACTCACCCAAAATCCTTCCGGCTGTGTACAGCTTTACAAAATACGTACAAAACTAAACCTTCCTTGTTCGCTTCCGCTCTCTACTTAAATTTGGAACTCAGGGTTTGCTTCCTGCACCATCAACTTCTCGTTCCGTACCGCGTCTCACGTATACAGTAAAATGCTTTGCAGCTTCAATAATAACTCTTCTATCTAAAACACAATACAGATCGGCTGGTAATGCCTCAACCGAATTCAAACAATGCGCAATATTATAACGTAGATGGTATACTCCAGTTACCCAATAACTCGGTCACTCGTATTCAATGCCTCTTTCAGCTTACAAATATCGTTATCAATATCGATAAACTTTTACAAAGTCACAATTGCTTTTCGTTCCAATTACAATTAATTTATATACCTCTGACCGAAAAACACGTCTATACTATTTGAAATTGCAAGTTAAACTCCCGTTATTTACCTTTTTGTACGCAACTACAGCTTTTGCCAAGACAACACCTTGGCCCTATCAATATTTAGTCATCATCATTAGGTCTTCAGTCCTGGAACTGGTTAGACGCGTACCATCATTGTTTCCTATTCTGAACTAAGCTACAGATTTCCCTGAAATTTGCACAGTCTGCATCTATCACTATCTGATCTAGGACTACGTATACCTCTTTTTTCCTATCTCTGCTTGCAATATTCCATACTATTCCCCAAAAATGCCTTAGAACGTATTCCGCCCTTCTATTTCTCTTTTTCCCCAGATATCCTTGTTCCTCTACTATTATTATAACCTATTTGTTATTATCTTTGTCTGTCCATGCTATCGTCCTCATACATCTGTAGCACAGCATTCCAAAATACTGCTACCGTTTTTCTGTCTGCATTTCAAAAGGCTGCTACCGTTTTTCTGTCTGCGTTTCAGACTGCCCGTATTTCATAGGCATACTGTGCTGTGCATCACACATATGCTTTCAACAATTTTCTTCTTGTTCTATGTTTGTTGTCTTCTTCATAGGCGCTGTTCTTTTTTGTTAGATGCAGTTTGGTCACCTTCTATTGTTTTACAGTTATATACCCTATTTCTCTGACATTCAGTGGTTGTGAAGGGAGGTAAGCAGCCTGTGGCTGCCAAGTTCCCCCAACACAACCATTTACCGATTTAATATATTTTCCAATATATCTTTTTGCACAGTCAACATTAGTTGCAGATATTTCGCAACTAACAAGTAGTTGTTTATACTAATCATCAGATTTATCTGCGCTTATTTTTTCGTCATTAGGTTTTCCGTCTCAAAACTGGTTGGACACGTACCTGCACTTATTTATATTCTGAGCTAGCCTACATAGTTCTCTGAAATTCTCACACAGCATGTGTATACAGCTCTTTCCCCTTCTATTGTTTTTTAATTTTATGCCCTATTTCACCGAGATTCATTGAAGGTGATTAAGCAACCTGTGGCTACCAAGATTCCCCAACACTTAGACATTTGCCGAAATAATGGTTTTCCGGTAAATTCTTTCACACACTTAACATTATTCGAGAATATTGCCCAACCAATTCTTGTAGTTACTTATAATAATCATCATGTTTAAGCACAGTTATTTTTTCGTCATTAGTTTATTCATCTTGGGATTGGTTGGATGCATACCTCCATTGATTTCTATTCTGGACTAGCCTACACATTTCCCTGAAACCTCTACAGCCTACATCTTTTACTATCTGTGTGCAGTAGTCTAACCTAGGTCTGCCTCTTCTTTTCTTTTTTCCTATCTCTGCTTCTAATATATTCCGCACTATTCCCTTATGCCTTAGTATGTGGCCTATCATCCTATCTCTCCTATTTTTTACCGTTTTCCACATATTTCCTTCTTTCTTTACCATTTTTAGTACCTCTTTGTTCTTAACTTTGTCTGTCCATGATATCTTCATCATACTTCTGTAGCACCACATTTCAAAGGCTTCTACCTTTTTCTTGTCCGCTTTTCCTACTGTTCAGGCTTCACAGCCATACAGTGCTGTGCTTCACACATATGTTTTAAGCAATCCTGTCCTTGTTTCTATGTTTGTGGTCTTTGAGCATAGTAGTTGCTTTTTCTTGTTAAATGTAGCACGACCTTGTGCTAATCTTTGTTTTATATCTTTTGCGCTTTTCCCATCTTGCGTTGTTTGGCTTCCTAGGTAGCAGAAATCCTTAACCTCTTGTAAGTTCGTGTTACATACTTGTATTCTTGTTTTTGATTCACTTTCCCCACCTTTGCATACTAGAACTTTAGTTTTAGTTTTGTTAATTTTCATACCGTATCTCTCTGTTAGAACCGTTTCCATTTCATTAAGAGCAGCTTCAAACTCTTCCTTGCTAGACGCTAATACCGCTATATCATCTGCAAATCTAAGCATATCAATTTTTTGTCTCTGCATAGTAATTCCAAATGTCTTCCTGCATTTGACAGTATTCATTGCCTCTTCTATGTACAAGTTAAAAATCAATGGCGATAGGGCACATCCCTGTCTCACCCCTTTCCTAATGTTTACATCTCTACGTTCCTGCTCTAATTCTATTATTACTGTTTTCTCTTTGTATCAATATTTAGTACATAAAAATATTTTGCCCAATAGAATTTAAATCAATAACCTCGTCTCTATGTACAAATTTGTACTATGTACAAATTTGCTACATGTTGTGTGCTTTCCAATCTAGCATCTATTTAAACATTTTAAAATACCAGTACCTTGACTGAGCTTTCAAATAACATAAACAGTAATAACACAAACAATAACACAAATAAATCAACAATAAATTAAAAAATTTAATAAACTCCCGTGATAAACAATTCCCAAATTAATAACAAAAACCCCTCCAAGTAAATAAACAAATCTAAATCTTGTTTGCTTGCCAAGTTCCTTACAAATTTATAAACATCGTAGCCGCACCCCAAGAATCGGTTTAAAACAAAATTTCTAGATTGGTTCCGAAATAAAGTCCTTGCGTTTACTTATTCAAGATCATTGTTCCGCGTTCACATCTGACCTAAAATTTCTCCCAAGTTCGAAATGTCTCTCTTTTGACCACATGCATTGTTTCCAACCTCATGTCATATCTATTACAAGATATTATATATATATATATATACATATATATATATATATATATATATATATATATATATATAAAACCTAGTCCTCTAGTGATCTATTGACTTCGCCCTCCCCCCCAATATTACCAATGAAGTGCTGTTGAGCCTTAAATGCATATTGAAGTCATTTGCCAAGATGTCAATAATAGTATAGAAAAATCCTAAAAAACTGCAATACTCGGCTTATTGTATTGTGCATCGAATTGGTTACAACTGCTTAAGCATATAGTCCCGCTGATTTAAAATAGATGGTGATGCCTGTCATATTAGGGAGTTAAATATTTGTGAATACATGTTTGTTAGAATTTTGTGAATTGGATAGTTGTGTTGCAGTGACTTTTGAAAAGCTGGAAAATTGTGTTTTGAGGTTGTAACGTATATGCTATTACACAGAAATTATTGTAATTCTACAGCTCATTTTAATTTTATTGTTATTGTCGGCATTGCTTTGTTGTTAATTGACAACATCGTGTATTTGACTGTAAGTTTGTGTTTTTAAGAGCCGTTGCTGACACTTCAGGTAAACCTGTAATCCAAACTCTAGACGTTAACGTGTGTAATATTAACTTCCCAAATATTCAACAAGGCATTGATAGTACTAAACATCTAATAACACAAACACCACTAGGCGAATTATTTTTCGTTTTTAAATTTAAAGTCGACGGTGCTAAATATGTGGAAGTCGAAGAGGTTGATTCGATAGATTGTTACATTCCAAATTTGGTAATATACTTGTTAATTTCCGTCATTCTGGACAGTTGCGTTTGCGCAAAAGAATGCGCAGGTGCGGAGTGAATGGCGCAAGTGCGCACGGTGTGATGAGACATGATTAGACTACGAGGCCTGAAGCCGAAAACAGCTACCTGTGTCGTGGTGTGTCTTTTCTCTTTTTTTTAGGATGTAAGTTCCCGTATCTTATCTTGCCTTATCGTACCTCTACCTGTATCCTTCCAGCTCTACCTACGAACAAACAAAAGGGGATGGACGAACAAATCTAGACTCAACAATGGCGTGATGTAACCCACACCCAAAAACAACGAGATGGTCCTGGGATATAACTAAGGTGCCATTTAAGTGAGTACATTGCTTTATTTATATTGTAAATTGAGAATTGTATCACTTTTAACGTGTTTGGTATTTGATACAAATGTCACGTAATTTTCCGCGTAATCATGTCATATAAAACGATTACGCAATATTAGGAAAGCGGAAAACGTAAGAAGATGTAACGGCATTAAGAAAGGAAGTAACTCATAAATTTTAAGAAAACAGAATAAAATAAAATAGAGAATCCAATAAAAGAAGAGGTCCATCTATACAATATGTAGTAGGGGATTCGATGCTGACGAAAGTAACAAGCTTGCCAGCAAACGACCAGGAAGGTAAGACGCCATTAGAAACATACAGAGAGTCATTTAAGATAGCGGAAGTATTATCCAAAGACAGATACACGGTAAAAGAATATGTCCATTTCATCAAAAGTAGACGAAGCGATGGTAGGAGGCGAACACATTAAGCTGTTTAAACTTCAAATGATTTAGAGTAAATATTAATGCGTATCTGTCGTATTATTTATAATGCATTAGTATTAAAGTATTCAACTCTAGGGCACGAAGTGTATCTGACACAGTCATTGAATATTAGATTAAAAACTATGAGTGACGTATTAACGCACTCACAAAATAAAAAGAGAAAGAGAGAAGCCGTCACTTGGTCACTTCAATACCTGATTCAAGTTTTGCTGCTTATTAAAATATTTAAATATGCAGGATAGCATGTTTGATGCATTTTCTTCTCATCCTTTTCATGTCGTCAAAGTTTCAGAACCTATGGGCGATCGAGGACGATCGCATGGTCAGGATGGCCGAGTGCAGTCGTCAGCAACCCAAGGTCGAGAGCAGGGAACTCTGGAATGTTGTTAGCGTGGGTGGAAGAGACAAGGGGTATCTAATCCTTAATGTTAATACCCAGAAGTCCAGAGCACAGCGTCTATAACGATTATTGAAGTTAAAAGGACTCGTTCATGTTCATTTTTAGATAAACTGTGTATTATTTTTAAGAGAAGTTTAATATTCTTGTATTTGGGAGCTGTTTAATAAAGGTAGTCTATAATAAGCATCAATTATGAAAACTTTAAAAGTTATTATTTTTATTAAAACAAATGAACACCGCATCTTTTGCATTTAGTACGGGTAAAACCTTTTCAGCCTGGATATTTATATCACATTTTGGAATCTTTAAATATCAGTCAATGACCAATTTGGTTAGGGATGGACTCGGGCCCGACGCAGAAAAGTGGCCGGCCCGACCCGAGGCCCGGCCCGAAATTTCGGGCCGGCCCGACTTTCATTCAGTGAATGAGAAGATGTTTTTTTCAGTTTTATTCAACAAGTAACTATCACTCTTTTGTTTGATTTAAGAGTATAAGGATTTTGAGTTACAATCAAGATACTTGTAGAACATACCGTAGTATATCCTTTGATTTTTGATTTTTTGAAAAATCCTAGAAATGTGAGTAGAGTATAATCAGGCATCCTGGGCCCACATTTCCACCAGCATCCACATTTCCACACACATCTGGACCAAAAAGTTTTCTTCGACTAACCATTTTAATCTTTCGAGATAAACCTATCTTAAATTTTTCATCTTTCGAGATAAATGAGCATCCTCATTTCCTCCCACATCTGAACCAAAAAGTTTTCTTCGACTAGCCATTTTTTTATCTTTCATCTGAACCAAATAGTTTTCTTCGTCTAACCAATGCATCTTTTGAGATAAACCTACCTTGTTTGGTATCAATCAATATTAGAATTTTCTCAGCTACCCGAATCTTTAGGAATTTTTCAGATTGCGCCATCCCCCAGGGAGCTACCCTCATTTTAAGATTTCTTACCTGTAGCGACTTTTGAGTGTTCTTATAAATTCTTTTATACATGCGATACATCTTGTTAGTCTAGAATTTTATGCAGAATTCGAATCTGCAAACAGATTTGAAATCGGACTACGCCCTGCAAAGTTACACATATACCCTCTGCGAGATAAATCTTTCTCCACATTTCCACCCACGAGATAAACCTACCTTGTTTGGTATCAATTAATATTAGATTTTCTCAGCTACCCAAATCTCTAAGAATTTTTCAGATATCATCACCCCAAGGAGCTACCCCATTTTAAGATTTCTTACCTGTAGCGACTTTTGATCGTTCTTATAAATTTTTATACATGCAATACATCTTGTTAGGCTAGAATTTTATGTAGAATCCGAATCTGTAAACAGATTTAAAACAGGACCACCCCTTACCATTTTACACACACCCTCTAAATTATAACTTTCCTGCAGCTTATACCTAAAAGAAAATCTAAAACCATTCTTAAAACTTTTATTACAGACAATTTTACTAATACAGTTTAAATTTTGTAAACCACATTTCTAAATACATATTCACAATTTTTATTTTGAACCTAGAACTTCTCATATCGGCTCATACTTATTAATATTTATTTCTAAATAGAGCACCTTTTCCAAAGACCAACCGGACCCGCATGTTTCAAATTCCTCTGATTTTGTTCTTATGGTTTCGCTTAAGACCTCGTACATATTTTCCAGATTACTAGAAGACGTTATAACCACATTTTTTGTGTTAAAGGATTTCACATCGGTAGTCTCTTCCCCGATTTTGGTGTAAACGCCGTAGAGTTCGCAATAGACTTTTACTGCTGTATGTTGTATTCTTTTTTCATTAATTAATCGAATAAATCGCTCTTTCTGCTTCCAAAGAAACTCGGGCACTCCATCGTCGACACTGGCGTTCTTTATGCGATAGCTAGCCATACGGTTGTTAAACGCTGTGCTAACCATTTCTACGCCATCTTCGTTAGTAGCGGCAACTGATGCATTTTATGTTTGTTGCTCCTTAAGTGTGCGGCATAGGTAGTTTTTCCATTTCGAAATCGCATACTTTACACATAATTCGTGGTTGTTTCGTACAAGGCCCTTTAACAGCTGGCGGAGCTGAACGTTTACGGCTTAATGACATACCGTGCTGTTTTCCTTGTGTCGCTGTAAGTTGCCCATTCTCGTAAAAGCGATACCGCAAGTCTCACAGTTTAAGTACTTTGCTGCGGACGGATGTATAAGCAACCTTGGACGATGTTACACCACAACATTTGTTCTGGTGCCGTTTGAGAGCATCCTCCTGGTAAAGTAGACGTGACACAGCTCGCATTTAAAAACGTTTGCAGATACCATTTTAGTACAAAACAAAATCCGCACTATAGCACTTGACTTGTAAGCGAACTAACTTATAACTAAAGAGTTTACTCTTGCGCACCTGCTTTATGTACCCTATAGAATGCAAACCGAAGGTTTCCGAAGACACCGAACGAAGTTGAGGATTCATCGGGAACTAAATGACGTCATAATCCTTGCTGCTCGTCCAATACATTTAGCGTCAATGCATGCACCTGGTTCGCTTCGTCGATGGTGCGAATGCAGTTAGTAGAAACACCGGAAAACGTCTTCCATGTTATACGGATCGCGTGCATATTAAAAATCCAAAAGGGTGATAGCACACGCACACAAATTGTGTGCAAGTCGTGCTGTAGAAGATGCAGTGCTACTATAACCAAAAACTTAATAAAAACACTTTAAACCATTACTAAGAAAATACCAACTTGCTGTCTACAGGATACTTACTAATAAAGTAATTTAATTTTAAATAACTTCTACGTCATACTTTAGGAAATGGTGGGCTTGAATATTTTCCAAATGAATCACCAAGCGAAAGTATATGCTTAGCAGTATTTAAATTAACCATTAATTTCCATTTTACGACCATGGTTAATTATAGATTAAAATTTAATTTGTGCACGTTCGAGCTTCTCGTAAACTAACATATTTTATAGCAACAATGCGTTGTATAATACATGCATACCCTTCTCTGCGCTACTGCTATTCTTGTAATTGCTAGAAAAGTCACTCTCCTTTTTACTGTTAAGACTGGGCAAAGCACCATTTTTGTATACTTTCTATAGCACATCGCGCACTTTTTCGTCTGATAATTATGCTTCTGTAGGCTTTTACACTTTCGCATAGCGGTCGGCCGCATGTAATGATTTCTAGAACCGGTAAGTACTCGATATCGTCCAAATAGAGAATTAGATGCTCGATGTCTGTCAACTTCCAATTCCCTCGTAAAGGTAGTAAATACTCAGTCAATCATCCATTATACTTCGACCTGTTCCTGTTCTGATAATTTACAAACATTTTTCAAACGACAATGGGCCGAGAATTTTTCAACCTCCGGGGGATCTTTAAGTCGTGATCAATTACACATCCGAGCTACGCGTAAACTAACATATTTTGTAGCAACTGTATAATACATGCATACCCCTTCTCTGCGCTACTGCTATTCTTGTAGTTGCTTGGAAAAGTCAGTCGCCCTTTTTACGGGTAGGACCGCTAAAAAGCGCCATTCCATACTTTCTTTATAAGTGTAGCACATCGCGCACTTTTTCGTCTGATAATTATGCTTCTGTAGGCCTTTACACTTTCGCTTATTTAAACATCTAATACAATTGATTAACCACTTTCGATTATTCTAACGGAGGCCACCATACACCCGCCGCACCGTTCTTTTTGAATCCAACGATCCTATGGGCTTCCGCACACTAACACCTGACGTATCTTTCCTACTATTTGTTAAACAAAAACTACCGGTATCGCCATTGTGGACGTAAGCAGATGTTTGTGGATGTGTACGAGAATATGTAACCATATACATTAATCAGTCTAAGCTATTTTATTTAGTCCAAGAAAATTATTATTTTCTAATCCACAACTAATAATCGCCTTTATAGGTTTAACATTTCTACCATTTCCCAATGACTGGTGCTACGTACATGGAAACTTTAATTTCTTATTAGAGAATTCTTATTATCCCACGCACTGCTGCGTAGTTGCATGCCCACCCTTTTGAGGTATATGCTCGTTATAGGTTGTAAGACCCTCGGTTTTACTTAACTACAATTCGTGAGACCCTTTAATCTTTTAATCGTATCTTTCTCGCCTACAATACAGTAGGACTTAACATTACTACCAACAAATTCTAATACTGGATCCCCATTAAATACGTCTTTAATTTTCCTACAACTTTTTGTTGACAAGTGTTATATTGTATTTATTATACGCGGGTAGTCACTCTTTTAAGATAAATATATTTTGCTAGGTATCAACTAATATTAAATTTTCTAGGGACCCCAAATATGTAAACAGATTTTAAATAGGACCACCCCATACAAAGTTATGCGTTTTAAAGACTAATTTTACCCATCTTTATTTAACTCCATCTTTAAAACCTTTTCGCTAACCAAGACATATGCCTTAGCCAACCAACGCCCGAGAAATCTAAAACCGCCGTGTCCCGCGAATACCACGTGGAGATAACACGTATACTCTGTCAACCAGGATAGAAGCCGGAAGGATTTGGAAGGTGGGAGAAGAACTTAAAATTATGGAATCTTAAAACTAATATATACAAATATAAACAACTATCTTATATCTTTACGCCCCATGCGTAGATTGTTGTACTATTAGGAATGATGTACCTTTTGTCATCTTCCTCGATAAACTAATTTTATTAATAAGCTGCGTATGCAAATCGTATTTTTTACTCCGGATACATACGCAGGCAAGTACTCGATACCATCCAAATAAAGAATTGGATGCTTGGTGACTGTTAACATCCGCTTCCCTCGTGTACGCCCAGACACATCCCAGCCCATGAGCACCCCTGCGCATGCACACCCGCCCATGCGCACCCTGCGCGTACGCACCCCTGCCCATGCGCGCTGCCCATGCGCCCCCTCTCTGTGCGACTGCTATTTCGGGGTAACGTCACAGCCTTTTATAAATAAAGAACAATGTTATATACTATTATAAAATGTTTATTCCGACATTATACATAACAAATTTAAAAATATTTAATGCCAAGCATGGGGTCATTTAAACTTAATTTTAATACAAAGTTATACACAGAAGACAGTCCTTTCTTTATGTTTGTTTGGAGTGGCTTTAATTTTATCTAATTTTATTCGCAGCTTAAAATTTAAATCGATACCCAAGTCCTCTATCTCCTTTTCTAACCAATAGTTTGATACATAGAGACCGTCTAGGTTTTCGAATTGTAAAATGTACCGAAGTTTGCCTCTATATTTAAAGTCTTTGATTCCGCCGACAACTAGATCCATTCCTTCGTGTAATTCTTGCAGCTTGTGACAATCTTTTAATCGCAGCTTTCCACTATATCCTGCATACGTATCTTGTTAGCTTGATCGACTTCTTCTTGTCGGTATTGGAGAAATCCTTTTCTCCACACACCGTTGTGTAGTTGCATATTCACCACTTTTGGGAATATATGGTTGTTATAGGTTGTAAGACCCTCGGTTTTAAATGATCCGAAAGGTTCTTTACTAGGCAAATATACAATGTTTAACGGACCCCTTTGCGTGTGGTGTACGCAAAGATTACGAAACCCGCATTCCTTAGTTCGTCTTTGTTATCTGCC
This sequence comes from Platerodrilus igneus, assembly GCA_036346225.1. Taxonomy (NCBI): domain Eukaryota; kingdom Metazoa; phylum Arthropoda; class Insecta; order Coleoptera; family Lycidae; genus Platerodrilus; species Platerodrilus igneus. The sequence goes on from JARFIW010001411.1 coordinate 74,680, forward strand.
ATTTTGATAAATACGTTTTAGAATAACCTTTTAAAAAGTATACGGATTTAGTACCATCCTTTTCTGCAAGAACGCCTACATAACTAAAAGAGTCTTTCTTACTAACCGCAAATGCATACAACTCGTAGAAACCAGATGTATCTAAGTCAGTCCATCGGCACATAAAATAAGCTTTTAATTCTTCCTCATTTTCTCTAATAAGATGTTCTTTGTCTAACACATCTTTGTATTGATCGCGTATTGTCGCAGTGTTTTCCATGTAGTCAATTTTCGCCTTTTGCATCCATTTCCTCTAATTCCAGTTGTCTTTTCCTTCCACTTACAGCGTATGGTATACATAATGGGGCAATTTCCTTTAGCGTAAACGGATAGAGTTTACTACCAATATTTACGCGTTGTCGTACAACCTCTGGACGAATGTTAGGCGTATCTATCAATCCCAAGTCCGAAATTACTATTTCTTTTGGAATTGTAGAATATGGTGTGCAGATTGTGTAAAATATGTACTACCTGCTTTAATGTAGCACTTGTGTAAGATTTTTATTTTATCTTGGACATCTTCCTCTACTATCTCCAAATAATTTACAGGTAAATAGTTAAAACTAAAAGCCAGCACATACTTTATCAATTTTCCTTTTCCTCTGGTTTTGGACAACTTAATTTGCAAGCCCGTTAATTTCTTTGTATTGCCATTCCCCAATACACGTACTGTAGCAGGTTATTATACACTAAACAGCAGCTATTTTGTAGCTTGTCCGATAGCTTACTCCACATTTTGGTAAGTGGTACCGAGTACATTGGCGCCTTTAGGAAGTATAACTACTATCTTCCAATAAGGTTAAACAGTCTTTTAAGGGTTTATACACCCGTTCCGCACTGACATAGCTTCCAATTGCACAGTTGTATATTGTCGCTTCCAATCGCGTAATACCATGTTCTTTGGCCAAAGTAGACGCAAATGTTTCCCTTAAACGTACATCTGGACAACGTAAAAAATCTAGTATATTATTGCCAAGTTGTTTATTAACACCAGGACTTGTTATCTGGCACACAAATTTGTTGTAAATCTTAATTCTTGCATTGGTTGTTAGCCATGTTAAACAATCAATCCCCGCAGTTTTATCGTTGTCAACTATAATATTACACTTTTCTTCGTATTCGCCCTTATAGCAAAAGTTATGGTTTGTAGTTAAATAATTACACATCTCCATCTTGCTAAATATGCCTGCAAAATCTTGGGTTACATCCATGTCAAAAAGATAGAAATAATCTTTTTCGACTTCGTCTAATATATCTGGTAGTTCCTCCAATAAAGTTTCCAACTTAACATCTGCTAGTTCCACTTTGTATGGAACACATATAGGATTTTGGAATTTTTTATTAATGCATTCGATGTCTTCTTTTCCGATAATTTCTTTTACTCTCTGGCCTATCTTGTTACTGCTTTCCAGAGAAAACGGAAGCTTAGCTTTAACACCATGCCTAGCGAAAACAAATCGGTTGAACTTTCTTCGTAGATAGCTGTTAAATGCACCACAAATTTCTTTTTTTAGGATAAACATCCGTTTGTTTGCAGATGCTTGTTCGGTGTCAGAAAGGTCATAAATTTTAACCAACATTATATTGTCACAAAATGGTTCTGTAATTGGTGTGTGTAGTCCGCCAGTCAGCATCTTTTCGCCTTCGACATAACAAATATTACCAATATCTGTCACCAGATTATTGTTGCACATATTTTCTGCCAACAGCCATAATCCAAATCGCTCATTTGTCGGTTTCACTTTATTCCCAAGAAGTTGAGAAACGTTAATCACCTTGGAGACGCTCATGTTTACCGTTCTAGCTACCGTCAAATACTAAATTGAATACGAAAATCTGTTCCCTTATGTATCCTACAGAGTGGGGCGTATATTACCGAAAATAGTCGAATATGTCGGACACCGCCATATCGCTTACATTCTCTGGTTTAGGAACTGTTTTGTTATACGACCTAGGTCGGCAGGGTTGCGCATCAACACATGTCCGGATATATGTAGGTTCCTTATATACCAAATTTAATCTCCTGCTCACATAACCACATGACACATATGACCATATGACCAATGACCACATGACCGCATGACCATATGACCTGGACATTGACTTTATAATGAGTTTTCTCATTAAATACCCATTAACACTAATTGCTTTTAATGAGTTTTCCATTAAAAACAAGTGTGGACCTAGGTTAGATAAAGGAAAATTTAATAGGTTAGGCCAGCGCCGGGCGCTGGCTAACCATAAATATATCATATGGTCATGTGGTCATTAGTAAATGTCATGTGGTCATATGGTTCATGTGTCATGTGGTCATGTGGTCATATATGGTCATTGGTCATATGGTCATATGGTCATGTGGTCATGGTCATGTGGTCATGTGGTCGTAGGTCAGTGGTCATGTGGTCATTGGTCATATGGTCATGCTGGTCATGTGGTCTATGGTCATGGTCGTGGTTATGTGAGCATGGAGTATTGATTTGGTATATCGGAACATTCGGCAGTTTGATGTCACAGTGACGTCATTCTATGAACAGTTCGTAACGAAGATTAACGAATTATGTGGTGTCGCATATTCGCTATTTTCGAATTACGCTCCGTTGTAGGACATAGGAACAGATGCGTATTCAATTTGTGTAGCAGCGGTGCTAAAACGGTTGAGCGTCTCAGGTGTAATCGTGTGTCTAGTAGTGGAACGAAAATGAGGTGATTGAATATGTCAGTGTCGATATCGGCTTGAACAAAGTATGGTTATGTCGAGCGGAGTGCACGTGGCGAAGCGAGTTAAGTCGATGTGACGTGTAAACTGTCGACAAAGGCTCGCGACGGATCTGAAGCCAATACGGACTGTTTGCATGAAAATTTGGTAGTGAGAAACACATATGCGCGATATTGACACTTGATCTCGACATGGCATAAGCTCGTGTTTTACGGAGACAGATAGGCGGAAAAGATTCGGAAAAGAGGTAGTCGATCGGATATGTAATAAAAGTTCCAAATCGATTGTTCGCATAGCAAAGTGGAACAAGATGAAGCTTGACTTTGGAGACTACCAGATAGTGACGAAGGTCGAAATGATTATCTTGTTGACATGGATGTGACAGATTGACGCATGGTGATGAATGTGAACATAATGGCATGAAGGTCGAAGAAGTGTGATATGGTTGACGGCGAGTACTGCAGGGGTATGAGAATTGTGGTGAATGCGTGTGACTTTAAACATTGTGCATGATAACTGTCTGGTTCAATAACGGCAACGTGCAAGATTTTACGTTGTCGATGCGTTTGAAGATTGCGTCTGCTGCAACGGTTGACGCGATTGAACGTAACTGTGCGAAGAATGTGCGGTGAACGTGCAAAGGCTGTTTAACTTTGGAAGATAGTGGTTATCTCTAAAGCGCCAATGTCCGGTCCACTCCAAAATGTGGTGCTATCGGACAACTATAGCTGCTGTTTGTGTAGAACTGCTGTACGTGTGAATGGCAACAGTGACGCTGAGTTGTCAAGCTCGGAAGGAAATGGATAAAGTAGCTGTGCTTTGGTTAACTGTTACCTGTAATTGTTGGAGATGTGAAGATGTCAGATAAAATAAATCTTACAAGTGCTACATTAAGGTGGTATATTTTACAATCTGCCACCATCTGATTCAAAAATATGTTCGGACTTGGATGATGATCGCCACTGTCGTCCGAGGTTGCGACAACGCGTGATGTGATAACTGTCCGTTACGCAAACCCGTGTATGCCATGCGCTGTGTGGAAGGAAAGACAACTGGATGGAAATGGATGCAAAGGAAATGCTACATGGACTGCTGCGACATCGCGATCAATAGATGTTGAACAGAACATCTTATGAAAATGAGGAAGAATTAAGATTTATGTGCCGATGGACTGACTAGACATCTGGTTTCTGAGTTGTGCTTGCGGTGTAGAAAGACTCTTTAGTTTGAGCGTTCTTCGAAAGGATGACTAAATCCGTATTGCTAAAGGTTATTCTAAAACGTTTTATCAAAATGACGATAACAACGAAGAATGCGGGTTCTATCTTGCGTACACCCACGCAAAGGGTCCGTTAAACTGTGTTGCCTGTGAACTTTCGGATCATTAAAACCGAGGTCTTAACCTACATATGTTCCCAAAGTGGTGAATGCAACTGGAACGGTGGAGAAAAGGATTTCCTCAATACCGACAGAAGTCGATCAAGCTAACAGAACGTATGCGGATATGTGGGCTGCGATGGGTGTCTGAGCTGGTCACGAAGGAATGGATCTGGTTGTCGGCGGAATCAAGACTTAAATGAGGCAAACTCGGTTACGATTCGAAAACCTGAACGTCTTGTATCAAACTGGATTGAAAAGGAGAAGGACGGTATCGTAATTAAGCTGCGAATAAATAGATAAAATTAAAGCCACTCCAAACAAACTAAAGGACTGTCTTCTGTAACTTGTATTAAATAGGTTTAAATGACCCATGCTGGCAGTTAAATTTTTAATGTGTAAGCGGAATAAATTTTTAATAGTAAATGTGTTCTTTATGTTATAAAGGCTGTGACGTTACCCGATAGCGTCGCACGAAGGGCATGGGGCGCGGCAGTGCGTACGCGCAGGGTGCGCTGGGCGGTGTGCATGCGCGAGGTGCTCATGGGCTGGGATGTGCTGGCACGAGGAGCGATGTCACCAAGCATCAGTCTTTTGGATGGTATCGGCTGCTGCGTTGTCCGGAGTAAAAATACGATTTGCATACGCAGCTATAATAAAATGGTTTATCGAGGAAGATGACAAAGGTACATCATTCTAAGTACAACAATCTACGCGTGGGCGTAAGATATAAGAGTTGTTTATTGTATATGTTGTTTTAGATTCCATTTAAGTTCTTCTCCACCTTCAAATCCTTCCGGTCTATCCTGGTTGACAGAGTATACGTGTTATCTCACGTGTCGCGGGCGGCGGTTGTTCTCGGGCGTTGTTGCTAAGGCAAGGTTAGCAAGTTAAAGATGGAGTTAAATAAAGATGGTAAATGTCTTTAAAACGCATAACTTTGTGGTGGTCTATTTAAAATCTGTTTATTTGGGGTCCCTGAAAAATTTATTGATACCTGAAAATATTTTATCTTAAAGTGACTACCGCGTATAATAAATACAATTAACCTTGTCAACAAAAAGTTAGGAAAATTAAAGACGTATTTAATGGGGATCCAATTGAATTTGTTGGTAATGTTAAGTCCTACTGATTGTGGCGAGAAGACGATTAAAAGATTAAAGGGTCTCACAGAGTTAATAAACCGAGGGTCTTACAACCTTAACGAGCATATCCTCAAAGGGTGGACATCCACGCGTGCGTGGATAATAATTCTCTAATAAATAAAGTTTCCATGTGCGTAGCAGTCTTGGGAAATGGTGAAATGTTAAACCTATAAAGGCGATTATGTTGTGGATTGAAAAAATAATTTTCTTGGACTAAATAAAATAGCTAGACTGATAATGTATGGTTACATTTCGTACCATCCCAAACACTGCTTACGTCCACAATGGCGATACCGGTAGTTTTGTTTAACAAATAGTGGAAAGACGTCGGTGTTGTGCGAGCGATCGTTGGATTCAAAAGAACGGTGCGGGGGTGTGCCTCCGTTAGAATAATCGAGTGGTTAATCGTGAATGTTTAAATAAGCGAAAGTGTAAAGCCGAGCTATTTCGACGAAAAGTGCGCGATGACTTATAAGAAAGTATGGAATGGCGCTTAGCGGTCTACCGAAGGGCGACTGACTTTTCAAGCAACTACAGAATACGAGGCAGAAAGGGTATGCATGTATTATACAGTTGCTACAAAATTGGTTACGCGTAGCTCGGATGTGAATTGATCACGACTAAGATCCCCGGAGGTTGAAAATTCTCGGCCCATTGTCGTTTGAAATGTTTGTAAATTATCAGAACAGGAACAGGTCGAGTAATGGATGATTGACTGGTATTGCTACCTTTACGAGGGAATTGAAGTTGACAGACATCGAGCATCTAATTTCTATTTGGACGATATCGGTACCGGTTCTAAAATCATTACGTGCGACCGACGCGAGTGTAAAACTAGCATTATCGACGAAAAGTGCGCGATGTGCTATAAAGTATACAAAAATGGTGCTTGCCAGTCTTAACGAAGAGGTGACTTTTTAGATTACAAGAATACGTGGCGAGAAGGTATATACAAGCATGTTGCTATAAAATATGTTGGTTACGAAGCTCGAACGTGCAAATTAATTTAATCTATAATTAACCTGGTCGTAAAATGGAAAGTGTGGTTATTAAATCTGCTAAGCTGCTTTCGCTGGTGATTCATTTGGAAAATATTCAAGCCCACCATTTCTAAAGTATGACGTAGAAGTTATTTAAAATTAAATTACTTAGTAAGTATCCTGTGACACAAGTTGGTATTTTCTTAGTAATGGTTTAAAGTGTTTTTTTGGTTATAGTACTGCATCTTCTGGCACGACTTGCACAATTTGTGTGCGTGCTACCTTGGTTTTATATGCACGCGATCCGTATAATGGAAGACGTTTTCGGTGTTTCTACAACTGCATTCGCACCATCGACGAAGCGAACCAGGTGCATGCATTGACGCTAAATGTTGGACGAGCAGCAAGGATTATGACGTCATTTGTTCCCCGATGAATCCTCAACTTCGTTCGGGTCTTGAAACCTTCGGTTTGCATTCATAGGGACATAAACAGGTGCGCAAGTAAACTCTTTGTTAGTTAGTTCGCTTAAGTCAAGTGCTATAGTGCGGATTTTTTGTACTAAAATGGTCTGCAAACGTTTTAAATGCGAGCTGTGTCGTCTCTACCGGGAGGATGCTCTAACGGCACCGACAAATGTTGTGGTGATCGTCAGGTGCTACATCCGTCCGCAAGCTAAACGGACTGCGGTATCGCTTTTCGAGAATGGGCAACTACAGGACAAGGAAACCGGATGTCATAGCGTAAACGTTCGCTCCGCCAGCTGTTAAGGCCTGGAACAACCACGATTTGTGTGTATGCGATTTCAATGGAAAACTACATGCCGAACTGGGCAACATGAAATGATCGTTCCGTCTAAAGATGGTGAAATGGTTAGCACAGCGTTTAAACCGTATGTGCTATCGCATAAAGAACGCCAGTGTCGACGATGGGTGCCGGTTTCTTTGGAAGCAGAAAACGTTTTTCGATTAATTAATAATAAAATACACAGTAAAGTCTTTGCGAACTCTGGCGTTTACCAAAATCGGGGAAGAGACTACCGATGTGAAATCGCTTACACAAAAATGTGGTTATAACGTCTTCTAGTAATCTGGAAAATATGTCGGTCTTAAGCGAAACCATAGAACAAAATCAGAGGAATTTGAACATGCGGGTCCGGTTGGTCTTTGGAAAAGGTGCTCTTTTAGAAATAAATATTAATAAGTATGAGCCGATATGAAGTTCTGGTTCAAAATAAAAATTGTGAATATGTATTTAGAAATGTGGTTTACAAAATTTAAACTGTATTAGTAAAATTGTCTGTAATAAAAGTTTTAAGAATGGTTTTAGATTTTCTTTAGGTATAAGCTGCAGGAAAGTTATAATTTAGAGGGTGTGTAAAATGGTAGGGTGGTCCTGTTTTAAATCTGTTTACAGATTCGGATTCTACATAAAATTCTAGCCTAACAAGATGTATTGCATGTATAAAAATTTATAGAACGATCAAAATCGCTACAGGTAAGAAATCTTAAAATGGGGTAGACTACCTTGGGGTGATAATCTGTTAAAATCTCTTAGAACGATTCGGGTAGCTGAGAAAATGGCTAATTTAATGTGAACCAAACAAGGTAGGATTCTACTCGTCCGGGTTGGAAAGTGAGAAAGAATTTATTGAGTATGGTCGTATATGTGAACTTTGCAGGGCGTAGATCCGATTTCAAATCGTTTGAGATGTCGAATGTTGCAATTAAATCTAGCTAACAAGATTACGCATGTATAACAAGATTTTAAGAAGCAGACTTTCTAAAAGTCCTACAGGTAAGTAAATCTTAAAATGAGGCGTAGCAATCGTGGGGATGGCGTTCTAAATCTGGAAAGATTCTACGATGAAAGATTCGGGTAGCTGACGAAAATGTTGCTATACTATTGTAATTGATACCAAAGGCTACAGGTAGGTTTATCTCAAAATGATGCATTGGTGTAGATCTGAAGAAAATCTTTTGGATTCAATGAAAATATTAAAAATGGTTAGTCCGAAGAGAAAGTTTTGGTTCAGATGTGGAGTGTAAATGAGGATGCTCGATTTAATCTGCTGAAATTGGATGATAAAATTTAAGATAGGTTTATCTGAAAGATTGTAAAATGGTTAGTCGAAGAAAATTTAATGGTCCAGATGTGTCTGGAAATTAGATGGATGCTGGTGGAAATGTGGCCACAGGAATGCTGATTATATCTATAAGATGATGTAAGCAAAGGTTGGATCAAAATGTTTAGCTTTTTCAATGTTTATGAAATTTTTACAGACGGATTTTAATAGTTTTTTTTACTTTAAGAAACTGAAACTTTTGGAATTAAACTTTGATCTATAATTTGACTGTCTTTGTTCTAGTTCTTTTAAATTTTTATTTGACCGACTGACAAATCGTGCCAAAGTTCAAGATTTAACACTTTTGGTGAATTATTGAATGCTAAAAATTAAATAAATTGTTTATAGATCATAGTATAAATGGTACCAAACTTCGTCGGTTAATATCTCAAGCGATTGAAAATTGGTACCTAATGTTATTAGAACTTAAGGAACCTGAAAGTCAAATAATATACCGAATATTTGCTAAAAAAAGTTAGATTCTAAAATTGTGGTATGTAGAGGATACTTTATTCTTTAGAAATACATATTATCTGATAGAATATAAGTAAAATGAAGTAATTGTTTAAGATTGGAAAGTTTTTTAAAAAATGATTACCAAAAGGTATAAATCAGTACATAGATCCTTTTATATACCAATAAAATTTTATTTACTTTATCCTTTTTTTATGGCATGAGTTCGATAGTGGTATTATTATACATTTTCCCGCAAACGTAACATGGGCACTAACTACGCTTGTTTAATAATAATAAGTTGATTTTTTTTCCATATGTATCCTGCTATTCAAACTAAACATTTTATTTTTGTTCTTAATGTCCAGGATAAATAATAATATAATTTTATTATTTCAACACATTAATAAAATCATTTACAAATGACACATTACTATGATTCATCCAAATTACATAACTAGCAATTATGTCCTGCGTAATTAATCACACTGAAGTGCGCGTATTTTATGCGTGTTTAGTTTTGTCCAGTTTTTACGACTTAGATGACTCAGTCTACATTGAAATAAATCAAACAAACGCAACTAACAAATATCTCCGTTTAGTCTAATGTGAGCTTTCGAATATTGCAGCTCATTCGTCGGGTACCGATTCTTTTCCTATCAGTTTGTGATTTAATTTTCTGTATTGTACTGTTTAAATAATGTGTTAAGTGTTTTTGAGTGCATTACAGTGAAATTTTCAATAATAATGCCACGTAGTTGCATTAACCACCCAGACTGTTTCTGCTATATTTGTGGTGAGGTAACACTAAAGTCTCAGAGGAGAAATATAACTCCATTGATAACAAAATTGTATGAATTATATTTTGGATGTAAATTGGGTGATCAGGATAAGTCCTGGGCCCCTCATAGTTGTTGTAATTCGTGTGTAACGTTGTTAACTGGTTGGTTGAATGGATCCCGTCACATAACATTTGCAGTTCCGATGGTTTGGCGAGAACCTAAGGATAACTCCACAGACTGTTATTTTTGTTTAACGAAAATATCAGGGATAACAGCTAAGACTAGACACACTGTTAAATATCCTAATATTCCCTCTGGTTTAAGACCAGTGCCTTACAGTCTACAGCTTCCAATTCCGGTAGCACCAAGAACATGGGAATTAGACGACGATGTTGTTGAAGGTTGTACAGATTTATCGGATGATAAAGAAAGAAGGGACCCAGACTTTTTAGAAAATACAAATACTGAACCGCACTTAATAAATCAGTCTGAACTAAATGATCTCGTTCGTGATCTACATTTATCCAAAAATCGAGCTGAAATACTAGCATCACGACTGGAAGGATGAAATCCTTTACAACGCAACACAAAAATAAGTGGTTTCCGTGACAGGCAGTGTGACTTCGAATGTTTTTTCTCACAGTGTGCGGACTTAGTTTACTGCAATGATGTGGAATCTTTACTGAAAGCTTTTTGACATACCCACAATCCTGATGAATGGCGTCTTTTTATAGACTCTTCCAAACGTAGTATAAAAGCGGTTCTTCTTCATGTTGGGAATAAATACCCGTCGGTCCCTTTGGTTCATGCAGCTATCATGAAGGAGACATGAAAGTGTAAAACTTGTGGTGGATATGATTCAGTACGAGAAACATCCATGGCATGTTTGTGGAGATCTTAAAGTAATAGCACTGTTACTTGATTTACAACTTGGTTATACAAAATTTTGTTGCTTTTTGTGCGAGTGGAACAGCAGAGATAGAAAGAATCATTATCTTAAGAAACAGTGGCCAAAAAGAGAAACATTTACTGTTAGAGAGAGAAGAACGTTGTGAGTCCAGGATTAATAAAACCTGAAAAAGTTTGCCTTCCTCCCTACACATTAAGCTAGGTGTTATAAAAATTTTGTTGAAGCAATGGATCGGGAGGGAAGTGGATTTCAGTTCCCCAATTTAAGTGATGCGAAAATAAAAGAAGGTATATTTGTTGGTCCGGAAATAAGAAAACCAGTGAATGATAATGGATTCGAAGGCAGTTTGAATGACTGTGAACTTGCTGCTTGGAAATCTTTTAAAAATGTTGTTAATAACTTTCTTGCAAATTACAAGGCAACTAACTACAAAGAACTGATAACCGAGCTTCTGGAAAGCTATAAAACACTTGACTGTAACATGTCACTAAAGATCAATTTCTTAGATTCACATCTGGACTTTTATCCAAACAATTTTAGAGCTGTGAGTGACGAATATGGTGAACGCTTCCGTCAGGAAATATTCACCATGGAAACACGTTACCAAGGAAAGTGGAGCCCCAGAATGCTAGCTGACATTTGCTGGAATCTTAAGACCGAAATACCTGCAGCAGAGTACGCCAGAAAATCCAAGCGAAGCAAATTTTAGGAATGTACCAATATTACATGTGTGTTTAACAAAGGTTTTCTTTAAATTGAAATTACAAAAAAACTATACCCAGGAAAAACTTGCAATGCTACCTAGATATTGGGGGCATTTGATTTTCATTTGTTATTTCTTTTGTTATTTTTATTACAAATGAAAATCAAATGCCCCAATATCTAGGTAGCATTGCAAGTTTTTCCTGGGTTTTCCTTGCGATATTAACATGAAATACAGCCTACATACATGATTTCTATTTATACATACAATAACTAATTATATAACAATAAGCATATTAACTAGAAAACCATTATTTCGGCAAATATCTAAGTGTTGGGGGATCTTGGTAGCCACAGATTGCTTAACCCCTTTCACTGAATCTCGGTGAAATAAGACATGAAATTAGAAAACAATAGAAGGGAAGCTAGCTCAGAATATAAATAAGTGCAGGTACGTGTCCAACCAGTTTTGAGATGAAGATCCAATGATGATGATGATGAAGCATATTAACAACCCCTGTAAAACAGCATTGGTATCTGACAAGTGTAAACCCACAATAAGGTTACCTCACAACGATATACAATCTCCGTTAAACAGTATTGGTATCTGACAAGTGTAAACCCGCCATAGGGTCGCCTCGGATCCATATACAACCTTCATAGAACAACATTGGTATCTGACAAGTGTAAACCCGCCATAAGGTCACCTCAGAACAATGTTAAAATCTACCAAAGAGGTAGCCTAAATCATAATGATTTCCCCTTCAAAATAAATATAAAAAAACGACTACTTAAGCCTTTTAATAATGCAATTGCACACTTCTTTAATACCATCCTCTAAATTGTATAAATAGAAACATGTTAAAAAATGTTTTCCAATTCCCAAGTTATTGAATTTTTACAATAAAAATTAATCAGCTGATTTCACGTTAAGCGTATTGGCTACCTAAAAAAGTCGGTCCCAGGCCGTAACACAAATTGAAGGCAATCATTCATTTAAACTTTAAAAATTTTTGTTTAGTGTACTCAAACCAAATATTTCAAACATCAATAAATCAAAGTCACCTTCAATTTATGTCATAAATGTCAAACTTGAAGTTTTTATTATTTTGAAAACGATCCTAGGTCATGAATCGAAACGTCAATAAAGATCATTTTAAAAACTATGAGTGGTTTAATCCCCAAAGAAGATTAAGAAGAATACTAAACAAACCACAACAAACATACAGGGAGTATTTAATCACTAGAGGGTTAGGATATATATATATATATATATATATATATATATATATATATATATTGTAATAGATATGACATGAGGTTGGAAACAATGCATGTGGTCAAAAGAGAGACATTTCGAACTTGGGAGAAATTTTAGATCAGATGTGAACGCAGAACAATAATCTTGAATAAGTAAAAGCAAGGACTTTATTTCGGAACCAATCTAGAAATTTTGTTTTGAATCGGTTCTTGGGGTGCGGCTAAGTTGTTTATAAATTTGTAAGGAACTTGGCAAGCAAACAAGCTTTAGATTTGTTTATTTACTTGGGGATTTTTGTTATTAATTTGGGGATTGTTTATCACGAGAATTTATTGAATTTTTAAATTTATTGTTGATTTATTTGTGTTATTTTTTGTGTTATTACTGTTTATGTTATTTGTAAAACTCAGTCAAGGTACTGGTATTTCAAAATGTTTAAATAGATGCTAGATTGGAAAGAATACAAAATGTAGCAAATTTGTTCATAGAGACGAGATTATGGATTTAAATTCTATTGGGTAAAATATTTTTATGTACTAAATATTGAGAGGGCCAAGGCGTTGTCTTGGCAAAAGCTGTAGTTACGTACAAAAAGGTAAATAACGGGAGTTTAACTTGCAATTTCAAATAGTATAGACGTGTTTTTCGGTCAGAGGTATATAAATTAATTGTAGTTGGACGAAAAGCAATTGTGACTTTGTAAAAGTTTATCGATATTGATAACGATATTTGTAAGCTGAAAGAGACATTGAATAAGAGTGACAGAGTTATTAGGTAACTGGAGTATACCATGTGCGTTATAATATTGCGCATTGTTTGAATTCGGTTGAGGCATTACCAGCCGATCTGTATTGTGTTTTAGATAGAAGAGTTATTATTGAAGCTGCAAAGCATTTTACTGTACACGTGAGACGCGGTACGGAACAAGGAGTTGGTGGTGCAGGAAGCGAACCCCGAGTTCCAATTTTAAGTAGAGAGCGGAAACGAACAAAGAAGGCTTAGTTTTGTAAGTATTTTGTAAAGCTGTACACAGTCGGATGGCTTTTGGGTGAGTCATTGTTGCATTTTAAAGTTTCTTGTATTTGTGTATTTATTTTGTGTTGTTGCGCCGTGTTCACGGGCTTGAAAAAGGTTCAGTTGCGCATTAACCAATCAGAAAATTTAAAATATATTGACAGAGTATTTGTCAAGAGTAATCGAGTTTTGTAGTCATTTCCATTAAGAAACCGTTAGTAAGTTTATTGACTACGGTATACAGTACGGAGAATATTTTTGAACTTTGAAAGTGGTATTGGACTCTCGGACACCTCAAGGTAAAGACAAATCCCTAATAGTAATACACTGAAATAGAGTACTTATAAAATAGCCGTCGTTTCAAAAATTGAACAAGGGGGCGCAAACATTTACAGAAACAGAAGCATAACGTCAAGTTGACGGATAAGTCGCCGATTGCGTAACACCGCTTAGAAGGAGCATACGTCTTTTATAAGTGTCGTACATTCGTGGGCACAGTGCCTTTAGAAGAAGAATGCGTAATTCCACAGACCTCCAATTTTATAAGTAGCATCGCAGCGTGGAAGTAAGAATTTTGGAAAGTAGTACCGGACTTGGTGGTGCATAAAAAAATAAATTACAATTAAGCATAGTGGTCTAAATGAATTATACAAGTAAACTAAACCGTAAGTAGAGTAATCAAATCATAGCGGGGTCAAATATATAATTAATTAATTTAATAAGAAGTAAAATTTCAGAATATTAACATGACGGACGAAGAGAGACCATACACCAGGTCAGGAAGACAGTGCGACAAGAAAAATGTGATAGAAATACACCAAGGAGATACACAGACGGCACTCGTAGAACCCCAGGCTACGGTGGTGGAAGCAATAAAGGAGACAACCATGCAAGACCTCGTGACGTTGATAATGAACTTCCAAAAGGACACAAAACAAGAATCACAAAGAAGCCGAGAAGAAGCTGAAGCTAACCATCAGGAATTTAAAAAAAACCAAAAAGAAACACAAATAACTCCACAAAATTTGGAATTTAGGCAAGAAGAAGCCAAAATAACATTACAAAACGTGGAATTGAAACATCTGAATTTAGGAAAGATATTATAGACGTATTTAAAGCCTTCGAAGAAGGGTACAGAATTTCAATCGGGGAGATTATTAATGGTTAAAAGCGACAACTAAATGAAGAAGTCAACGAAAGATTAAGGGGTTGTGCAGACAAGATACGCGAAGAAACCAATACCCTACGCAAGTACCTAGAAGATATAGACAGCCGACAAGCGAACAGATACGATGACGTTGTGGAACTAGTAAGAGTAACCAGAAATGACAAACATGTAGCACGACGTGAATTGGAAGGCAATGTGCGAGGAAACATGGAGAGGACTGTCACGGAATTAAATACGAAGGTAAGCAATAGATATAGAGGTAGGCAGATAGAGTGACAGATATGACAAATAAAATTGAAAGTTTGGAGAGAATGAGAAATAGTTGAGGTGGACATATGTCGAGCTTTAAATTAAGTAAAGACACTCTACCGTAATTTGCGAGACGAGCAGGGAAACAGGCTATGTTATATTTGGACAAATTTGAGAAGATTAGTGACGGTGAAACAGAACGGACAAAGAATCAAAGTGGCACAGTAACACGAAACGACAATACCGGACTTCCGACGAATTTAAGATGCTATTCATTTAACACTACTGGACCAACGCCCAACAGACAAGTGTGAGACTGGACTTAACATCGGGAACGTACCCGACCCAAAGTGGATCGCGAGAGGACTACGTGATAGACAAATACAACTTGGCACAACACCTGACACCTAAACTACCCGAGGAAGAGATATTCCATTTTTGGCTAGACACCTTGAAATTGAGGTGACGAGCGCGGTAGCAATACAGAATATCAAAACACTACGAAAATTTTTAGACATTATTAGTAACCATGACTTAGCACGATCTGAGGATTCCAGACGTAACACCGAGACACGTAAAATTACGATAACAACATGCACAGGAAAGATTACATCAACGTACACGGAAACGTTTATCGGGAATATGACCCTAGAACCAGAAACCGGACATGGTGCGGAAACGAATGGCATGGTTATTGGTCGTCTCAGGGGAACGTCAGGCTAGGACATTTTGATGACAATAAGCGCGATTACCAAAACAGGCAACGTAATGAACGATTTGATAGAGACTTCCGGGGTCAGAATAGAAATTGCGAGTATGCACCTCGTGTAGATAATAATTATAAAAGACCGGTACAGCAAGAGTTAGAACGTGACGGTAGGTATTCCGTTAGAAATATCAGAATTCAACAGATCTCGGCTGAAGGTAAGAGGCGGGACGAAGACCGCATAGAGATAGTAGAGGTTCATGCGGAGTTCGCAGGGCGAAAGAAACCCGCTTATTTCTTAGGAATAGTAGTAGCCTTAGATGTAGTAGATAATTTAATCAGTTTGACATTTTAAATAAAAATAAATTTGTAAATAACCGTCAGTTACTATTTGTATACTTGAAGTTAGATAATAGGTCATATTTGACAATTATTGACAGCGGTTCTGAATTGTCATTGGTGAAAGAAGAGGTTGCGTTTAGGCATCAAGGTAAGTCAATTGAACATATACGTAATATTAAACAGGTTAATTTGTGGTCAGCCATGGGGAAAAAGTTATCAACGATAAATAAAGCGACGTACGTGCAGATATTTATAGATAAAAAACAACTAGGCAAGGCAAAATTTTTGATCGTAAGAGATTTGTACTTGGATTTTATATTGGGGAGAGGATAAACGGGTGGAATTACTTGAGTGGAAATGGAATTGGGTGGTTTCTAATAGGCAGCTGGTCGACGATAACAATGAATATATACAGCTCACAGAAGCAAACATGAGACCTGGAGAGGCGTGGTATGATGGCTCTACTAGTTTTAAATCACATCCAGAGTGTAAAGTAAACATTTCAATATTTAAATGGCCCTTGCTAAAGTGCCTAAACATCAAGCAATACAGCACGCAAATAACTTAATTGAGAATAATGGATCTAACCTGAAGAGAGATCTAAAGTAATTTGTCTTGAATTATGGATGTGATTACGGCCGTTGTACCCGTTGGGACAATTTTTTGTAATAAAACATTTCTAACACCCATATAAGCTTTAGGCACTTTAGGCAACCGAACCTTACTTTACTTGACGTATTGAAATGTATAATTAGTATGGGAATTAAAAATATATATCTGCAGAAATCCTAAATAAGTAAAAGATTTTTTACATTAAATGTACAAACAATAATAGCGTTTTCAAGTGAGAATTTTCGGTGCTCACTGGTGGAGTGCAAGTTTTTAATATGTGCACTGGTTGCTTTCAGTGCAAAAATAGTTCAACTAGTCAGCCGAACATACAGTGCACACTTCACATTTTCATTTCACCTAACCTAACAAATTGGCGTATGTTTGTCTTACATTTTGCCTAGACGTTCCCCTCCAAAAAAAATAAATATGGACCATTCCCTTAATTCACATTAATAGAATAAATTTGTGTCATGTATCAACCCAAGTAAACAACTATTTTACATGATATTGTCGGAAGCTCCCACGGCCGGAGTCATTATAAATATTTAGGGTTTCGGATTGGGACCGTGTCATTTTATAAACTAAGGTCGACGTTTCGCCCACTTTTGTAAGGGGTTTCATCAGGACAAAAAAGGAAAATGAAATATAAATATAAAGTAATAATAATAAAAATAAGAATAATAAAATATTAATTAGACAAGTGTAAAAAGTATAAAAGTATGAAGACTCACCAGTCCATTTAAATCAAAAGGTGTCTTGTGGCAAAGTAACTGGTGAAAGTAGCGAAAGTGGTGGTTTATATAGAGCAAGAACTTGATGATTGAGTGATCATGAATAGAGAGGAGTGCGTAACGGATTAGTGAACGTTACGGTTTTCCTTTTGTGAACATAGATTTGTTTTCCAAGTGAAAAAAAAGTAGTTGCCATCGTCTATGTTTAAAATGTTAGATTTTTTAATGATTTCTATGGATTCTCTGATTTTTCTATTGTAAAAAAATGAAATTCTGGCAATTAGTTTCGTCTTGTCAAAGTTAATGGTATGGCCTGTTTTATGTTGGTATTCGACCACTGCTGAGCGATTGTAATGACTTGTTCTTAAGCATCGCTTATGCTCGTTTAGTCTAGTCTGCACTGACCGTTCTGTTTCTCCTATGTACACTAAACCACAGCTGCAGGGTATACTATATACGCCTGGAGGTTTAAGACTGTTTTCTGGATCTTTTGGAATTGGTAATATTTGTGAAATTTTATTTGCGGGCTTATAGATTGTTTTGATGTTGTGTTTACGTAGAATTTTGCCAATTCGGTCTGTTACTCTGTGTATATATGGAGGGATTGCTAAGCACTTTACACTTTGCACTTGTCTAATTAATATTTTATAATTCTTATTTTTATTATTATTTTATATTTTTATTTCATATTCCTTTTTTGCCCTGATGAAACCCCTTACAAAAGTGGGCGAAACGTCGACCATAGTTTATAAAATAACACGGTCCCAACCCGGAACCATAAATATTTGTATAACTATTTTACATGTAGAAAATACATAACCTCACTGAAGCCGACTTCAAAATCAGTTTCGAAAGGTGTGCGCTCAGTGCAAGTAACTGTGGCACTCGTTTTCAATCGAAAACAACAACACCCGATAAGTGCACGCATGCAATGCCAACCGATCAGGACAGACTGAACTGAGGGTAAGAAAGTGCGCACTGGTGTAGCCACCCAAAAACGCTATAAGTGTTGCATAACTAAGAATATGCAATATAGTAGCCTGATGGCCTGGACCTGCGCATGATTAAACCATTTTCTACAGTAGCAATTTAAAAACAATTTAAGCAAGGAAATTATAGTCGTTACATTCTAGTTGGTGATAGCGGTTATTCATTGCAAAATGATTTAATGATCAAATTATCAGAGACTCGAACTGCAGCTGAGAATTTATATAATGAATCAATAATAAAAATTCGCAATACTGTAGACCGGCAGTATGATGTCTGGTAACGTAGATTTTCAATTTTAAGGTTTAGAATATTAGTGAAAGCTTGAAACTGTCATAATCATCATTGTAGCAACTGCAGTCTTGCATAATATTGCAATAGACACGAATGAAAGTATACCTCATGAATGGTTAGAACCCGAAGAAAATGATGGGTATGATTTACCAGAATTGCACAACAATCACGGTGTTAATTTAGGCCGACAATTTAGACAATTATTAATTAATCAACACTTTGCACGTCTAGTGCAAAAAACTCAATGATTATGTATTATTTATTGAAGTTACAATAAATCATATTACGCTTAATTTTATTATGATGAATCTTCGGAGAAACTCGGCGATGAGCAGCTGGTATAAGTGCTATCGTTATGTTTTCGTTTCAACATGTTATAACACTATCATACTCATCAATTGATAATCACATACAAGAGGAAAACGTATATGCGTTTTTAATTCACAACAACTTTTTATATAGACTAACTTTATTAAGCAATCACAAAATACAAGAATGTTAAACTTCTCTTAAAAATAATATACCACATATCTATAGCCGAACATTAACCAGCCCTTTTAACTTCAATAATCGTTAAACACTCTGTTCTGAACTTCTGGGTATTTACAGTAAGGGTTAGATACCCCCTTGTCTTTTTTACTTGCGCTAACCACATTCAAAAGCTTCCAGCTCTTAGCCTTGCGTTGCTGAGGCTTGCTGCATTGTGTAACAAACATATACTGTATAGCCATTTCGCAACAAATTTTTTTTTAATAAAAATTTACTTGAAAGATCATTTTGATTTTCTTTTCTAATCATGTTCCATCAGTACTGATAATTTTTAATGTTTTACATAAAAAAGAAAAATCATGAATTTAAGAGTTAATCGACCAACGGCATGGGGAGGTTTTTAATAAATATTTCTTGATAGTACGAATATTGTCAATTTACGCGTTGGCAATTATGTAAATATATTTGCATTCAGAGTTCCTTTGTTTGTAGCTTAGACACAGCTGTGATTAATCAATATCGAGTTCATTGTACTTTTCTATAAATTATGAGTAAATAGTGAAGGTAGTTACTTCGAATAATTTGCAACAAGTTCTATTTTATAATAGTAAGCAGTGTTTTAGAAACTGAAAGGGTTATTCTATTCTTTGTATTAATTAAGTAATTGTATTGATAATATTAGTTGCAATATATTTTGATCTTGTTAGTCAAAATTGAGATTTGCACTTCTGTATTTTAGATAGAGTATACTTCCCGAAAATATTCGTATTACTCATTCGGAAAGCTATGGCAAGAGGACAACAAAGACTACAATCTCAAGCCAAAGCACAAGAGAAACTAGCCAAACAGAAGAAGCAACAAGGTCATAATGCGAATACTCAGAAGAAAGCAGCGCAGGCCGCTTTAGTATATGTTTGCACTGTTTGTAAGGTATTTATTTACAATAGTACTTAACACTAGATTAACTTATCTATTCATAGGCACAAACTCCTGATCCTAAAACCTATAAACAACATTTTCAGAATAAACATCCAAAAAGCGAACTTCCTCTGGAATTACAGGATACATAATGTTTAATTATTAACATTTTTTACATATACCTAATCTATATTTGGTATTTTACGTGAGGTTTTGTTCTTATATGTAACAATTCAATGAATGACCAACACATTTTTAATTAATATAGGGTGATAACATGGTTTCTGTGTGTGTAAAATAATATTTTAGTTAAAGATCAGTATGAATGTGCTTGAATGTTACATTTGGATCAATAAGAACACAGGGTTAATTTATGAAGTTTAAGTTGTACTTCTTTAAATTAATAAAAAAATAATGAAGGACTAGTGTTTTATTGAATCACTTTTTGTTTTAAAATTAAACCTAGTGACTCAGTAGGTATATGAATATGACACATCGGATCTATGATTAATGCTGGTTTAGAAACTATGTATCATGAACTCACTTATGCTTACTCACCATACTAATTTTTTTACCGTTCGAATTGATAAACCATCAGTTTGTTAATACATGAATTATATTGATATGGATGTAGGACTGTTGAACACCTTATATAAGAAAAATCTCATAATATAGCCTAAGCCCAACGTTTTTGTTTGTACTTGTTCTTAAACAAATTGGGATAATGAACAACAACAAAAGCTCTAATTATACCCATCGGGAAGAACAATTGTTAGTATCATTGGTAGAAAAGTACCAAAGCCTTATAGAATGCAAGAAAACTGGTCATACTACTTGGACAGAATAAGAGAAGTGATGAAACTTGGTCGAAGAAAAAATTGATAGTCAAAGTGGTCGTGTTTATGGGTTTGCTAATGCATGAAAGGAAAAATATACCAGTTTAAAAAAGATCATGAAAATAAAATATTCTGTAAATAGAATAAATGTTTTTAAAACCAGAGAAGGCACATGTAAAATTTCTGGAGTATTAGATATATGTCAAACAATCAAAGGTATGATCAGAATGCAAGTTGAGGGTTTATTCAATCAGTATGATAATGATGCTGCAGTGGTTACTGGTGAGTATAGTAATATATATGTAACTATATGCTATAACTGATGTATGTTTTAGGTACCGAAAATTATTTTAATAGTGTTGCTTGCTCATTAACCACTAAAACTGCACTTTCAGAAGGTATGTATATATATATATATATATATATATATATATATATATATATATATATATTTATATCTATTTCGAATGGGTTTCGTAGGGGTTGTCCGCGGAACTTGATGTCGTTAGTCAAGAGCTATTTCTCGGGACGACTGGCACAGGTTGAAATTCCGGGTAAAGTTTTGTCGTGCGAGGTGGAAAGGGGGTGCCCGCAGGGGTCATACTCTGGTCCCACTTTATGGAAGTTATATAAGAGCATCTTTAGGGTCAAGTTGCCCGCAGGATGCTCAATCGTTGGGTTTGCGGATGACACGCTTTTAATTATCAGATCGCGATTATTAATGGACATGCGAACAAAACCAAACGAGGCGCTAAATAAATTGCACAAATGGTCGCGGGAGGTAAAATTGAAATGTAATACGTCAAAATCGGAAGCACTATATTTCGGGACGAAACCGGGACAGCGACCCCCTAGGCTAGAGCTAGGAGGGGAGAAAATCCCGTTCAAAGACCCCATCATGTACCTCGGTGTCTAAATAGACAATAAATTAAATTGGAAAGAGCACGTACAATACGTAAAAAGCAAGGGCGGCGAATTATCAAATAAAATTATGGCGGCGGCGAAAATAAACTGGAGTTTCAGATGCGAATCGCTGAGGACGGTCTATGCCGTAGCGATAGAGCCGGAAATACTGTAGGCAGCATCTGTATGGGCGGAAGGTTGCAAAGTCCGAGAGATGCGTCAATTGACGAGCGTTCAACGCATTACCGCGGTGAAGGCGGCGAGGGCGTACAGGACCACCTCCACAGAGGTGGTCCTGGTTATCAGTAAGACTCTCCCTATCGAATATGTCGTTAGGGAGTTTCGAGGTAGAAGGTTAGTAGATACCGGAAAAGGACGCGAAATTATCGAAGACATTTGTCTTGGCAATAGGGAAGCAGAGAAAAAGATTGTCGTATCAGAGTTAGGGCACCCGGCCGATATTAGAGGAATCGAGTTTGTCGAAGGTTATCGGGACGCGACGGGTATCAGAATTTACACGGACGGTTCACGTATGGATGATGGGCAAGCACGCGCGGCGTTTGTCGTGTTTAAGCAGGAAAGGGAGGTGTTTCGGTTTCAAACCAAACTCGTGAACTGATGCACTATCTTCCAGTGCAAATTGGTAGCCATACGAGAGGCTATCGATTACGTAATAAATCACACAGGCAGAGACGATTATTATATAATCAGTGACAGTAAATCAGCGCTGACGGCATTAACTAACATGAACACCTCGACAGACCTCCAGGCGGACGTCTGGAAAATAGCGCATACAGCGCTTGAGTTTCGACGTTTAAAGTTCTGTTGGGTTAGGTCGCACGATGGTAACGTAGGAAATTATAGGGCTGATGAATTAGCTAAAAAGGCCGCGACGGGCAACTTTCGAATATCACATTCGTCAATACCGAAGTCCTTAATTAAAAAAAAGCTGCGCGAAAAATCAATTCGACAATGGAAAGAGATGTGGAACAACGCTGCCACTGGCAGGTTAACCCACAAATTCATACCGAGCATAGAAGCTAGAGGTAGGATCGAGGTTAAGCTCGATCACAAAATGGTGCAGTTGATAACAGGGCACAGCGCCCTGAAAGCGTATATACAAAGGTTCGGTTTAACCAACAGCGACCGCTGCGAATGCGGTGAGGACACGGAAAGCGCAGAGTACGTGCTCTTCGACTGCCCGCTTGAGGCGGGAAATCCAGGGTTGGCTGATAGCAAACTAGCTATCCTAGGTCTGGCATGGCCAAAGAGCCTAGAAGAAGTCGGGGAAGTGGTTAACCAGATGGCGTTCTGGACAGCCTTAAAAGAATTTGCGGGAAGGGTCGCGAGATTAGACAGTGACAACCGCGTGTAAATTCGGTAGGATTGGTGGGAGGATTAAAAAATTTTAGATTGACTTGGCGTGAGTAAGGATACAAGCATTGAAATAACCAAAACCTGATTTAAAAAAAAAAAATTAAAAAAATTAACATGATAATTATACCCTAATGTTCAACATGCACAAGAAACCCCCACACCACTAATACAATCACTGTCTAACTTCATAATTATGCGCGGAAAATCGGGAAATCGGGAATAAATAATAACAAATAAACAATAACAAACAAATCAGAAACCCTAATTAAATTAAATCAATAAAATAAACAAAGAATAAAATAGAGTGGAACCGTGCATCCCCCTCCAGGACTTGAAAGTGAAGTGATAGGGATAGTGATTGTGATCCCCCTCCCCCCAGAACATTTAGTGCATATCCAACAGGACTTTAACAGTGCATATCCAACTCCCCCATAAAGGTAGAAAACCAATAGATATAGGTAGACGACCAGATCTTCGGATGCTGGAGAAATTTATATTGAAGGTAAGAATAAAATAGTGGCGGCTGTACTCGCACGAGCATTGATTTGTGATTTAAACAGATTTTGAAATAATCTAACAAGCGCGTTTTTTGTGTAATGGCGCTAGTCGATATACTGCTCATGCGAGTGCACCTGATAATGTATTTGCTTTTGCTGATTAATGCACTGTTACATGCTTTTGCTTATTCAGAAATTTATTTATATATTTATTATATGTTTATTTATATATTTATATTATATTTATATTTATTTTTACACTAATATTTTTTGCCTGCATTGTATTGTTTTGTGGCTTGATTCGTTTGACGTTCTGTCGCCAATTTTTGGCCGCAGTATATATAGAAAAGAAGATTGTATATATATATATATATATATATATATATATATATTATGTCAGTTAGGGAATGATAGGGAACGTTAGGGACAAATTTAGGATAAAATACTTAAATCATGGAGAACGGATTTGTAAATTTATAGAGCAGGCAAAATAGCTGGATTCACTATTAATACTTTTGGCAATTGCCTTAGAAATTTGAATTCATTTTAAATTAGCTAGCTAGATTTGGATAGTTTTAAGTCGATCCCTCAGGTCACCCTGGTAAGCAGAGCTGGCGACTGCTATCCGGTTTTACGGATCCCTCCCCCTCTCATTTTTGCTTGTGTCTTGTTGATCGGGCACACTCCAAAGTCAACGCTAGGGATACCAATATTTAAACCCTGTTTTTAGTTTTTGTTTCAGTTTGTTTGATTTTTATTTAGATTTTTATTTAGGGTGGGATTAATTATGAAGTTAGAATTAATAAAAAGCCCGTTTATTTTCGCGTTTAAACCCAATGTAGTACCTCCGGGTGGAGCATTGGGGACGTAGCCGCAAGTATAGCGGCCCTAATTCAAATTATAAAGCTCTTCGGAGCATAGAAAGGGCAATATGCTCAGGCACATGGTCTGCTGTCGTGTTCGTAAAAGAAGTTGATTAACGAATACCTTCGTGTCTTGATGTGGTACCTGACAACTTTTGGTGAAGATTTTATTCTGTATTCCACCGTCAGCAAAGTCGGTTGATTCCTGCAGACCGAAGAAGATTGTAGTAAACCATCATTAAAACAGTTAATATAAATAATTAGATAAAATTTATTAATTCGCTTTTCGTAGTGCAATACCACTGAAATAAAGCTTTAGATTAAATTTAGAAAACATGAAAATAATTGGATATACTTAACGGAGATTTTATTTGGTTGGATAATATTTTGTTGTGAAGGTCTTTTAAAATTCCAGCGTAAAATTCAGCATAATGGTATGTTTTCATATTGCGTGCATGGCAGATGTGTAGATTTGTCGACATCTGGTGTTGTTTGGTTCTGGTTTAAACGTTCAAGTTTTTTTTATTGAACTGTACAAGCACGTGAGTGACATTTAACCTTTAATTTAATCTGTATTTATTCAAATGTCTTACGTATGATCAAAGGTTGATATTCTATTTTGATTTAGTTATTTTGAAATTCATCTTGTAAGAAACATCCCGTTGTATTTTCGTAACTTTACAAAATTTTTAAAATGGCTCCAGAGTTGCCTATCATTTTTGTTTCACAAGCAGGCAGTTATAGCTTCACTAAAAAAAAAAAATTTGTTATTGACATGTGATGTCAAAAATATCTAGTTATTCAATATAATTACCACATGTCATTTTGTGTTATATTAATAATATCATTGATTATTTTGAGGTCATGCAACTTAATTTTAAGATATGATAAATTTTTGTAGGATATAAAGTAAAGCTTTTTTGTCTGAATGCTACATTTTACTATCACGTAAAATAATCTAGTTTCTCACTTGTAAAGTCGACTGTAGTACTACTGAAGGCTATAATTAAATTTGAAATTTAATTTATTAAGAAAGCAAATACCTTACAGTAAACATAAGTTGTAATATTGAGTTTAAAGATGTTTATGTTTTTGAAGATAGAACAATACTAGTTTTTTTTCATGTAAATTTTTATTGAAAATATTAATGTTGAAACAAGCTAAACCAATTTGATTGAATAGAATTTATTTTTGCTTGATTCTTTTATTATTAAAAATCCAAAGGATATTTCTTTGTTCATAATAAGCAAAAGATTAAGTCTGTCTAATGATAACAAATAGCCTGAGTATGAATATATTTTTGGAATTTAAAGTCAAACATGTTAATTATTGGTGAATATTTTTAAGGACACAAACGGTGTCCCTGTTGTGCATTTGTTTGTTCACAGGATATGCAGAGACATCTGTAATACATCTGGCAAGTAACATCTTGGTAAGTGCTTTGCAAGGTTGTTATTTAGGTTTTGTGGCTACATAAGCGGTGTAGACTTCAGATTTCCGCATTCTCCTAATACAAGTACATGTATCTTTGTATGTTGTTGTATTGAAAAATACGGCGGCGCTCTTTATCTATACTTTTGGTCATTTGACAACCCATGACCCAAGCTCATGATCTACCCAGTGCTAACATTCTACTAGCCGTTTATCTCTAAAGAGTTTTCTCTTCCTCAAGCCGTTTTTCATCCAACTTTACCTTGGGCTTCCTCATTAACAAGAAATTCTCTACCTTGTGATATCAGGTAAGGGTTTATGGTATATGGTAGTCCTATTTGCTATCTGATATTCACGAGGAAATAATTTTCATAACACTTGCGCCCAAAACGTGGGGCTAGATTGTTTGCACTTAGATTCATTACACTTGCACTCAGCAACTGAGGTTCGAACAGTGCGCAGTATAATACATGCATACCCCTTCTCTGCGCTACTGCTATTCTTGTAGTTGCTTGAAAAAGTTAGTCGCCATTTTTTACTGCTAGGACCGCTGCAAAGCACCATTCTATACTTTCTTTAAAAGTATAGCACATCGCGCACTTTTTGTCAGATAATTAAATTTTGCTTATGCAGGCTTTTACACTTTCGCATATTTAAACATCTAATACGATCGATTAACCACTTTCGATTATTCTAACGGGAACCACCATACATTCCGTCGCACCGTTCTTTTGAATCTAACGATCCGATGGGCTTCCACACACTAACACCTAACAGTAGTGGGGTAAGACCAGTCCTAATTCAAAACGTGCTCACACGTATTTTACATATGTAAAATACACGTGCACCGTCTTGAATTAAGACCGGCCTTATATACTTTCAATGTAAAATAGTTGTGAAAACATGAATTAAGACCGGCCTTGTATATTTTCAATGTAAAATACTTGTGGGCATGTTTTGAAGTCAGGCCGGCTTTATATTACTTTCAATGGAGCATACTTCAAAACACACATATGTTGAAAAATGTAAGTGCAGAGAAAAATGTGTAGCTGTTTTGAATTAAGTTTTTTCTAGCGAGAAGTTACACGTGCACCGTTTTGAATTCAGACCGTCGCACCGTTTTTTTTTAATCCAACGATCCGATGGGCTTCCACACACTAACACCTAACGTATCTTTCCTATTATTTGTTAAACAAAAACTACTGGCATCGCCATATCCGTATGTGGATGTAAGCAGATGTTTGTGGATGTGTACGAGAATATGTAACCATATACATTAATCAGTCTCAGCTATTTTATTTAGACTAAGAAAACTACTATTTTTCTGAAACCAAATCATAATAGCCTTTATAGGTTCCACATTTCTACCATTTCCCAACGACTGGTGGTATGTACATGGAAATTTTAATTTCTTATTGGAGAAAATCCTTATTCTCCCACGCACTGCTGCGTAGTTGCATGCCCACCCCTTTTGGGAATATATGCTCGTTATAGATTGTAGGGCCCTCGGTCTTACTTAACTACACTTTGTGAGACCTCTTTAATCTTTTTAATCGCGTCTTTCTCGCTTACAATACATTGCATTTACATTTCAAATGCTCCACCCGAAGGTACTACATTGGCCAGGAGGCGAGTTTTTTGTTGCCTGGAAATTTAGAATTTTGCCGAACCCTTGCCGTTCCAGGCAAGGTAGAAATCTTTAACGTGCATGCAACACACACACACGGGACCTCCATTTAACCTCTCATCCGAACGAGGGCGTAATTTTTGTGAAAATGCTCACCTGCCATTTTTCAAGCAGTCGGCCGTGTCGGGATTTGAACACGGGACCTTGGGATCCGTAGTGTTACGCTCACTACATTGATCCACGGCGACGGCCGCTTACAATACATTACATTTGATTTTCCAATGCTCCACTCGAAGGTACTACATTG
The DNA here is from genome assembly GCA_036346225.1 of Platerodrilus igneus. NCBI lineage: Eukaryota > Metazoa > Arthropoda > Insecta > Coleoptera > Lycidae > Platerodrilus > Platerodrilus igneus. The sequence goes on from JARFIW010001411.1 coordinate 102,521, forward strand.
GCCAGGAAGCGAGTTTTTTTTACCTGGAAAATTTGGAATTTTGCCGAACCCTTGCTGTTCCAAGCAAAATAGGGATCTTTAACGTGCGTGACAACACTCACACACGGGACCTCCATTTTACCTCTCATCCGAACGAGGGTGTATTTTTGTGAAAAATGCTCGCCTAACATTTTTCAAGCGGACCGTGTCGGGATTCGAACCCGGGACCTTGGGCGTAGTAGTCACACACATACCACTACGCCACGGAGCGCTTACAATACATTATAATTTGAATTAGGGCCGCTATACTTGCGGCCACGTCCCCAATGCTCCACCCGGAGGTACTACATTGGGTTTAAACGCGAAAATAATCGTGCTTCTGATTAATTCTGACTTCATAGTTAACCCACCCTAAATAAAAAACTAAATAAAAATCCAACAAACCTAAAAATCTAACAAACCTAACAAGTTCTAACAATCTAACAAACATAAAAATCTGACCAACTGAAACAAAACTAAAAACAAAAACTAAAAACAAAGTTGTAAATAATGGTATCCCTAGCGCCGACTTTGGAGTGTACCCGATCAACAAGACACAAGCAAAAATAAAAGGGGGAGGGATCCGTAATACCGGATAGCAGACGCCGGTTCTGCTTACCAGTGCGACCTGAAGGGTCGTCTTAAAACTATCCAAATCTAGCTAACTAATTTAAATTCATCCCTAGCTTTCCCTATCATTCCCTAACTGATTTATATTATGATTACAATCTTCACACATCTACTCTTCATTCCCAAATATATACTGCAACCAAAATGGCGACAGAACGGCAAACAAAAAAATATCCCACAAAATGCTGCAATGCATGCTAATAAATAAATAAATATAAAGTGTAAATATAAAATATAAATAAATATAATTATATAAATATATAAATAAATGTTTAATAAGCGTTAAGCGTTAAGCATATAGCAGTGCACAAAATAGCGAAAGCATCACCCTATTTATCAGGTGCACTCGCACAAGCATTATGTCGGCTAGCGCCTTTACACACCAAACGTGCTTCTTAAATTATTTCAAAAACTGCTAATTAATGTACATCAATGCTTGTGCGAGTACAGCCACCACAATTTAAGTCTTACCTCGATAAAAAAAATTCTCCAGCATCCGAAGATCTGGTCGTCTGTAACTTACTTCTAAAAGTGGGACGGGGTGCACTGCTAAAGTCCTGGTGGGTATGCACTAAATGTTCTTGGGGGGATCACAATCACTATCACTATCACTTCACTTTCAAGTCCTGGGGGGATGCGCGGTTGCGCTCTGTTTTATTATCCTTGTTTACTTTATTGATTTAATTTAATGAGGGTTACTGATTTATTTGTTATTGTTTATTTGGTATTATTTATTTCCGATTTTCCGCACATAATTATGAAGATAGGCAGTGATTGTATTAATGGAGTGGGGGTTTCTCGTGCATATTGGACATTTGGGTATAATGATCATTTTTTTTTTTTATTATTTAATATCAGGTTTTGGTTTTATCTATACTCGTATCCTTACTCGCGCCAAGTCAATTTAAAATTTTTACAATCCTCCCACCAACCCCACCGAATTTTACACGCGGTTGTCATTGTCTAATCTCGCGACCCTTCCCGCGAATTCTTTTAAGGCTGTCCAGAACGCCTTCTGGTTAACCACTTCCCCGACTTCCTCTAGGCTCTTTGGCCATGCCAGACCTAGGATAGCTAGTTTGCTATCAGCCAACCCTCGATTTCCCGCCTCAAGCGGGCAGTCGAAGAGCACGTGCTCTGCGTGTTCCGCGCCCTCGCCGCATTCGCAGCGGTCGCTGTTGGTTAGACCAAACCTTTGTAAATACGCCTTCAGGGCGCCGTGCCCTGTTATCAACTGCATCATTTTGTGATCGAGCTTAACCTCGATCTTACCTCTGGCTTCTATGCTCGGTATGAATTTGTGGGTCAACCTGCCCGTGGCAGCGTTGTTCCACCTCTCTTCCCATCGTCGAATTGATTTTTCGCGCAGCTTTCTTTTGATTAAAGACCTCGGTATCGACGAATGTGATATTCGAAAGTCGCCCGTCGCGGCCTCTTTAGCTAATTCGTCAGCCCTATCGTTTCCTACGTTACCATTGTGCGACCTGACCCAACAGAACTTTAAACGTCGAAACTCTAGCGCCGTACGCGCTATCCTCCAGACGTCCGCTTGGAGATCTATCGAGGTGTTCATGTTTGTTAAAGCCGTTAGCGCCGATTTACTATCACTGATTATATAATAGTCGTCTCTGCCCGTATGGTTTATTACGTAATCGATAGCCTCTCGTATGGCTACCAATTCGCACTGGAAGATAGTGCATCAGTTAGCGAGTTTGGTTTGAAACCGAAACACCTCCCTTTCCTGCTTATACACGACAAACGCCGCGCCTGCTTGCCCATCGTCCATACGTGAACCGTCCGTATAAATTCTGATACCCATCGCGTCCTCATCACCTTCGACAAACTCGATCCCTCTAATATCAGCCGGGTGCCCTAACTCAGATACAACAATCTTTCTTGCAATTTCCCTATTACCAAGATTAAGATCTTCGATAATTTCGCGCCCTTTTCCTATATTTATTAATCGTCTATCTCTAATCTCCTAACGACATATTCGATAGGAGAGTCCTACTGATCACCAGGACAGCCTCCGTGGAGGTGGTCCTGTACGCCCTCGCCGCTTTTACCGCGGTTATGCGTTGTACGCTCGTCAATTGACGCATCTCCCGGACTTTACAACCTTCTGCCCATACAGAAGCTGCGTACAGTATTGCCGGCTCAATTGCTCCGGCATAAACCGTCCTCAGCGATTCGCCCCTGAAACCCCAATTTATTTTAGCCGTCGCCATCATTTTATTTGATATTTCGCCTCCCTTACTTTTTACGTATTGTACGTGCGCTTTCCAATTTAATTTATTGTCGATCTTGACGCCGAGGTAAGTAATACAATCTTTAAACGGGATTTTCTCCCCTCCTAGCTCTAACCTAGGAGGTCTCTGTCCTGGTTTCGTGCCGAAATAAAGCGCCTCTGACTTCGCCGTGTTAAATTTTAATTTTACCGCCTGCGACCATTCGTGTAATTTATTGAGCGCCTCGTTCGGTTTTGTGCGCATATCCATTAACAATCTCGATCTTACAATTAAAAGTGTGTCATCTGCAAACCCAACGATTGAGCATTCTGCGGGCAACTTGACCCTAAAGCCAACAACTTCCATAATGTGGGACCAGAACATGACCCTTGCGAGCATCCCCTTTCCACCTCACGTGACAGAACTTCACCCGGAATTTCAACCTGTGCCAATCGCCCCGAGAAATAGCTCTTGACCAAAGACATCAAGTTTCGCGGACAACCCCTACGATCTAACTCGCAAACGATTAATGGCCACCAGGCAGCATCAAATGCTCCTGAAATGTCCAAAGCAACAACGACACAGTACTCTTTAGCGCTTACAATACATTACATGTGATTTTCCAATGCTCCACCCGAAGGTACTACATTGGCCAGGAAGCGAGTTTTTATACCTGGAAAATTTGGAATTTTGCGAACCCTTGCTATTTCAAGCAAGGTAGGGATCTTTAACGTGCGTGACAACACTCACACACGGGACCTCCATTTTACCTCTCATCCGAACGAGGGTGTATTTTTGTGAAAAATGCTCGCCTAACATTTTTCAAGCGGACCGTGTCGGGATTTGAACCCGGGACCTTGGGCGTAGTAGCCGCTTACAATACAGCAGGACTTAGCCCTACCACCAACAAATTATAATACTAGATCCCCATTAAATTCATCTTTAATTTTCCCTACAACTTTTTTGTTGACAAGCGGTATATTGTATTTATTATCCGCGGGGTAGTCACTCTTTTAAAATAACTATATTTTGTTTGGCATCAACTAATACTAAATCTTTCTAGGGAGTCCAAACCTGTAAACAGATTTTAAATAAGACCACCCCATACAAAGTTAGGCCTTTTAAAGACCCCAAACGTCTAATTTTTGCTCATCTTTATTTAACTCCATCTTTAGAACCTTTTTTCGCTATCCAAGACATATGCTTTAACCAACCATTTCCCTAGAAATCTAAAACCTCTGTGTCCCGCGAACACCACCTGGAGGTAACACGTATACTCTGTCAACCAGGATAGAAGCAGGAACGATTTGGAAGGTAGGCAAAAAACTTAAAAATTATGAAATCTTAAAATTAATATACACAATAGATTTACAAAATCTATACAAATATAAACAACTATCTTATATCTTTATGCCTCCATGCGTAGATTGTTGTACTATTAGGAATGATATACCTTCTGTCATCTTCGCTCGATAAACTAATTTTATTAATTATCTGCGTGAACAAATCGTGTTTTTTACTCCGGATACATACACCGGCAAGTACTCCACACCAAATAAAGAATTAGATGCCTGGTGACTGTTAACTTCTGCATCCCTCGTGTACGCCTAAACACATCCCAGCCCATGCGCACCCATGCGCACGCGCACCCCTGCCCATGCGCACCCCTACGCGCGCACCCCACCCATGCGCTCCTTTTCGCGTGCACACACTGCCCATGCGCACTCATGTACGTGCGCACTTCTGCCTATGCGCGCTGCCCATGCGCACCCCTCTCTGTGCGACTGCTATTTCGTGGTAACGTCACAGTCTTTTGTAAATAAAGAGCAATGTAATACTATTCTAAGATGTTTATTCTGACATACATAACAAAATTTAAAAATATTTAATGCCAAGCATGGAGTCATTTAAACTTAATTTTAATAAAAAGTTATACACAGAAAACAGTCCTTTCTTTATGTTTGTTTGGAGTGGTTTTAATTTTATCTAATTTTATTCGCAGCTTAAAATTTAAATCGACACCCAAGTCCTTTATCTACTTTTCTAACTAATAGTTTGATACATAGAGACCGTCTAGGTTTTTGAATTGTAAAATGTACTGAAGTTTGCCTCTATATTTAAAGTCTTTGATTCGACCGACAACCAGATCCATTCCTTTGTGTAATTCTTGCAGCTTGTGACAATCTTTTAATCGCAGCTTTCCCACTATATCCTGCATACGTATCTTGTTAGCTTGATCGACTTCTTCTTGTCGGTATTGGAGGAAATTCTTATTCTCCCACACACTAATGCGTAGTTGCATGTCCACCACTTTTGGGGAATATATGGTTGCTATAGGTTGTAAGACCCTCGGTTTTAAATGATCCGAAAGGTTCTCTACTAGGCAAATATACAATGTTTAGCGGAACCCCTTTACATGTGGTGTACGCCAAGGTTACGAAACCCGCATTTCTTAGTTCGTCTTTGTTATCTGCCATTTTGATATACCCGGATGTATTTAAGTCAGTCCATCGACACATAAAATAATCTTTTAACTCTTCCTCATTTTCTCTAATAAGATGTTCTTTGTCTAACACATCTTTGTGCTGTTCGCGTATTGTCGCAGTGTTTTCCATGTAATTCAATTTTCGTCTTTTTGCAACCATTTCCTCTAATTCTAGTTGTTTTTTCCTTCCACTTACAGCGTATGGTATGCATAATGGAGCAATTTCCTTTAGCATAAACGGGTAGAGTTTACTACCAATATTTACGCGTTGTCGTACAACCTCTGCGCGAATGTTAGGTGTATTTATCAATCCCAATTCCGAAATGACTATTTCTTTTGGAATTTTAGAATATCGTGTTGCAGATTGTGTAAAATGTGTACTACCTTCTTTGATGTAGCACTTGTGTAAGATTTTTATTTTATCTTGGCTATCTTCCTCCTCTACTATCTCCAAATAATTTACAGGTAAATAGTTAAAACTAAAAGCTGAAAGCACATACTTTATCAATTTTTCCTTTTCCTCTGGTTTTTCGGACAACTTAATTTGCAAGCCCGTCAAGTTCTTTGTATCGCCATTCCCCCAATACACGTACTGTAGTAGGTCATTATACACTAAACAGCAGCTATTTTGTAACTTGACCGATAGCTTACTCCACATTTTAGCAAGTGGTACCGAGTACATTGGTGCCTTTAGGAAGTAGTTATACTATCTTCCAATAAGGTTAAGCAGTCTTTTAATGGATTATACACCTGTTCCGCACTAACATTGCTTTCAATTGTACAGTTGTATATTACAAGAATGTGTATGAGGATAGCAGGGGGCGCGCGCGCAGAGGTGTGCGTGGATAGGGGATGTGCGCGCGGGAATGCACATAGACAGGGGGTGCACGCGCGCAGGGGTTTAGCGCGCGCAGGGGTGCGCATTTGCAGGGGGTGCGCGCGGGGTGTGTGTATGGGCACAGGAGTAGGGGGGCTAAGCCCCTTTGGCAACAGAGATTCACAGCAAGATATGTATACACCGATTCGAGAACAATATGAACAGCTAAGCCGCTTTGGGAAACAAAACGTGCAGCAAGATATGTATACGCCGCTTTGAGAACAAAATTGTCTTTGTGTGTAAATTTGGGGCGTCGGGGGGTCGTTAGGTCTTTGGGGTGTGCGTTCGGCGGGGTCGTTAGATTTTTGTCGTGGGGTGGTGCGCGTGCGCTGGGGTGGAGATATTTTCTTAAGAATTTTTTTTAGCAGCGTTCCCGGTGTTAAATATTAAATAAGATGGGGAAAGGTGTTATACATTTTTTCAAAAAATGTTGTGTGTGTAGAAAATGGAGTTCACGTGTTGGTTCTTGGCCGCTTCGGAGATTTTTCTGGGTAGGTTAAGCTAAAAATTAACACGCCGCGGTGAAGAATTTTTTTATATTAAGCAAACGCGTGCAAGTGGTAAAGAGTGTTTTAGCTCTCCTCATAAGCTGCGTTTTGTACGAAGTAGCAAATAAAATTAATAAAATATACGAAATGTTATATGATGGAGGTCAAATTTTTAAACGTTTGCAGGTAAAATCTTGTAAAAAGAAGTCATTCACTTCTCGCGATTTCAATGTCACGATAAAATACTAAGAATTTGCATGCAGTCGAATATAACCTCGTGTTTTTTTTATCTGGTAATATATATGCAAATCACGCCGACATTCGACTTTTAATATAATGTATTTAATTAACATAAGGTGTGTTGCAAAAACTTGTTAAGACAGGTATGCCGTATATTTCCTTATTGATTACATCACCCCAAAATAATTTATACAATTACACTGAACTTGCAGTCGGATCTAACATATAATCTTTTAATTATACCCGTATGAATTTAAAATATATGCAAATTATACCACCTTTCATCACGATTTATTTGACTCTCAAATTATTTGATTTGATCTTATATCAAGGCTTATGTATTAACTTTGACAACTCAAGGTGTAGCATCAAGGTTTTTACGTCACTCTCAAACTATAGAACTTAATAAAAATAGCTTTCCTTAGCACCAATATCATTTAGCAAATATGTGTTTCATTAACATATACTTATTTATTAAATATTTCCTACCAAAACTTATTCAAAAAATTTAAAAGTTCTTTATTTTCATTTTCATATAGGTAAAATCACCACTTTGCTATGCTCTCGGCTACCTAGTTCCGGCTACTTTTCCAAGGTCGTTATGACGTCATAGCCTTTTATAAATATAGAGCAATGTAATACTATTCTAAAATTCTAAAAAGAGTCTTTCTTACTGGCCACAAATACATTCAGCTTGTAGAACGCGGATGTATCCAAGTCAGGCCATCGGCACATAAAATAATCCTTTAATCCTTTCCTCTTTCTCTAATAAGATGTTCTTTGTCTAACACATCTTTGTATTGTTCGCGTATTGTTGCAGTGTCTTCCATTTAGTCCAACTTTCGTCTTTTGCATGCATTTCCTCTAATTCCAGCTGTCTTTTTCTTCAACTTACAGCGTATGGCGTGCATAATTGGGCAATTTCCTGCAGCGTCAACGGAGAGAGTTTACTGCCAATATTTACGCGTTGTCGTACAACCTCTGGGCGAATGTTAGGCGTACTTATCAACCCCGATACCGAAATGATTATTCCTTTTGGAATTGTAGAATATGGTGTTACAGATTGTGTAAAATATGTTACCTGCTTTAATGTAGCACTTGTGTAAGATTTTTATTTTATCTTGGCTGTCGTCCTACTCTACTATCTCCAAATAATTTACAGGTAAATAGTTAAAACTAAAAGCTGAAAGCACATACTTTATCAATTTTTTCCTTTTCTCTGGTTTTTCTGACAACTTAATTTGCAAGCCCGTCAATTTCTTTGTATTACCGTTCCCCCAATACATGTACTGTAGCAGGTTATTATACACTAAACAGCAGCTATTTTGTAGCTTGTCCGATAACTTACTCCACATTTTGGCGGTACCGAGTACATTGGCGCTTTTAGGAAGTATAACTTACTATCTTCCAATAAGGTTAAACAGTCTTTTAAGGGATTATACACCCGTTCCGCACTGACATAGCTTCCAATTGTATAGTTTTATATTGTCGCTTCCAATTGCGTAATACCGTGTTCTTTGGTCAAAGTAGAGGCGAATGTTGCTCTTAAACGTGCATCTGGACAACGTAAAAAATCTAGTATATAATTTCCAAATTGTTTATTAACACTAGGATTTGTTATCTGACACACAAATTTGTTGTATATCTTAATTTTTGCATTGGTTGTTAGCCATGTTAAACAATCGAATTTATATTAAAATTAAGTTTAAATGGCTCCATGCTTGGCATTAAATATTTTTAAATTTGGTATGTATAATGCCAGAATAAAAATTTTAGAATAGTATTACATTGTTCTTTATTTATAAAAGGCTATGACGTCACAACGACCTTGGAAAAGTAGCCGAAACTAGGTAGCCGAGAGCATAGCGAAGTGGTGATTTTACCTATATGAAGAATTTTGTTATGTTAAGTAAAAACGTGCAAGTGGTAAAAAATTTTTTAGCTTTCCTCAAAAGCTGTATTTTGTATGAAGTAGCGAATAACATTTAGAAAATATACGAAATGTGATATAATGGATCTAATTATAAAGTCTGCATGTAAAATCTAGTAAAAACATGTTGTTCACGATTTCATTACCAAGATAAAATAACAAGAATTCGCAGTCGAATATAACCTCGTGTTTTTTTATTGAAATTATAGCTCTCTGGTAATATATATGCAAATCATGCCGACATTCAACTTTTAATATAATGGATTTAATTAACATAAGGTGTGTTTGCAAAAACATGTTAAGACTATTTCCTTCTTGGTATGCAAATTATACCACCCTTCATCACGATTTATTTGACTCTCAAATAAAAAAATTAATTTGATCTTATATCAAGGTGTTCTTGCTTACATTTAGCAATTTCAATATATATTTAATATGTGTGTGTATATGTAAAGAACATGTTAAGACAGGTCACTCGTTATTTTATTCATGATTGCATCACCAAAATAATTTATACAACCACACTAAACTCGCACCCGGATCTAAAATATAACCTTTAAATGTATGCAAATAATGTCGTTATTTAAAACGTGGTGAAGAATTTGGATGGGGATGTACTCATTCTCAAATGTGGAATGGTACTCCATAAGGCGTTCTGAACGCATTAGGTGATTGAATACTTCGGAGATTTTTAGGTTAAGCAAAAACATGCACGTGTTGAAGAATCTCCCGAGAATTCCAAAAAATTATTTTTGTTTTAAATATATAATGTTAAAAAGAAACACACAATATTTTAATGTTTTATTTACAAAAACTTACATTTTTTAATTGTCCCTATCTTTTGTAGGTGGCGGTAGCAGATTCTTATTTGAATAAAATATAGATAAGACTTCCACATTAAGAAAAATGTATCTTAGTTAAATGTACGGGAATTTTATTAATTATAGTTTAGTAAAGTGCATGGTAGTTAATGACCTCGAGGTTGTGATATTTATAACAACATACCGATATATATATATTTTAATAATATTTTAATAACTATAGTAAGTAAGTTTATACATACCGAAATACAATGGTAAAAATTCTTCTACAACACATTAAACAGCTTATTTATATTTGCTACCTTAAACAACTATGCGGAGTGCATATAAATGTCAGAGGAAGATTTCTTATCTTTCCGTTCCAATCTTAAAATTTATATCGTCAATAAAATAATAAACAGATTACTAATAATAGGTCGTCAATGGAACTAAAACAACATACAAAATGTGTACAAATGAAAAGACCACTTATTAATTAATCATGACTGTAAATTCCTTTAAAGATTTGATATTCATAGGTAGTAACAATGTTGGTGCTATATATATATATATATATATATATATATATATATATATAAACGATTTTTTATGAGCATAGTTTAAATTAAAATAACACCGAAATTTATGTAAATTTAATAGTTCTGGTTTATAGTTGGTTGATCTTTGGAGAATAAATTTTATGAAACTTAGGTTTAAGAAATTAATCATTTTACAGGTGGGATTAAATAAAAATGTACTACTTTGATGATAAAAAGCCTATCCAATGCCTTTTATGTTTACACAACTATAACATACTTTAAAATTTAATACCTCGGTAGTGGAATATAATTTTTTAATTGTATTATTGTAACATAAAGTTTGCATAAAAAATGCAAAATACATATCCGTTAAGAGGAATTTTTCAATATGATACTTACAGATTCGTTAGTAAGTTTTACAATTAAACTTATTTCATGACATTTTTTGTAACACATCTTACTAGTCTCAAGGAATATGTATGTATGTAGGTATAAAATATACAAATAAAAACACTACGTAATGTAAAGATTATTCTTTATTAAAAATGAATAATTGGTTATATGTACAAACCAGTTTTTGAGTACAATTACATCTGTGGTTGCGCAATTGAATGACGAATGTCGTGTGGTATGCTAGAAACACTTGTGTGAATTGGTGTAATACTTTAATTTATGTAGAGGAGTACACCCTAAATCTTCTAGGTTAATAACATTTAGGTGTGGAAATTCATTGTAAATTGCCATCATCCCAAGATATACCGTGAAAGTTTCTGCTTAACCATACCTTTTGGTATTTGAAGCGAGCTGATAGACAGTTCCAAGAATATGGTGGTTTCAGCACATATGTTATTACAACTCCATTCGATAGGGATAGTTGTAAAACAGCCATTTCTTTAAACACAAAGTTATTATGTGCAATTTTAAACCTTTGAACGTCGACAACTAATGGACTATTAATTTTAGACTTCACTCACAATATTGGTTGCAGGATTGTAGCGGACCAAACGATCGTGTAGAATGAGTCATTTGAAATTCTAATCGTACGTCAACCGCTCCCACTTTCACTATTTCGTTTTGATGTGAACAATCGATGACTACAAGTGGAGCGTGCGTTTGAAATTCATTGGGTGTTAATATCGGCTCGCTGATACCCCTGTAGTACGATTGTTGAAACTGTGCATACATCTCATATAGTATAGAATAGCGATTGGTATCGAAATCAATGTTAAGATTATCGTAAGGATACATAGATGAACACAGAAGTAATTTCATATTGGTCAACTTACAGTGGTCGAACTGACTGCGCCCCTTTTTGCGCGATGTATCGGTTTGAAAGCAGACAATAACAAAACGTGGTTTCTCCACTTGAGAAGCCGTCTTCACAGCCCACGTATGCGTGTGTGTTGTATGTAATTCTGGATATTCGTGTAGTTCCCAACTGCGAAAGCTTATGTCCATGGTGACATTGCGTTGAATATGTTTGAGTAGTTTTAAGCGCTCTGCATCTGCAACGGTTATATGTGGAATCCGCCATGATATATGTGTAATAGTAATTTTGATTGACTCTTTGGTATCAGAATTCGATATAGCTGCATCGTCAGCACTACTTCTAATAAGAATAAGCTCCTGTTTGATATTCAAAAGAATTTTTCGGTAGTCCTCCGCAAATCCTAAAACCATGCGCAAGGGAATGCATACGTTGAAATGACCATTAGCATCAACGAGATCAAACTTATCGATGGGGTACCAACCGGCGTTTCTAAAGCGACGACTTTCGCTATAATCGTAGGATAGGAAATTTTTAATAGTCGTAGTTATACCTGGATTACGAACGCGGTCAATAGTCTTTCCACCAAGTTCATAACGAATTTCATCAAATAAAAATAAAACTCCGTTGTTGACAAAATCGGCGGTAGGCGAAACGCCACCATCTGACTTATTCATTGTACCCTCAATATAAATTACGCTGTCCCATGGTAGTGTATAGACATCTTCGTTTTCTATTGGAATCCGTATAACATCGTTCTTCTCATACGTGGTATTGGAGTACGGAGTATGCATATGTTTGTCGGCATTGACGATGGTTGTATCAAATATAGCACGTTGCGTAACATTTAAAATATTACTATCCATTTTAGCTATGTAGCACTTTGAGTCCTAATGTTTGCAGAAATTTAACGTTTTCCGGTGTTAATCGGTGCACTGGTGTCTTGTAACTGGTAAAGGTGCTGACAATGCGTCTATTAATAGGTTTTGGTGGTTTATGCTCATAGCGCAAAACCATTGTTTAAAGACGCTTTAGATAAAGTCTAATCGTGATGGTTTCCTGACGAAAAGTGATGAGATTACCGTCTTGATCAACTATTTTAACAATGATGCGATCGATGATTCGTGTATTAAGTGGCATATAGGTGACGTTCACGGGGTTTTCAATAATCTTGTACCCTGCAGCAACTGCAGGAAAGAATTGATGCAAAATGTGTACAGGTTTGCTATTCCGATACGATCCGACCACAAGATTACATTCAATACATATAGAATTGATTGGAAAGACTTGTGCCGGATGGTCCGAAATAGCAGTAGTGAGAGCTGGTAGTTTACGTTTCTTAAAACCCAGCAACGAAGCAAGTGAATTTGGTTGTGTAAAATCCACTATACCTGATGCTTTGATTTCTGTATGTAAACTGTTATTATTGGCTCGAATATCAATAAGATAACGTTTGGATGATGTGCGTTCACGGGGATCGTTCAGATTACGTCGTACGAACTTATTAATATCTGCCACTTCATAAGTTCCTTCTGGTAAAGTAAGCACGATGTCATCAATGTAAAATTTATTGTTCGCTTCCGTTACATTGGGAATTGAAAAATATGTATCAAAGTTTGTAAGACCAATAAGGTATTCATGGTCATCATCGAGAACAATTGGTGAGTTGATGATTGCGGTGAGCGTAGATTCAGTTCCAGTTAAAGTAAATGTGTACATGTTCGGTGGTTGACGATAAACCAACAACTAGTCGTATTCGTAGTTGGGATGGGGTAATAAAAAGCAAATTCCTGAAACACTTGCAATATATGGTTTTTAATTAAACACTTTTTATACAAAACAGTTAAAAATACACTAAAATCAAATAATATATAACGTTGTTAAAAACTTAACGGAGGACTATTTTGCAGTAAAAATTTCAATACGAAGTGTCCACAGGTAACAGTGTTAAGCGGTTGAAATTGTTCATAATTATAATAGAGAGTGCATGGTCCTGATGAGGTTAAGTATTTGACAAGTTCCCTCGGAGGTCGTAGATTACCAATGCTATCATAATAGACTGCCCTTGAACCATCTTTTTTGTACGCGGTCCAATGAGTTCCCACACCACGTGTAGTATCATGATTAAGAATACCACATTCTCGCCAACGAATTGTGTTTGGAAGTGAATTGCGCATGAATATTCCACAAAAGTGAGATATTGGTAAACGTTTTATGTATTTGTTCAAGTCAACATTGGTCAACGCTCGCATAGGTAGGTTTAACGAATGCGTTGAGTTTTTTTTTCGTTGTCTTTGTTTACGCAAACCTGGCCCGTGTGTAAGAAAAGGCTTTAGGTACAGTCCATGTCCACGGCGATAAGGTTTCAAATAGAGACCCTTTCCAAGTGTCACTGCCTCTTGTGCCATATTATGTCGTTTCGCTTCATCTAATTGTTGTTGTCCAAGTTTAGCATAGTTGACAGCTTTTGCAATCCCAGCTGCTCCACCCGACAACGCTCCAATTGCGGAAAGAGCTGCAAAAATAGGTATCAAAGGTAGGAAACTACCAGTTTTGGGTACAGGGATTACACGTGGAATGCCACGAATTTCATCTGTTATATCTTTAATCGGTGCCACTGCAAGTTTAGCAGTTTTAATAAGATCGGTCGGACGAACGTTTTTAATGCGTTCCCAAATGGTGCGAATTAAACGCTTAAATGGTATACCACTTCCTGTACGTAGACGCTGACCACGTCGTTTTCCTTTACACCTTATCGTTTTCTTGCGACAACCCATACCAAATTTAACTTTGGCATTCATTGCAGAACCAACAGCAAACGCAGCAAGTTTTTCACCTAACGAAGCGTCGGGTGCAGTACGACGTTTTTGTGCTGTTTCGGCAAGACGTCAATCAGCTTGATGTCGGGTTGTTAAGTCTGTAGAAAGATCGTAGGCGATGTCGTGTAGTTTGCAGGCTTCGTCTAAGGGATTACGACCTATATCACCACGCTTGGGGCGTTTCTGAAGCTTAGTACCCGGTCCACAGAAGCGATAGCCTGGTAAATGTAATTCTACCGGTAAACAATTGATAGCACTATTGAGTAACCCGTAGCCACGATAGGATCTCATTAATCTTGTCAGTCGAAAGGTTTAAAGAAGACTGGTCATGCGTGTAGAATTACTCGCTTAAATGCTTACCATACTGCAATTACGTTTTAGTATATGGATAGAATGCGTCTGGTAAAGCAACAATTGGCGTTGCCAATTACGGACCACAACTGCAGCAACAACACTAACGTGCAAAAGCATGGACTACTATTACTATCAACAATACGGTGTATCATTACAGGTCCATCCAATTGTGGTAAAACTAATGTAGTCATCGGTCTCTTGAAACATCCGAATGGTGTACGCTTTGAAAACGTTTATCTCTACTCAAAATCCTTGTATCAACCAAAGTATCAGTACCTAGAGGTTATTACAACCAATAAAAGGAATAGGATATTTTGCGTTTAACAAATGGGATGCAATTGTTACTCCAGCGGATGCAAAACCTAATTCGATATTTATTTTCGATGACGTGTCGTGCGATAAACAAAATGTAATGCGAGAATATTTTTCTTTAGGTCGACATAAGGCCATTGATTGTTTTACCTATGTCAGACCTATTCCAAAATACCTAAACAATTGATTAGAGACAATGCTAATGTCCTAGTGCTATTCAAACAAGACGAACTCAATTTAAAACACGTATACGCTGACCATGTAAACACGGATATGTCGTTTAACCGGTTTAAAGAATTGTGCGGCGTATGCTGGCGAGATCGGTATGGGTTCCTGGTGATCAATAAAGATGGCGATTTGCAGAACGGTCGCTACCGAAAAGGTTTTGACACCTATATATACTTATAAAGCACATAAATAGCATATTACTTCCTACCCGTTTCTAGACGATGGCAGACGACGTGAAAACCAAACGAGAACTTATAAAAGTACGAAAGGCAGTCAAGAGGAAATTACAAGCGCTAAAAGCAGGTGTGGTTGAAAAGGAGCTTGCATTAAGTAAAGCCTATGCACCTATTACAAAACGTTTACAAACACTTCATACCGGTCTGCTGAAAGATATTAAACAGGAGTCCAAGATCGAAAGCCAGCACTGGTTACCACAACAACATGACGTACAATCTACTCCTAAAAGACGCCCTAAATTTTTCGATCAGGTGCGCAGTTCCACACCAATCGCCGCACCACCAATAGAGGAGTCATGGGAACACAATCCTCATAGCCCAGTCCAGTCTGTGGAGTCCACCTTCGAAGAATCGGAGAGTAGCGGCAACACTCCAGAGACCCATACAGAGTACGAACGGTACCTAAACAGCGAAGAACATCAGACCTATTTACAACGATTCTTACTATCGGTAAGATACTATGTAGATAATCTGTTTTCCAACTTTACTGGTAATTATAACAATGACACGGAGCACTTGCGCAGGGATAAAGTACGTTTTAATCCGGAGACAGGAAAATTAATGATTGGTGATTCGGACATTATCTTCGGGATTGGTGAAAAGGTGTGTGTAGAACGATTTTGCTACAACGGTAGCAAAGGGTTGTACGAGCAACTGTTCCTTCTCAATCCTTTGGGTAAATTCTCACTTAAAGAAATTAACGATTATGCGGACATTAAAAAAAGAAGTAATGCAATGTATAGCTTACGACAGCAAACTATAAACCCAGTGGTCGTGGTCTACTCATGGATTATAACGAGAAGCCACTAGAGTATGTATACTTTGATGATCCCAACGAACTGTGCGAACGGCTCAAGCTTCTGGTCGCCTCGCAAGATGCAGGTAACACCGGTCACACCAACGAAATTACATCGATTATGGAAGAATTACGCGAATTGCGTATAATAGCGTAGATTGTGCGACTTGTTATTCATTATCACGATGGTTATCGACAAGTTTGGACATGCGTCTGACTGTGCTTCATATATTTCTTATGATGATTACTACGATTTTGACAACATGAGATTAGCGGGCGTCGCTACACCACAAGAAGATGATGATGCAGTCACGAAAGCGTACTTAGAATCGCGGTTAGCAACGCTACACCAGCAACAGGGCGAACCAACGCTTGGAAGTGGTTCCACTATTCAGCAGTATATAGACACGCTTGTGAAGGAGACAACAAACAGTATGATAACACAATTCTCGCGCGAGTATGTTACAAGATCAGACTTTAACCATTTTGAAGAGATGATGCGTAATCTTGTTCCAGCCACTGTGAACGCTAATGTTGCACAAATCGTAACCAAACGGATAGATGATTCTATGAATAGCATATATAAGACACTAGACGCTGCTATTCAACAAGTGAAAGCACAATTTAGAATAGACATTGCACGAATTCATGCAGATATTCAACAGTTGCAAGAGAAACTTAAAAACTCACGCATATAGCCGTCAACCATACACACACACACACATATTAGCAATATGTCTGTAAAGGAGCAAATCGTCCACGAGTTACATAAGCCTGCTCGCATTAACTTTCCTAGAAGACATCACAAAAGGATTAAACGAGCTGTTTCAAGCCGATTTGGTGGAAATGATCCCATATGCAAAGATGAATAAAGGATTTAGATACATTCTAGTTGTTATCGATGTATTTTCTAAATACTTATGGGCAGTACCGGTTAAGCGCAAGACGGGTAAGGCTGTTTCAAACTCTTTTCAATCAATTTTCAACAAAGACCATCGTATTCCACGGTACATTCAAACGGATTTGGGAAAAGAATTTTATAATTCAACATTTAAGGCTTTAATGAAAAAATATGAGATTATACATTATAGTGTGTACAGCAATAAAAAAGCTTGCGTAGTAGAACGCGTTAATCGTACCTTAAAGTCAAAAATGTGGAAACAATTCAGTTTGAATGGTTCGTATCGATGGCTGAATATACTATCCTCACTGGTGGCTGCATATAACAACACCAAACATCGAACAATCGGCATGCGACCTGTAGATGTGTCAAAACGCAATGAACGCAAACTTTTCAATACAGTGTACAGTACGATCAAAACAGTTAACTTAAAGAGTAAAAAATTTTCTGTTGGGGATCATGTTCGCATTAGTAAACATAGAGGTCAATTTACCAAGGGATACACACCATATTGGTCTAACGAAATTTTTACGGTGTACAAAATGCATTTGACTAATCCTTTAACGTACCTATTGCGCGATAGTCGAGGACAACCAATATTAGGCGGCTTCTATGCAGAAGAACTTCAACGAACACACTATCCGGATGTATATTTAGTGGAAAAAGTATTGAAGAGAGTTAAAAATCAAGTATATGTGAAATGGTTAGATTTAGACTCTAGCCATAACAGTTGGATATCCAAAAATCATATTTTGTAGATTTGCTGTTACGTGTTTGTTTACCATCATATGTCATTCATCAATAAAATTTTTTTTACTGTTATATGTTTTATTATAGCGACACACACACACACACAAATTACATCTATGTACTACTAATTACCACACTTGTTCTACGTCAAAAAAGTTGTTTATAATTCCTCATGCCCGAAGCGCAAAACGTTGATGTAGGTTGATTTTCGCTGTTTTGGTTGAACTTGAGTATTTCGATGTCCGTGAATAACAAGCAGGTAAAAACACATTACCTTCTCAGCTAACAATTTCTCCCCGTACTTGACCAACACTCGAGGTATATATATTTATTGTAAAAGGTATGCGACACGTACAATAGCATCCTCCATTATATCTAATAAGTGCTATCTATAGCGCATCAGGTAGGATTACCAAGATGACATGATTTACATACAAAAAATAGTATTAAACTAAAACAATAACTTTAATAGCATATACACTTTTTTATAATCATCTATACTATTTGATGGCCATTTTCCCGATTCCGGACCACACGTCCATCCTGGTTGCTGTTTTGAGCCCTCCATTGCCAAATTCTTGAGGAGCCAATTATATGTTGTTCTATGAGGGCCAACTACATTAGGTTGGTACTTATAATTTACCTTATACTTTAAAATTAACTTCAATACTTTTTCTAATACCATAGGTTGTGCGAAATATACAACATCTACAATCATATCGTCAATCGCTGTGACCAGTGATTTATAGTTGCATTTTATATTCATGATAGGATATGCCTTCGTACTCAATACAGCTCGGTTGGTTAGTAATTCTTCAAGGAAATATACATCGTTCAAACTATAATTACACTCTATTGCGTCTAGTACACCGCGCACCTGATGACATTTTAACTCTGTTTTGCCGTTGCAAGCATCCATGAAGTTTGATACAAATTGATCGCACCTACTCTGTTGATTAAACAGCATGTTCATTACATCAATGGATGTATCATTGGTCAGCGTTAGCCATTTGAAGGCTTTAAAGGGAACATGAACGCCTACTCTGAACAGTATACGTTTGATTTTGTCCACATCATTCAATACTATGGCATGTTTCAGATGTTGGTGTAAAATGCGTTGTTCACTCTCGACCAAATCGTACAGTACATTGTCCATGTTAACTTGAAAACTTCGCACCACTATCGTCACTATCGTTGTTGTTCCACTATCTGCGAGAACTATCCAAGTACCTAGCTTTTATAGCACATTCATCAAAATAGGTAATGCTAAAGTGTTGTGATACTGAGCATCATCTAGTTATTTGTCTGATAAACCCCCCACTAGTTTTTGTAACAGCATCAACAAATCAACAACCTCGAGATGATCTCTGGCAAGGCGACTCTGTTGAATTTGACCAATATATTTAAGGAAAATCCAATTAGAGGTGAGTGTTGGCGGTGATAGATTGTTATTCAAATTATCTATGGGAATATCCTTCACTTTTAACAAAGGATTCATGTCCGGTAAATTGCAAATTAATCAAAAGAGCATAACGTTAATCATTACTCTACATAGAGCACAAAAAGCTGTCATAGCCATGCGAGAAATATGTTGCCTGATAAATACTCCTTATATGTTTGTTGTGGTTTTGACAATTTTGACAACGATCCTAGGTCATGGATCGAAACGTAAAGAAAGATGATTTTAAAAACTATGAGTGGTTTAGTTCCCAACGAAGATTAAGAAAAATGTTGCCTGATGTCACTAAATCTATATATATATATATATATATATATATATATATATATATATATATATATACCAATGTTTAATACCTTGAAAGTAATAGAGAAAATAAAATTTAAAGTTGTCAACCATGTTCGGGTGGTAATGTTGATTCGGTCATTGATACCTACGGCAAGTTAAAACAAGTCGTATACAATGATGAAAAGTTTTTTGAAACTAACTAAATGTGATCTTGAATACATGCTTTGTAAAAGCGATATAGTTCAGATTCTGCTACGATTCTTCAACAGACGGTGATAACAATAAAAACTCTGTTTAAATTAATTTTTAATAACGACTTAACATTGCGTATTTCTATTAAAATGATTTGAAATATAACGGTATTATTTTTATTGTTTAGCATCAATTTAATAACATTTGTTGATATAAGATGAAAATTGTGAATTTTGGTAATTGACAATTATGCTAAAATGTTTTGAAGTTACACAGTTGCCATATGTTCCATTTAACAGAATTAAAACTCAGATATATTATAGACATTCTTGCAATTATTTACCATATGTGTATATATTTCGCTTGACAATAATTATTAATTTAAGACTAACTTATTAAATTAAAGTAGGTTATTTATAAACACTAAATTCTACAATAATTGAAACGAGTTTGAAAATAAAAATGTATTGACAATGTAGCTATACTTGTAATTTATTCTGCCAGGATCAACAAAATATAATGCAAAATAGTTGTTTTTAGGTATAAACCAGAACCATATAATTTACATATAGCGATATGTTGTTATAATTATACTATAAATAGCACAATCGCCGAGGTCATTAACTACCATGCACTTTACTAAACGCAGTTGTTAAAGGGCGTTATATGAACGTCTTTTGCAATGAAATAAGTAATTTTCATCTCAGTTTGCGAGATGTTGAAACGTTTAGATTCCTAAGTTATGCACATCTTTTAGAAAACATATTTGCTTTTATGGCCAAATTTTTGCTTTACATTCCTTAATTTTAATAATTTCACTAATCATGTTTACAGAGTCTTTTTAAATAATAATATCCTTTGAACATACTATCATCTGGAATACAGATTTTGTTATACCTATACCTAGTACTAATAATAATTAGCGTCTCTAGCACTGTAAAATTTAACTAGAATAAATAATTCACAATCTTTTTATAGTGTTTAATTAAATCGGTCTTTTAACAACAAAAAGAGGTATTTTGCACATTGCAAATTATTATTACCATGCTTGTGGCTCTTATATTTAAAACGGTAGTTAAAATTAAAAGTTCGATAATTACAACACCGGTAGCGTGGTGTAAGAGACACTATCACAGTTGGCAGCAACAATTCTTATACGGATTTAGGCGCGGTCAACTACTGATGATGTCATCAATATTACGTAATACGACGTAAAATTAACACAAAATTAAGGCAATGAAAATTATAGAATTTACTCACGTAAGATATCCGGCTTTTCCCAGGTACGCCTATCATCCTTCCGGGTCGATAGTGAAGATATTGCTCCGGGTCCCAGTGGTGTTGGTTGAGCATGGACATCCGGTCGTGGGCTGCTCCAGGTCATATCCGTCCTAAATGTAGTGGAACGACAGGAATAGGTTAATTAGGAACGACAAAACAAAGATAATCAAAAGGAAATCTACATAATAAGATAAGATATGATGCCCGGCACGACTATTTCACTTGAAGATCAAAAGAGAACAGCCCCGATTTCAGAGCGTCACGGAAACACTTCTCCCCACTCTTTGTCTAGTATTGCTCTATCCCTCTAGGGATAAGCACACTGCGCAAACTCACTACTATGACGTAAGGAAGTACCGCCTAGTCCATTTAAAAGTTCCCGCGTACCGCGTATTTGAAAATTATGGCGGGAAACTTCCGTATATCAAAAAACTTAACATAAAAACATGTTGAAGTGCAATGGCACGTAACATGGCAATAAATATTACATAATAAATAGCTGGTTATTCACCTAACAATAAAATTTTACACTAAGAATATATAATTGGTGTATGCTGGGTTGCCTGCCATAGATATGCATATATTTTTTAGAATTCAATTAAATTTAAGTACACGTAGGTAAATGCGTGAAAGTTATTTACCTTTCAGTATTCAGCTGTATTGTAAATAGTTACTGATATTATATTGAAAAGAACGACATCCAGTATTGCCAGCTGTGTAAAAAAATGTTTTGTTTCGGCAGTGAATCAATCAAACTGCATGAAAATATATGAACTCATTAGCATGTAGTTAAAATATGCCAGTAAGTGAAACTAATATAAATAAAACATCCAAATTTTGTATGTTTCTTTTTAACATTATATATTTAATACAAAAATAATTTTTTAAAAATCTGGGGGATTCTTCAGCACGTGTACGTTTTTGCTTAACCTAAAAATCTCTGAAGTATTCAATCACCTAATGCATGCAAAGCCTTTGTTCAAAACGCCTTATCGAGTACCATTCTGCATTTGAGAATGATTACATCACTATCCAAATTCTTCACCACGTTTTAAATAACGACATGATTTCCATACTTTTTAAAGTTATATTTTAGATCCGGGTACGAGTTCAGTGTAGTTGTATAAATTATTTGGATGATGCAATCATGAACAAAATAACGAGTGACCTGTTTTAACATGTTTTTTTTTTGCATACACACACCAATATTTTAAATTAAAACCATTATAAAATACGAG
Source organism: Platerodrilus igneus (assembly GCA_036346225.1). Taxonomy (NCBI): domain Eukaryota; kingdom Metazoa; phylum Arthropoda; class Insecta; order Coleoptera; family Lycidae; genus Platerodrilus; species Platerodrilus igneus. Next base: position 124,877 of record JARFIW010001411.1, read on the forward strand.
TCGAATAATTTCTCCTATTCTTTTTGATATTTAATACAAAAATAATGGGGCACAGCCCCGTTTAGGACACGTTTAGAAGCTCCCTTCCCCCACCATTCATCATTTTGAGAATGATTATGTCATCCACCACATTTCCTATTTTCTTAACCAAAAAACCTTTCTTTAATTAACTAAAGCAACGAGAATTTAAACAAAGACGAAGCTCTAAAGATCACCGTTAAATTCTTCACTACATGCACGTTTTTGCATAACCTATAAATTTTTTATCACGTTTGTGAAATTAAACGAGTTATATATATATATATATATATATATATATATATACAATGTCTAATACGTCATCTACATACAATCACCAAACCGCTAAAAGTAAAAGAATTTTTATTGCCTCATAAATTAAATGTATAATTACATTTAAATATTTAGATATATTCAACTTGCTAAAATGTAAGCAAAAGATGCTTGATATAACATCAAATTAATTTTTTAATTTGAGAGTCAAATAAATTGTGATGAAAGGTGGTATAATTTGCATACCAAGACGGAAATAGTCTTAACATGTTTTTGCAAACACACCTTATGTTAATTAAATACATTATATTAAAAGTCGAATGTCGACGTGATTTACATATATATTACCAGATAAAAAAAAACACGAGGTTATATTCGACTGCATGCAAATTCTTAGTATTTTATCGCGACATTGAAATCGCGAGAAGTGAATGACTTCTTTTTTACAAGATTTTACCTGCAAACGTTTAAAAATTTGACCTCCATCATATAACATTTTGTATATTTTCTCAATTTTATTTGCTACTTTGTACAAAACGCAGCTTATGAGGTGAGCTTAAACACTCTTTACCACTTGCACGCGTTTGCTTAATATTAAAAAAATTCTTCACCGCGGCGTTTTAATTTTTAGCTTAACCTACCCAGAAAAATACGAACCAACACGTGAACTCCATTTTCTACACACACAACATTTTTTAAAATTTAATATTTAATATTTAATATTTAACGTCGGGAACGCTGCTAAAAAATTTCTCCACCCCAGCGCACGCGCACCACCCCACGACAAAAATCTAACGACCCCGCCGAACGCACACCCCAAAGACCTAACGACCCCCGACGCACCAAATTTACACACAAAGACAATTTTGTTCTCAAAGCGGCGTATACATATCTTGCTGCACGTTTTGTTTCCCAAAGCGGCTTAGCTGTTCATATTGTTCTCGAATCGGCGTATACATATCTTGCTGTGGATCTCTGTTGCCAAAGCGGCTTAGCCCCCCTACTCACAGGCGTTCTAAGTCGTACACCGGAAAGCGTGAGAAACTGCGTTGGATCACCAAAAATCTTATTAATATTAAAACAACATAGATTGTATACAATTTTATTAAAAATATTACACTTTTCTTCGTATTCGCTCTTATAGCAAAACTTATGGTTTGTAGTTAAATAATTACACATCTCCATCTTGCTAAATATGACTGCAAAATCTTGGGTTACATCCATGTCAAAAAGATAGAAATAATCTTTTTCGACTTCGTCTAATATATCTGGTAGTTCCTCCAATAAAGTTTCCAACTTAACATCTGCTAGTTCCACTTTGTATGGAACACATATAGGATTTTGGAATTTTTTATTAATGCTTTTGAGGTCTTCTTTTCCGATAATTTCTTTTACGCCCAGACCCATCTTGTTAGTGCTTTCCAGAGAAAACGAAAGCTTAGCTTTGACACCACGCCTAGCGGAAACAAACCGGTCGAACTTTCTTCGTAGATAGCTGTTAAACGCACCACAAATTTCTTATTTTAGGATAAACATCCTTTTGTTTGCAGATGTTTGCTCGGCGTCAGAAAGGTTACAAATTTTAACCAACATTATATTGCCACAAAACGGTTCTGTAATCAGTGTGTGTAGTCCACCAGTCAGCATCTGCTCGCATTCGACATAACAAATATTACCATAGCTTGATGCACTCGTACGCAGGTAGCACAACAACATTTCAATCTTTCCTAATTGAATACGAAAATTGCCCTTATGCATCCTACAGAGTGGGGGCGAATATTGCCGAAAATAGCCGAATATGTCGGGCACCGTCATATCGCTTACATTCTCTTGTTTAGGAACAGTTTTGTTATCCGACCTAGGTCGAATTTAATCCGACCTAGGTCGTACTGGGCAGGGGTGCGCATCGACATATGTCCGGATATATGTAAGATGTTAGGTTAGGGTGAAATTACCTCACAGGGTGAAATGGTCCCAAAGGGTGTAATTACCCCATAGGGTAAAATTAAATCCGACCTAGGTTAGATGTGGACTTGTCGGGAGTTAGGTTAGCTAGTGTTGTCCGAAGTTAGGTTAAGTTAGCTGGACTTGTGTGGACTTAGGTTAGATAAAAGGAAAAATTGATAGGTTAGATCAGCGCCGCGGCGCTGATCTAACCTATCAATTTTTCCTTTTATCTAACATAGGTCCACACTTGGTTGTTAATGAGAAAACTCATTAAAAAGCAATTAGTTCTAATAGGTTTTTAATGAAAAAACTCATTAAAAAACAATTAGTGCTAATGGGATTTTAATGAGAAGGCTCATTAAAAAGCAATTAATGCTAATGAGTTTTTAATGAAAAACTCATTAAAAACCATTAGTGCTAATGGGTTTTTAATGAGAAAACTCATTAAAAAGCAATTAGTTCTAATGGGTTTTTAATGAGAAAACTCATTAAAAACGGCCTAACCTATCAATTTTTCCTTTTATCTAACTTAAGTCCACACAAGTCCAGCTAACCTAACCTAACTCCGGACAACACTAGCTAACCTAACTCCCGACAAGTGCACATCCAACCTAGGTCGGAGGCAATTTTACCCTATGGGGTAATTACACCCATTGGGACAATTTTATCCTATGGGGTAATTTCACCCAAACCTAACATTCTACATATATCCGGACATATGTCGATGCGCACCCCTGCCCAGTACGGATTTAATCCGACCTCGGTCGGATAACAAAACTGTTCCTAAACAAGAGAATGTAAGCGATATGACGGTGCCCGACATATTCGGCTATTTTCGGCAATATTCGCCCCCACTCTGTAGGGTACATAAGAGTAATTTTCGTATTCAATTACGAAAGATTGAAATGTTGTTGTGCTACCTGCGTACGAGTGCATCAAGCTATGGTAATATTTGTTATGTCGAATGCGAGCAGATGCTGACTGGTGGACTGCACACACCAATTACAGAACCATTTTGTGGCAACATAATGTTGGTTAAAATATGCAACCTTTCTGACGCCGAGCAAACATCTGCAAACAAAAGGATGTTTATCCTAAAAAAAGAAATTTGTGGTGCATTTAACAGCTATCTACGAAGAAAGTTCGACCGGTTTATTTGCGTTAGGCGTGGTGTAAAAGCTAAGCTTCCGTTTTCTTTGGAAAGCACTAGCAAGATGCGTCTGGGAGTAAAAGAAATTATCGGAAAAGAAGACCTCGAAAGCTTTAATAAAAAAATTCCAAAATCCTATATGTGTTCCATACAAAGTGGAACTAGCAGATGTTAAGTTCGAAACTTTATTAGAGGAACTACCAAATATATTAGACGAACTCGAAAAAGATTATTACTATCTTTTTGACATGGATGTAACCCAAGATTTTGCGGGCATATTTAGCAAGATGGAGATGTGTAATTACTTAATTACAAACCATAACTTTTGCTATAAGAGCGAATACGAAGAAAAGTGTAATATTTTTAATAAAATTGTATACAATCTATGTTGTTTTAATATTAATAAGATTTTTGGTGATCCAACGCAGTTTCTCACGCATTCCGGTGTACGCCTAAGAACGCCTGTGCCCATGCGCACCCCCTGCCTATGCGCACCCCTGCGCGCGCACCCCTGCCCATGCACACCCCTGCGCGCGCATCCCCTGCTCATGCGCACCCCCGCGCGCTTCTGCGCGCACGCACCCCCTGCCTATACGCACCCCTGCGCGCGCACCCCTGCCCACGCGCTTCTTTGCGCGTGCGCACCCCTCCCCGTACGCACCCTGCGCGCGCACCCCCTACCCATGCGCACCCCTGCGCGTGTGCACTCCTACCCATACGCATTCTTGTAATATACAACTGTACAATTGGAAGCTATGTTAGTGCGGAACAGGTATATAATCCTTTAAAAGACTGTTTAACCTTATTGGAAGATAGCAAGTTATACTTCCTAAAGGCACCAATGTACTCGGTACCACTTGCTAAAATGTGGAATAAGCTATCAGACAAGTTACAAAATAGCTGCTGTTTAGTGTATAATAACCTACTACAGTACGTGTATTGGGGAATGGCGATACAAAGAACTTGACGGGCTTGCAAATTAAGTTGTCCGAAAAACCAGAGGAAAGGGAAAAATTGATAAAGTATGTGCTTTCAGCTTTTAGTTTTAACTATTTACCTGTAAATTATTTGGAGATAGTAGAGGAGGAAGATAGCCAAGATAAAATAAAAATCTTACACAAGTTCTACATTAAAGCAGGTAGTACATATTTTACACAATCTGCTACACCATATTCTACAATTCCAAAAGAAATAGTCATTTCGGAATTAAAGTTGATAGATACGTCTAACATTTGTCCAGAGGTTGTACGAGAACGCGTAAATATTGGTAATAAACTCTACCCGTTCACGCTAAAGGAAATTGCTCCATTATGCATACCATACGATGTAAGTGGAAAGAAAAGACAACTGGAATTAGAGGAAATGGATGTAAAAAGAAGAAAATTGGACTACATGGAAAACACTGCGACAATACGCGAACAATACAAAGATGTGTTAGACAAAGAACATCTTATTAGAGAAAATGTGTCGATGTCGGCTTAAATACATCCGGGTTGTACAAGTTGTATGCATTTGCGGTTAGTAAGAAAGACTCTTTTAGTTATGTAGGCGTTCTTGCGGAAAAGGATGGTACTAAATCCGTATATTTTTTAAAAAGTTATTCTAAAAACGTATTTATCAAAATGGCAGATAACAAAGATGAACTAAGGAATGCGGGCTTTGTAACCTTGGCGTACACCACACGTATAGAGGTTCCGCTAAACATTGTATATTTGCCTAGTAGAGAACCTTTCGGATCATTTAAAACCGAAGGTCTTACAACCTATAACAACCATATATTCCCCAAAAGTGGTGGACATGCAACTACGCATCAGTGTGTGGGAGAATAAGAATTTCCTCCAATACCGACAAGAAGAAGTCGATCAAGGTAACAAGATACGTATGCAGGATATAGTGGGAAAGCTGCGATTAAAAGATTGTCACAAGCTGCAAGAATTACACGAAAGAATGGATCTGGTTGTCGGTGGAATCAAAGACTTTAAATATAGAGGCAAACTTCGGTACATTTTACAATTCGAAAACCTAGACGGTCTCTATGTATCAAACTATTGGTTAGAAAAGGAGATAGAGGACTTGGGTGTCGATTTAAATTTTAAGCTGCGAATAAAATTAGATAAAATTAAAACCACTCCAAACAAACATAAAGAAAGGACTGTTTTCTGTGTATAACTTTTATTAAAATTAAGTTTAAATGACTCCATGCTTGGCATTAAATATTTTTAAATTTTGTTATGTGTCAGAATAAACATCTTAGAATAGTATTACATTGCTCTTTATTTACAAAAGACTGTGACGTTACCACGAAATAGCAGTCGAACAGAAAGGGGTGCGCATGGGTAGTGCGCATGGGAAGAAGTTCGCACGCGCATGGGTGCGCATGGGCAGGGTGCGCACATACAGAGGCGCGCATGGGCAGGTGTGCGCGCGCAGGGCGTGCGTGGGCAGGGGTGCGAATGGGCAGGGGTGCGCATGGACAGGGAATGCGCGCGCGTAGGGGTGCGCATGGGCTGGAATGTATTTGGGCGTACACGAGGGATGCAGAAGTTAACAGTCACCAGACACCTAATTCTTTATTTGGTGTGGAGTACTTGCCAGTGTATGTATCCGGAGTAAAAAACACGATTTGTTCACGCAGATAATTCAAAAAATTAGTTTATCGAGCGAAGATGACAAAAATTATATCATTCCTAATAGTACAACAATCTACGCATGGAGGCATAAAGATATAAGATAGTTGTTTATATTTGTATAGATTTTGTAAATCTATTGTGTATATTAGTTTTAAGATTTCATAATTTTTAAGTTCTTCGCCTACCTTCCAAATCGTTCCTGTTTCTATCCTGGTTGACAGAGTATACGTGTTACCTTCACGTGGTGTTCGCGGGACACAGCGGTTTTAGATTTCCACGGAAATGGTTGGTTAAAGCAGATGTCTTGGGTAGCGAAAAAAGATTCTAAAGATGGAGTTAAATAAAGATGAGCAAAAAAAAAAATTAGAGGTTTGGGGTCTTTAAAAGGCATAACTTTGTATGGGGTGGTCCTATTTAAAATCTGTTTACAGGTTTGGACTCCCTAGAAAGATCTAGTATTAGTTGGTGCTAAACAAAATATAGTTATCTTAAAAGAGTGACTACCCCGCGGATAATAAATACAATATACCGCTTGTCAACAAAAAAGTTGTAGGAAAAATTAAAGATGAATTTAATGGGGATTTAGAATTATAATTTGTTGGTGGTAGGGCTAAGTCCTGCTGTATTGTAAGCGGACTTTCTAGTTACCGCTTTAAGCGAGCGCACGCGTTTTTTGCCGAGCTCCCGCTTCAGCAAATAACAGTAAGTGTTTATCTAGGGTTTTATTATTTATTGTTGAATTATTTTATTTGAAGCTTTGCTTTTTATTGTGTTTTATTTTTATAATTGTGTGCCATCAAAATTTAAATACAGGGCAGTAAAATAAAATTTTAAAACAGAATTTAAACTAAATAAAAACTAAATAAATCGCGTTTTCTTTGTAATTTAAACTAAATCCGCGTTTTAAAATAAAATAAATAAATTACGGGCCAATAAAACAAAAATCTACTAAACTAATACTCAAAATAATTTCGGAATAACTTAAAAAGGCATTTTTAATAATAAATTTAAAATAAAAACCGCGTAAATCGAGTAGAAAACCGGGTAAAACAACCAGAAAGTGTGTGAAATTCTTATAGTGCGCGTATAATAAAATAATAACCAAAAAAACAAAAATCTAAGCCTTTTTAAATCAAATAAATATCTCAAAAACTGTAAATTTTAAAACAATTTTAATATAAATTTTCCATAATTTAACTACACGCGTACTTATAAGTTCTTTTAAAATCGATTTTGGTGTAATTAAGCGGTGTAACAGTTACGGGTTGTGCTAGTTACCAAGCGATTAAGTGAAAGGTCATTTCCGGTTACCTCATTCCGATTGCGCTCGACCTTATTTTCTTAATTACACGTTTAAAAATAAAGTGTTGTTGTTTGTAAATTATATATTTTAATATTTTGAAGTAATTAGTTTATTTAAATTGATTTGGCGGTTTTAGAAATTTAAAATAAATAAATAGTGTTCTTCGCGGTACATTTTGAATCGAATTGCGCTAGGAATTTATTTGATTCTAGTTGTTATTTTGACGCTTGGTGCTTGTTGTATTTTGTTAAATTTGATATTTAATTGGGCGGTTCGAAGTTTAAATAAATACAAGGTTGCTTACGGTTCACCTTTAAACAAAACATTTTATTGGACCAACGTTTTGCGTTCTTCTAGCGTCTTTCTTTTAGCGTCGTAACGGTCAAGTGGTTTTGAGCTGCGTTTTAGGTGTCATTTTTGTCGTTTGTTTTGTCAGCATGGTGGTCCACCGCGACGAGGACCCGTTGCCCAGGAAGAAGAGGGAGATAGGTCGAGTCTAATAGGTCGGAGGCTGAGGGCGCTGTTGGGGAAACAGTTTAAGGTAATTTTAAAAGACGTTAGGTTAGGGATTCAGGAGGAGGTACAGGAGGTAGAGGAGCCTGTGTCTGCGGCGGTCGTGTCGGGGAGTCAGGGCCCCTGGGGTGGCTGCGGCGCCTGAATCGCCCTCAACTTCGGGAGCCCAGCGAAGATGTCGACTAGCAGCGACGTTAGCGTTGCAGCTAGCGACCTCGATGAGCTGGACCTCCTGAGATTGAGGGTGAGGAAGGCGCACTGGGCCATCTCCGGGAGGTGCCGACGACCTCCGCTACTATCGTCGTGGAGGACAGAAAGAAGATTTGCTACGCCCTGGATGATTTCCTCGACGCGGCGAATCAACTTATAGGCATGGTTAGGGCGCTGCGGCTTGTGGCTAGTGATTCTGGGAGAGCTAATGTTGTCGGGGGAAGTCCAGCGGTGGTTGCTTGTGTTTCAGGGCAGCAGTGTTCTGGGAGCCAGGAGGTGCCGATGCAGCGGAAGGCGTCGTATGCTGCAGCTGCTGCAGGTGCGACGCCCACCTTTGCAGTTAGGGTCGACGCCAGGCCAGGGAGAAAGAAGACGTCATGTCGACCCTGAAGAAGAAGGTCGATCCCGCTCGTGATGGTTTTGTCGTAGTCGGAGCTCGTAGGACCCGTAGGGGCGGTGTGGTAGTTGAGTGCGCGGGTCGAGAAGACGCTAAGAAATTGCAGTCGAAGGTCGGCGGTCACTGCAAAGAGCTCGTGGCGAAGACGATCGAGAAGAAGCGCCCACGGGTCGTTCTTCCGGGGTCGAAGCGGGGATGAAGGCGGAAGAGCTGGTGCGGTTGATCGCGTGCCAGAATCCCCGCTTCGGCGATTTGAAGATTGAAGACCACCTGAGGAGAAATTTAGATTTGGCGGAAAGGGCCCTAGGGATCCCTTCGTCAATGTAGTCTTCAGTGACCCCACACTTCGAGGGCGTTTATTAGCTGAAGCTATAAACCTCAGGTGGCGAAGAGTCTGGGCCGGGACCACTTCTCAATGACCCAGTGCTACAGGTGCTACGAGTACGGCCATAGATCGATGGAGTGCAGGAGAAGGTACAGTGGTGCGGTAACTGTGCCGAAGTCGGTCACGAATTCAAAATTGCCGGAGGCAATCCCTGCTGTGTGGTTTGCGCTAGGGCAAACGACAGAACTGGCGGTGGTGCGAAGGTCGATACGCGCCACGACGCCAAGTCGAGTAGATGCCCCACGATGCTGAGATTGAAGAACGCAATCACACGGAACATCGATTATGGACCGTGAAGAAAAAGATAGATTTAAAAGAAGCAAGAAGATAAAATTCGCGCAATTAAATCTCGGGAAAGGAAAAGGGGCTACAAATAACTTCGTAAAGTTATTCAGCGAAAATAATATCGACATCGGGCTTATACAGGAACCGCACCTGTATAGCCACAAAATAACAGGTTTTGGGAAGGGGGTTACCGTTTTAAACGCAAACAGCGAACGACCGCGTAGCGGGATAATAATAAATAACGGGACGTGCGCCGGAATAATTTTAAATAATTTATCAGACGATTTTATAACGACGGCCGAAATAAAAACGGGGTTAAATACGTTTTACGTGATTAGCGCGTATTTTCCACCGGTCGATTCCCGACGGGAAAATCCTCAAACCGAGGACTTAATAAACCAAATCGAAGGCATTTTTCGAAAAATTGGAAAGAATAAAAAACTAATAATCGGGGGAGACTTTAATGCCAAGTCGCCACTATGGGGTAGCCCTATCGAAGACGATAGAGGCTCGCAGGTTGCCGATCTTTTGACGGAATGGGATCTTAGTGTGATAAACACTAATGATTCACCTACGTTTGAGGGGCATAGAGGCAGCAGTTTTATAGACAATACTGCAGCCTCGCACGAGATGTTAGGGAAAATTCATAATTGGGAACTTAGGTCGGACGAGGTAACGCTCTCTGAGCACAAATTGATTACGTGGGATATTGATGCCGAGAAAAGCCAAAACGAGCAACTAACTATCTTTCCGCGGTTCTGCAATAAAAAAGCAAATTGGGAGCGGTTTAAACAAAAATTCGGCGAAAGCATCCCAGCGCTCGAGAATGAGCTATTAAACTGCCGAGAGGCAGAAGAAATAGAAACACTTGCGGTAAAACTAAACGACGCGGTGGTAGACGCGTCGTCGTACTCCATGCCGCCAAAGAAAGCATTTAAAGATAGCGTACCCTGGTGGACACGAGAACTAACCGCTAAGCGGGCAGAAACGCGTAACCTAAGGCGCCGCTATCAACGCGCCTCGGGAGATATAAGAGAACAACGGCGGCTCGAATATAATCAAAGTTACCGCGAATATAAAATATTAATAGAAGAAACGCGAACGAATAAATTTAAAGAATTTTGCACGCGAAACTCAGAGAAAGAACCATGGGGAACCGCATACCGCGTAATTAGAAAACAACAAAAATCGCGCTCGGTAATATAAAGAAAACAAATGGCGAATACACGGACGGTTTTAAAACCACGGCGGAATATTTATTAGAAAAATTCTTCCCATCGGATAATCCCGAGGAGGATGAAGGGTCGCACGATTTAGTTCGTCTTGAAGCTGCAGAGGCGCAAGGAACAGGTGCCGATAAGGCAATCCTAGTTCACGAGGTTGTCAGGGCTCTTAGGAGGATGAACCTAAGAAGGCGCCGGGGCATGACGGAATCACCTCAGACGCAGCTCTGGAGGCGTGCCTGTTAGCCCCGTGTGTCTTTGCCGGGTTGTTTAATCTTTGTTTAGAGAGGTGTATTTCCGGGTTGCTGGAAAATCCAGAACGTAAAATTTATCCCGAAACCCAAAAGGCGGATGCGTTAGACCCGGGCAGCTATCGTCCAATTAGCTTGCTACCGGTGCTTGGGAAAGCTTTAGATCGCGTCATGACTACGCGAGTTGAGCACTAGTGAGAGACAGCGGCGGTTTTAACAAACGACAGTTCGGTTTTATGGAGGGTAAGTCGACTATCGACGCGTTGGAGTTTGTTGTCGGGGAAATTAAACAGGCGAGAGATGCTAAAGAGCACTGTGTTGTTGTTGCTTTGGATATTTCAGGAGCATTTGATGCTGCCTGGTGGCCATTAATCGTATGCGAGTTAGAACGTAGAGGTTGTCCGCGGAACTTGATGTCTTTAATCAAGAGTTATTTCTCGGGACGACTGGCACAGGTCGAAATTCCGGGTGAAGTTTTGTCGCGCGAGGTGGAAAGAGGATGCCCGCAGGGGTCATGCTCTGGTCCCACATTTTGGAAGTTGTTGTATGAAAGCATCTTCAGGGTCAAGTTGCCCGCAGGATGCTCAATTGTTGGATTTGCGGACGATACGCTTTTAATTATCAGATCGTGATTACTAATGGAAATGCGTACAAAACCAAACGAGGCTCTGAATAAATTACACGAATGGTCACAGAACGTAAAACTAAAATTTAACACGTCGAAGTCGGAAGCGCTTTATTTCGGTACAAAACCGGGACAGCGACCTCCTAGGCTAGAGCTAGGAGGGGAGAAAATCCCGTTCAAAGAAGCCATCACGTACCTCGGCGTTAAAATAGACGATAAATTAAATTGGAAAGCGCACGTACAGTATGTTAAAAGTAAGGGCGGAGAAATATCAAATAGAATGATGGCGGCGGCGAAAATAAACTGGGGTTTCCGAGGCGAATCGCTGAGGACCGTCTACGCCGGAGCAATTGAACCGGCAATGCTGTACGCAGCATCCGTATGGGCGGAAGGTTGTAAAGTGCGGGAGATGCGTCAATTAACGAGCGTGCAACGTATAACCGCGGTAAAGGCGGCGAGGGCATACAGGACCACCTCCACGGAGGCTGTCCTGGTGATCAGTAGGACTCTCCCTATCGAATATGTCGTTAGGAGATTAGAGATAGGAGACTTATAGATATAGGAAAGGGCGCGAAATTATTGAAGATATTAATCTAGGTAATAGGGACGTTGCAAGAAAGATCGTGGTATCAGAGTTGGGGCACCCGGCCGATATTAGAGGGATCGAGTTTGTTGAAGGTGATCGGGACGCAACGGGTATTAGAATTTACACGGACGGTTCACGTATGGATGACGGACAAGCAGGCGCGGCGTTTGTCGTATTTAAACAGGAAAGGAGGTGTACCGGTTTCAAACCAAACTCGCGAACTGGAGCACTATCTTCCAGTGCGAATTGGTAGCCATACGAGAGGCTGTCGATTACGTAATAAATCACACTGGCAGAGACGATTATTATATAATCAGCGATAGTAAATCAGCGCTGACGGCATTAACTAACATGAACACCTCGACAGACCTCCAGGCGGACGTTTGGAAAATAGCGCATACAGCGCTCAAGTTTCGACGTTTAAAGTTCTGTTGGGTTAGGTCGCACGATGGTAACGCAGGAAATGATAGGGCTGACGAATTAGCTAAAGAGGCCGCGACGGGCGACTTTCGGATATCACATTCGTCGATACCGAGGTCTTTAATTAAAGAAAGCTGCGCGAAAAATCAATTCAACAATGGGAAGAGGTGGAACAACGCTGCCACGGGCAGGTTGACCCACAAATTCATACCTAGCATAGAAGCTAGAGGTAAGATCGAGGTTAAGCTCGATCACAAAATGGTGCAGTTGATTACAGGGCACGGCGCCCTGAAGGCGTATTTACAAAGGTTTAGTCTAACCAACAGCGACCGCTGCGAATGCGGCGAGGGCGCGGAAAGCGCAAGACACGTGCTCTTCGACTGCCCGCTTGAGGCGGGAAATCGGGGTTGGCTGATAGCAAACTAGCTATCCTAGATCTGGCATGGCCAAAGAGCCTAGAGGAAGTCGGGGAAGTGGTTAAACAGAAGGCGTTCTGGACAGCCTTAAAAGAATTCGCGGGAAGGGTCGCGAGATTAGATAATGACAATCGCGTGTAAAATTCGGTGGGGTTGGTGGGAGGATTGGAAAATAATTCTAGATTGACTTGGCGTGAGTAAGGATACGAGTATAGATTAACCAAAACCTGATATATATATATATATATATATATATATATAAAAAAAAAAAATACATATACCCAAATGTCCAATATGCACGAGAAACCCCCGCACCATTAATACAGTCACTGCCTATCTTCATAATTATGCGCGGAAAATCGGGAAATCGTGAATAAAATAATAACAAATAAACAATAACAAATAAATCAGAAACCCTCATTAAATTAAAGCAATAAAATAAACAAAGATAATAAAATAAGGTGAAACCGCGCATCCCACCAGGACTTAAAAGTGAAGTGATAGTGATTGTGATCCCCCCCAAGAACATTTAGTGCATACCCACCAGGACTTTAGCAGTGCACCACATCTCCCCTTAGACGTAAGTTACAGTTAGATGTAGGCAGACGACCAGATCTTCGGATGCTGGAGAATTTTATTATCGAGGTAAGACTTAATTGTGGCGGCTGTACTCGCACAAGCATTGATTTACATTAATTAGTAGTTTTCGAAATAATATAACAAGCACGTTTGGTGTGTAAAGGCGCTAGCCGACATAATGCTTGTGCGAGTGCACCTGATAAATAGGGTGATGCTTTCGCTATTTTGTGCACTGCTATATGTAACATAACGCTTATTAAACATTTATTTATATATTTATATAATTATATTTATTTATATTTTATATTTACACTTTATATTTATTTACTTATTAGCATTTTGTGGCATATTTATTTTGTTTGACGTTCTGCCGCCATTTTGGTTGCAGTATATATTTGGGAAGGAAGAGTAGATGTGTGAAGATTGTAATCATAATATAAATCAGTTAGGGAATGATAGGGAAAGCTAGGGATGAAATTAAATTAGTTAGCTAGATTTGGATAGTTTTAAGACGACCCTTCAGGTCGCACTGGTAATAGAACCGGCGTCTGCTATCCGGTATTACGGATCCCTCCCCTCTTATTTTTGCTTGTATTCTTGTTGATCGGGTATACTCCAAAGTCAGCGCTAGGGATACCATTATTTACAACCATGTTTTTAGTTTTTGTTTTTAGTTTGTTTCAGTTGGTCAGATTTTTATGTTTGTTAGATTGTTAGAGCTTGTTAGGTTTGATAGATTTTTATTTAGTTTTTATTTAGGGTGGATCAAATATGAAGTTAATATAAATTAGAAGCACGTTATTTTTCGCGTTTAAACCCAATGTAGTACCTCCGGGTGGAGCATTGGGGACGTGGCCGCAAGTATAGCGGCCCTAATTCAAATTATAATGTATTGTAAGCGGATAACTTTCTAGTTGCCGCTTGAAGCGAGCGGACGTGTTTTTGCCGAGCTCCCGCTTCAGTAATAACAGTAAGCTTTTATCTAGGGTTTTTATTATTTATTGTAGTATTATTTTATTTGAAGCTTTGCTTTTTATTGTGTTTTATTTTTATAATTGTGTGCCATCAAATTTTAAATACAGGTCAGTAAATAAAAAATTTTAAAACAGAATTTAAACTAAATAAAAGCTAAATAAATCGCGTCTCTTTGTAAATTAAACCAAATCCGCGTTTTAAAATAAACTAAATAAATTTCGGGTTAATAAAACAAAATCTACTAAACTAATACTCAAAAATAATTTCAAAATAACTTAAAAGGCATTTTAATAATAAATTTAAAATAAAAACCGCGTAAATCGAGTAAAAACCGGGTAAAACAACCAAAAGTGTGTGGAATTTTTATAGTGCGCGTATAATCAAATAATAACCAAAAACAAAATCTAAGCCTTTTTAAATCAAATAAATATCTCAAAAACTGTAAATTTTAAAACAATTTTAATAGAAATTTTCCGTAATTTAAGTACACGCGTACTTATAAGTTTTTTTAAGATCGATTTTGGTGTAATTAAGCGGTGTAGCAGTTACAGTTACCAAGTGATTAAGTGAAAGGTCATTTCCGGTTACCACATTCCGATTGTGCTCGACCTTATTTTCTTAATTACACGTTTAAAAATAAAGTGTTGTTGTTTATAAATTAGATATTTTAATATTTTGAAGTAATTAGTTTATTTAAATTTGATTTGGCGGTTTTAGAAATTTAAAATAAATAAATAGTGTTCTTCGCGGTACATTTTGAATCGAATTACGTTAGGGAATTTATTTGATTCTAGTTGTTATTTTGACGCTTAGTGCTTGTTGTATTTTTGTTAAAAATTTAATATTTAATTGGGCGGTTCGAAGTTTAAATAAATACAAGGTTGCTTACGGTTCACCTTTAAACAAAACATTTTATTGAACCAACGTTTTGCGTTCTTCTAGCGTCGTTCTTTTAGCGTCGTAACGGTCAAGTGGTTTTGAGCTGCGTTTTAGATGTCATTTTGTCGTTTGTTTTGTCAGCATGGTGGTCCACCGCGACGAGGAACCATTGCCCAGGAAGAAGAGGGAGATAGGTCGAGTCTGATAGGTCGGAGGCTGTGGGCGCTGTTGGAAACAGCTGAAGGTAGTATTAGAGGATGTAATGTTAGGGATTCAGGAGGAGGTACAGGAGGTAGAGGAGCCTGTGTCTGCGGCGATCGTGTCGGGGGAGTCGGGGCCCCCTGGGGTGGCTGCGGCGTCTGAATCGCCCTCAACTTCGGGAGCCCAGCGAAAGATGTCGACTAGCAGCGACGTTAGCGTTGCTGCTAGCGACCTCGATGAGCTGGACCTCCTGAGATTGAGGGTGAGGAAGGCGCACTCGGTCATCTCCGCGAGGGTGCCGACGACCTCCGCCACTATCGTCGTGGAAGACAGAAAGAGTATTCGCTACGCCGTGGATGATTTCCTCGACGAGGCGAATCAACTTATAGGTATGGTTAGGGCGATGCGGCTTGTGGCTAGTGATTCTGGGAGAGCTGATGTTGTCGGGGGAAGTCCAGCGGTAGTTACTCCTTGGCGTCGACGTGGATCAATGTAGTAAGCGTAAGACTACGGATCCCAAGGTCCCGGGTTCAAATCCCGACACGGCCGACTGCTTGAAAAATGACAGGTGAGCATTTTTCACAAAAATTACGCCCTCGTTCGGATGAGAGATTAAATGGAGGTCCCGTGTGTGAGTGTTGTCACGCACGTTAAAGATCCCTACCTTGCCTGGAACGGCAAGGGTTCGGCAAAATTCTAAATTTCCAGGCAACAAAAAAACTCGCCTCCTGGCCAATGTAGTACCTACGGGTGGAGCGTTGGAAATGTAAATGAACGGTGGTTACTCCTGTTGTAGGGCAGCAGTGTTCCAGGAGCCAGGAGGTACCGATGCCGCGGAAGGCGTCGTATGCTGCAGCTGCTGCAGGTGCGACGCCCACCTTTGCAGTTAGGGTCGACGCCAGACCAGGGGAGAAGGATGACGTCATGTCGACCCTAAAGAAGAAGGTCGATCCCGCTCGTGATGGTTTTGTTGTGGTCGGAGCTCGTAGAACTCGAAGGGGCGGTGTAGTTGTCGAGTGTGCAAACCAAGAAGATGCGAAGAAATTGCAGTCGAAGGTTGTCGGTGACTGTAAAGAGCTCGTGGCGAAGACCATCGAGAAGAAGCGCCCACGGGTCGTTCTTCCGGGGGTCGAAGCGGGGATGAAGGCGGAAGAGCTGGTGCGGTTGATCGCGTGCCAGAATCCCCGCTTCGGCGATTTGAAAATTGAAGACCACCTTAGAGAGAAGTTTAGGTTTGACGGAAAGGGCCCTAGAGATCCTTTCGTCAACGTAGTCTTCGAAGTGACCCCCACACTTCGGAGACGCATATTAGCTGACGCTATAAACCTTAGGTGGCGAAGAGTCTGGGCCCGGGACCACTTCTCGATGACGCAGTGCTACAGGTGCTACGAGTACGGCCATAGATCGATGGAGTGCAGGGAGAAGGTACAGTGGTGCGGTAACTGTGCCGAAGTCGGTCACGAGTTCAAGAATTGCCGGAGGGCAGTCCCCTGCTGTGTGGTTTGCGCTAGGGCAAACGACAGAACTGGCGGTGGCGCGAAGGTCGATACGCGCCACGACGCCAAGTCGAGTAGATGCCCCACGATGCTGAGATTGAAGAACGCAATCACACGCAACATCGATTATGGACCGTGAAGAAAAGATAGATTTAAAAGAAGCAAGAAGATTAAATTCGCGCAACTAAATCTCGGGAAAGGAAAAGGGGCTACAAATAACTTCGTAAAGTTATTCAGCGAAAATAATATCGACATCGGGCTTATACAGGAACCGTACCTGTATAGCCACAAAATAACAGGTTTTGGAAAGGGGGTTACCGTTTTAAACGCAAACAGCGAACGACCGCGTAGCGGGATAATAATAAATAACGGGACGTGCGTCGGAATAATCCTAAACAATCTGTCGAATGAGTTCATAACCACCGCAGAAATAAAAACGGGATTGCATACGTTTTACGTGATAAGCACTTACCTTCCGCCGATCGATTCCCGGCGGGAGAATCCTCAAACAGAGGACTTAATAAATCAAATTGAAGGAATCCTTCGTAAAATCGGTAGAAATAGAAATTTAATTATCGCGGGAGACTTTAAAGCTAAGTCGCCATTATGGGGCAGCCCTATCGAAGACGATAGAGGCTCGCAGGTTGCTGATCTTTTTACGGGATGGGACCTTAGTGTGATAAACACTAATGATTCACCTACGTTTGAGACGCATAGAGGCAGCAGTTTTATGAATATTACTGCAGTCTCGCACGAAATGTTAG
Source organism: Platerodrilus igneus (assembly GCA_036346225.1). Taxonomy (NCBI): domain Eukaryota; kingdom Metazoa; phylum Arthropoda; class Insecta; order Coleoptera; family Lycidae; genus Platerodrilus; species Platerodrilus igneus. The sequence continues at coordinate 142,403 of JARFIW010001411.1, forward strand.
AAACGATTTGTAATTGGAAACTAAGGTCGGACGAGGAAACGCTCTCTGACCATAAATTAATAACATGGGACGTTGAAATCAAAACAAGCGCAAACGAGCAGCTAACTATATTTCCGCGGTTCTGTAATAAAAAAGCAAATTGGGAGCGGTTTAAAGAAAAATTTGGCGAAAGTATCCCTGCGCTCGAAAATAAGCTATTTAACTGCCGAGAGGCAGACGAAGTAGAAACACTCGCGAAAAAATTGAACGACGCGGTGGTAGACGCGTCGTCGTATTCCATGCCGCAAAAGAAAACATTTAAAGACAGCGTACCCTGGTGGACCCGGGAACTAACCACCAAGCGGGCAGAAACGCGTAACCTAAGGCGCCGCTATCAACTCGCCTCGGGAGATATAAGAGAACAACGGAGAATAGAATATAATCAAAGTTACCGCGAATATAAAATATTAATAGAAGAAACGCGAACGAATAAACTTAAAGAATTCTGCACGCAAAACTCAGAAAAAGAACCCTGGGGAACCGCATACCGCGTAATTAGAGGAAAACAACAAAAAATCGCGCTCAGTAATATAAAGAAAACAAATGGCGAATACACGGAAGGTTTTAAAACCACAGCGGAATATTTACTAGAGAAATTTTTCCCATCGGATAATCCCGAGGGGGATGAAGGGTCGCACGATTTAATACGTCGGGAAGCTGCAAAGGCGCAAGGAACAGGTGCCGATAAGGCAATCTTAGTTGACGAGGTCCTCAGGGCTCTTAGGAGGATGAACCCTAAGAAGGCACCGGGGCATGATGGAATCACTTCAGACGCAGCTCTGCAGGCGTGCCTGTTAGCCCCGCGTGTCTTTGTTGGGTTGTTTAATCTTTGTTTAGAAAGGGCGTTTTCCGCGTTGCTGGAAAATCCAGAATGTGAAATTTATACCCAAACCTAAAAAGGCGGATGCGTCAGATCCGGGCAGCTATCGTCCAATTAGCTTGCTACCGGTGCTGGGGAAAGTTTTAGATCGCGTTATGACTACGCGTGTTGAACACCTAGTGCGAGACAGCGGCGGTTTTAATAACCGACAGTTTGGTTTCGTGGAGGGCAAGTCGACTATCGACGCGTTAGAGTTCGTTGTCGGGGAAATTAAGCAGACAAGAGATGCCAAAGAGTACTGTGTCGTTGTTGCTTTGGACATTTCAGGAGCATTTGATGCTGCCTGGTGGCTATTAATCGTTTGCGAGTTAGATCGTAGGGGTTGTCCGCGAAACTTGATGTCTTTGGTCAAGAGCCATTTCTCGGGGCGATTAGCACAGGTTAAAATTCCGGGTGAAGTTCTGTCGCGTGAGGTGGAAAGGGGATGCCCGCAAGGGTCATGTTCTGGTCCCACATTTTGGAAGTTGTTGTATGAGAGCATCTTTAGGGTCAAGTTGCCCGCAGGATGCTCAATCGTTGGGTTTGCAGATGACACACTTTTAATTGTAAGATCGAGATTTGTTAATGGATATGCGCACAAAACCGAGCGAGGCGCTTAATAAATTACACGAATGGTCGCAGGTGGTAAAATTAAAATTTAACACGGCGAAGTCAGAGGCGCTTTATTTCGGCACGAAACCAGGACAGAGACCTCCTAGGTTAGAGCTAGGAGGAGAAAATCCGTTTAAAGATTGTATTACCTACCTCGGCGTCAAGATCGACAATAAATTAAATTGGAAAGCGCACGTACAATACGTAAAAAGTAAGGGCGGCGAAATATCAAATAAAATGATGGCGGCGGCTAAAATAAAGTGGGGTTTCAGGGCGAATCGCTGAGGACGGTTTATGCCGGAGCAATTGAGCCGGCAATACTGTACGCAGCTTCTGTATGGGCAGAAGGTTGTAAAGTCCGGGAGATGCGTCAATTGACGAGCGTACAACGCATAACCGCGGTAAAAGCGGCGAGGGCGTACAGGACCACCTCCACGGAGGCTGTCCTGGTGATCAGTAGGACTCTCCTATCGAATATGTCGTTAGGAGATTAGAGATAGACGATTAATAAATATAGGAAAAGGGCGCGAAATTATCGAAGATCTTAATCTTGGTAATAGGAAATTGCAAGAAAGATTGTTGTATCTGAGTTAGGGCACCCGGCTGATATTAGAGGATCGAGTTTGTCGAAGGTGATGAGGACGCGATGGGTATCAGAATTTATACGGACGGTTCACGTATGGACGATGGGCAAGCAGGCGCGGCGTTTGTCATGTATAAGCAGGAAAGAGAGGTGTTTCGGTTTCAAACCAAACTCGCAAACTGGTGCACTATCTTCCAGTGCGAATTGGTAGCCATACGAGAGGCTATCGATTACGTAATAAACCATACGGGCAGAGACGAGTATTATATAATCAGTGATAGTAAATCGGCGCTAACGGCTTTAACAAACATGAACACCTCGACAGATCTCCAAGCGGACGTCTGGAGGATAGCGCGTACGGCGCTAGAGTTTCGACGTTTAAAGTTCTGTTGGGTCAGGTCGCACAATGGTAACGTAGGAAACGATAGGCCTGACGAATTAGCTAAAGAGGCCGCAACGGGCGACTTTCGAATATCACATTCGTCGATACCGAGGTCTTTAATCAAAAGCTGCGCGAAAAATCAATTCGACAATGGGAAGAGGTGGAACAACGCTGCCACGGGCAGGTTGACCCACAAATTCATACCGAGCACAGAAGCCAGAGGTAAGATCGAGGTTAAGCTCGATCACAAAATGGTGCAGTTGATAACAGGGCACGGCGCCCCGAAGGCGTATCTACAAAGGTTCGGTCTAACCAACAGCGACCGCTGCGAATGCGGTGAGGGCGCGGAAAGCGCAAACACGTACTCTTCGACTGCCCGCTTGAGGCGGGAAATCGAGGTTGGCTGATAGCAAACTAGCTATCCTAGGTCTGGCATGGCCAAAGAGCCTAGAGGAAGTCGGGGAAGTGGTTAACCAGAAGGCGTTCTGGACAGCCTTAAAAGAATTCGCGGGAAGGGTCGCGAGATTAGACAATCAATGACGACCGCGTGTAAAAATTCGGTGGGGTTGGTGGGAGGATTGAAAATTTTAGATTGACTTGGCGTGAGTAAGGATACGAGCATAACCAAAACCTGATATTAAATTAAAAAAAAAAGATAATTATACCAAAATGTCCAATATGCACGAGAAACCCCACTCCATTAATACAATCACTGCCTATCTTCATAATTATGTGCGGAAAATCGGGAATAAATAATACCAAATAAACAATAACAAATAAATCATAAACCCTCATTAAATTAAATCAATAAAGTAAACAAGGATAATAAAACAGAGCGCAACCGCGCATCCCCCCAGGACTTGAAAGTGAAGTGATAGTGATTGTGATCCCCCCAAGAACATTTAGTGCATACCCACCAGGACTTTAGCAGTGCACCCCGTCCCACCTTTAGAAGTAAGTTACAGACGACCAGATCTTCGGATGCTGGAGAATTTTATTATCGAGGTAAGAGTTAAATTGTGGCGGCTGTACTCGCACAAGCATTGATTTACATTAATTAGTAGTTTTTGAAATAATTTAAGAAGCACGTTTGGTGTGTAAAGGCGCTAGCCGACATAATGCTTGTGCGAGTGCACCTGATAAATAGGGTGATGCTTTCGCTGTTTTGTGCACTGCTATATGCTTAACGCTTATTAAACATTTATTTATATATTTACATAATTATATTTATTTATATTTTATATTTACACTTTATATTTATTTATATATAGCATGTACTATGTGGCTTATTTGTTTTGTTTGACGTTCTGTCGCCATTTTGGTTGCAGTATATATTTGGGAAGGACGAGCAGAATTGCGAAGATTGTAATCATAATGTAAATCAGTTAGGGAACGATAGGGAAAGCTAGGGATGGATTTAAATTAGTTAGCTAGATTTGGATAGTTTTAAGACGACCCTTCAGGTCGCACTGGTAAGCAGAACCGGCGTCTGCTATCCGGTATTACGGATCCCTCCCCTCTCATTTTGCTTGTTGATCGGGTACACTCGAAAGTCAGCGCTAGGGACACCATTATTTACAACCCTGTTTTTGGTTTTTGTTTTGTTTTTGTTCCAGTTTTTGTCAGATTTTTAGGTTTGTTAGATTGTTAGAGTTTGTTAGGTTTGTTAGATTTTTAGGTTTGCTAGATTTTTTTAGTTTTTATTTAGGGTGAATCAACTATGAAGTAAGAATAAATTAGAAGCACGACTATTTTTCGCGTTTAAACCCAGTGTAGTACCTCCGGGTGGAGCATTGGGGACGTGGCCGCAAGTATAGCGGCCCTAATTCAAATTATAATGTATTGTAAGCGGCTACTACGCCCAAGGTCCCGGGTTCAAATCCCGACACGGTCCGCTTGAAAAATGTTAGGCGAGCATTTTTCACAAAAATACACCCTCGTTCGGATGAGAGGTAAAATGGAGGTCCCGTGTGTGAGTGTCGTCACGCACGTTAAAGATCCCTACCTTGCTTGGAACAGCAAGGGTTCGGCAAAATTCCAAATTTTCCAGGTAAAAAAAAACTCGCTTCCTGGCCAATGTAGTACCTTCGGGTGGAGCATTGAAAATTCACATGTAATGTATTGTAAGCAGTACAATGTAGTACCTCCGGGTGGAGCATTGGGGACGTGGCCGCAAGTATAGCGGCCCTTATTCAAATTATAATGTATTGTAAGCGAGAAAGACGCGATTAAAAAGATTAAAGAGGTCTCACGAAGTGTAGTTAAGTAAAACCGAGGGTCCTACAACCTATAACGAGCATATATTCCCAAAAGGGGTGAGCATGCAACTACGCAACAGTGCGTGGGAGAATAAGGATTTTCTCCAATAAGAAATTAAAATTTCCATGTACGTAGCACCAGTCGTTGGGAAATGGTAGAAATGTGGAACCTATAAAGACTATTATTATTGTGGTTTTAGAAAAATAGTAGTTTTCGTGGACTAAATAAAATAGCTGAGACTGATTAATGTATATGGTTACATATTCTCGTACACATCCACAAACATCTGCTTACTTCCACATACGGATATGGCAATGCCAGTAGTTTTTGTTTAACAAATAATAGGAAAGATACGTTAGGAGTAGTGGGGTAATGCCGGTCCTAATTCAAAACGTGCTTACACGTATTTTACATATGTAAAATACACGTGCACCGTCTTGAATTAGGACCGGCCTTATATACTTTCAATGTAAAATAGTTGTGAAAACATGAATTAAAACCGGCCTTGTATACTTTCAATGTAAAATATTTGTGGGCACGTTTTTAAGTCAGACCGGCTTTATATTACTTTCAATGGAACATACATACTTCAAAACACACGTATGTTGAAAAATGTAAGTGCAGAGAAAATGTGTAGCTGTTTTGAATTTGGTTTCCTAGCGAGAAGTTATAAAGTATACCAGATGCAAAATATCGCATTCAAGTCAATTGCGTTTAATTAAAGTGGATTCTGATTTATGCTTTTTATTTATGTTTAGAGGCTACAAATACACATGGGCCGGTTTCAATTTAAAATGTGTTCACTCTTGTGATAGGTTGAAAAGTAGGTTGGCAAAGTACGCAGATGGTGGTAATCTGCTATATAAGGAGATTGCTCCTAATATTAATTTAATTAGTCGAAGTTTACTGCATATATTTACATATAAACATGTATATAATTGATATTCGGGGATTTAAATACAAGAAAAACGAGTTTGTGTGAAAAGAAATTGCGGTTTTGGACTTGTTGTTAGATGATGTTTGGCATCAAATTTTTAAACTGCCAATGCAGTCTAGTTGTTTGAGCCAAGATCATATAAAACATAACGACTGGGTGACAAGGAATATTCATGGTCTTTCTTGGGACGAATCTTTAACGGCTGGAATGGTGTTATCATATATAGCGCTTTATTTGAAGCAAATTATCCGACCCGGTGAAGAAGTATTTGTGAAGGGTCTAGAAAAGAAGAAATTGACTGAAACCTATCTAATGCAAAACGTTGTAACTGATATGCTTGCACTAGGTTGTCCTAAGTTATCGGAGTTAAAAATCAACAAAAATCAACAGCAATAATAATCTGCAATGTGCAAAACAAAATACCTTGTTATTAAAAGAATGGCTTGATAATAATATAAAACAATAGAAAGATTGTGTCTGTATTATTTATTTTAATATAATTTTACAATGTTTGCCGAAGCAAATTATCCGACCCGGTGAAGAAGTATGTGTGAAGAGTCTAGAAAAGAAGAAATGGATGGAAACCTATCTATTGCAAAATGTTATAGGCACGACAATAATGCTGATGTCTATAGAAAAAAAAAACAATTAAACTCAGTCAGCACGAATGGGACTCTCAACCCTGAAAGCAATTATAATTGATCAACGCAATAGCTCTTTACTAGTTTTACAACATTTAACAAATTGTACAGATATCTCGAAAAATTTGCCAAAGACAGACAGACAGACAGACTGACTGCACCAATTTTTTCATTCTCGCTTTTAAAGAATAACAAGTCGTAGTTATTAAATCGCGAACTCAGTTTATCTGCAAGAAATATATAAACGAGGAAATTTATGAAATGCTCCAACTTCAAAAAAACTAGAAATAAATCTATTGAAATATATGCTAACGTTGCAATTGGTGGATCTGCTCACGGAGTCAACAATTTTTTTCCAGCACTTCATTTGGATTGACTATATACTACTCAATAATTTTAACCTAACCACTATCATTATTCTTAGTGACAAGGACAATTTTAAAAAAGTTTTTATTTTTGATTTGTTCTATAGAACACAACTACAACTTGACAATAAAGATTGAGCGATTATCACACACATATCTTGAGTATATAAAGATATTAAACAACAAGAACAGCAGAAAATTCAACCCATGTCAGACAGCGTTTTTTTCTTTGTCAACGATAGTCTAGTAATAGACTAGACTTCTTCAACATTCGCATTTCCATAGTTACGTACTGAAGGCAACTCTGCAATTTTAGATCACATGCATTTCTAATTTCAATTGCAAAAAATATGAAAGCATCTATTTGAAATGCATTTCTAACTTTAATCGCAAAAAAATGAGAGCATCTATTCGAAATATGCACTCGGATTAAAAGTCAAAAAATTGTTTTACACCGTTCTGTAAACTGAGATTACGTAGTTATTAAATCGGGAGTAATGTGAAATGAAACACACAATGTATTTTTCTTTATTGTATTTTATAAAATACATACATATATATATATATATATATATATAATGTTATGTACTCTAGAATAAACATACTATAATTCACGTACGTTGTTTATATCTTCGTTTTCTAAATGAGCAAGCATTTTTTCTAACAGGTCAGTTTATTATTTAATATAAATACTTCACGTAGATTTTACCAACAGTATAGAAAAAAAGTCTATGATATCGATTAAAAAATGTATAAAAGTCAAGTTCTTTCAGTTGTACTGAAAAAAGTAAATATTTCAAATGATTTCTAGGTAAAATTTTATTTTTTTTGGTTTTGCAATTGACAACTTTAATTTTAAAATATGGTATATACGCGTGCACCGTTGCGAAGTTAGACCCGGCCTTCCATTAATGCTGACTAAGTGGATTTATTTATTATTCTGCTGATGTTAGCATTAAATTTCTCGCTTTTATTTTTCTGCGGACGTCAGCATTAAATTTTATACATGACTGGGTTTATTAAATTTTCTGTAGATTTCATATTTCTACAATTGCTATCTAGACCAATACCTTAGCATTTAAATTCTTGCTGACATGTATTGAATTTTCTGCTGTTCTTGTTGTTTAATATCCTTATATACTCAAGATATTTGTGTGATAATCGCTCAATCTTTATTGTCAAGTTGTAGTTGTGTGTTCTATAGAACAAATCAAAAAATGATAGTGATTGGGTTAAAATTATTGAGTAGTTTATAGTCCATCCAAATGAAGTGCTGGAAAAAATCGTTGACACCGTGAGCAGATCCACCAATTGCAACGTACGACCTGATGACACCAATACAGAGTATGTATTCGTTGGCTTAATATATAGATTTAATTTTCTTAATGCATTTACTTGGTCTAATCTTGCCTTCAGTACGTAACTATGGAAATGCGAATGCTGAAGAAGTAATAGACTAGACTATCGTTGATAAAGAAAAAAACGCTGTCTGACATGGGTTGAATTTTCTGCGGATCTTGTTATTTAATATCTTTATATACTCGAGATATGTGTGTGATAATCGCTCAATCTTTATTGTCAAGTTGTAGTTGTGTTCTATAGAACAAATCAAAACGTTAGCATATATTTCAATAGATTTATTTCTAGTTTTTTTGAAGTTGGAGCATTTCATAAATTTCCTCGTTTATATATTTCTTGCAGATAAACTTAGTTCGCGATTTAATAACTACGACTTGTTATTCTTTAAAAGCGAGAATGAGAAAATTGGTGCAGTCAGTCTGCCTATCTGTTTGACTGTCTTTGGCAAATTTTTCGAGATATCTGTACAATTTGTTAAATGTTGTAAAACCAGTAAAGAACTATTGCGTTGATCAATTATAATTGCTTTCAGGGTTGAGAGTCCCATTCGTGCTGACCGAGTTTAATTGTTTTTTTTTTCTGTAGACATCAGCATTATTGTCGTGCCTATAACATTTTGCAATAGATAGGTTTCCATCCATTTCTTCTTTTCTAGACCCTTCACACATACTTCTTTACCGGGTCGGATAATTTGCTTCGGCTAACATTGTAAAATTATATTAAAATAAATAATACAGACACAATCTTTCTATTGTTTTTTATTATTATCAAGCCATTCTTTTAATAACAAGGTATTTTGTTTTACACATTGCAGATTATTATTTCTGTGTCTACAACAATGGATGTTATATTTTAAACGATTGTTGATTTTTAACTTCGATAGCTTAGAACAACCTAGTGCAAGCATATCAGTTACAACGTTTTGCATTAGATAGGTTTCAATTAATTTCTTCTTTTCTAGACCCTTCACAAATACTTCTTCACCGGGTCGGATAATTTGCTTCAAATAAAGCGCTATATATGATAACACCATTCCAGCCGTTAAAGATTCGTCCCAAGAAAGACCATGAATATTCCTTGTCACCCAGTCGTTATGTTTTATATGATCTTGGCTCAAACAACTAGACTGCATTGGCAGTTTAAAAATTTGATGCCAAACATCATCTAACAACAAGTCCAAAACCGCAATTTCTTTTCACACAAACTCGTTTTTCTTGTATTTAAATCCCCGAATATCAATTATATACATGTTTATATGTAAATATATGCAGTAAACTTCGACTAATTAAATTAATATTAGGAGCAATCTCCTTATATAGCAGATTACCACCATCTGCGTACTTTGCCAACCTACTTTTCAACCTATCACAAGAGTGAACACATTTTAAATTGAAACCGGCCCATGTGTATTTGTAGCCTCTAAACATAAATAAAAAACATAAATCAGAATCCACTTTAATTAAACGCAATTGACTTGAATGCGATATTTTGCATCTGGTATACTTTATAACTTCTCGCTAGGAAACCAAATTCAAAACAGCTACACATTTTCTCTGCACTTACATTTTTCAACATACGTGTGTTTTGAAGTATGTATGTTCCATTGAAAGTAATATAAAGCCGGTCTGTCTTCAAAACGTGCCCACACGTATTTTACCTTAGAAAGTATATAAGAATTCATGTTTTCACAACTATTTTACATTGAAATGTTTTCACAACTATTTTACATTGCAAGTATATAAGGCCGGTCTGAATTCAAAACGGTGCACGTGTAACTTCTCGCTAGAAAACTTAATTCAAAACAGCTACACATTTTTCTCTGCACTTACATTTTTCAACATATGTGTGTTTTGAAGTATGTTCCATTGAAAGTAATATAAAGCCGGTCTGACTTCAAAACATGCCCACAAGTATTTTACATTGAAAGTATACAAGGCCGGTCTTAATTCCTGTTTTCACAACTATTTTACATTGAAAGTATATAAGGCCGGTTCTAATTCAAGACGGTGCACGTGTATTTTACATATGTAAAATACGTGTGAGCACGTTTTGAATTAGGACTGGCCTTACCCCACTACTGTTAGGTGTTAGTGTGTGGAAGCCCATCGGATCGTTAGATTCAAAAGAACGGTGCGACGGAATGTATGGTGGTTCCCGTTAAAATAATCGAAAGTGGTTAATCGATCGTATTAGATGTTTAAATATGCGAAAGTGTAAAAGCCTGCATAAGCAAAATTTAATTATCTGACAAAAATTGCGCGATGTGCTATACTTTTAAAGAAAGTATAGAATGGTGCTTTGCAGCGGTCCTAGCAGTAAAAAGGGCGACTAACTTTTTCAAGCAAATACAAGAATAGCACTAGCGCAGAGAAGGGGTATGCATGTATTATACTGCGCACTGTTACTATAAAATATGTTAGTTTACGGGTAGCTCAAATGTGTAATTGATCACGACTTATAGATCTCTCGGAGGTTTAAAAATTCCTAGATCATTGTCGTTTGAAAAATGTTTGGAAATTATCAGAACGGGGGCGGGTCGAAGTATCAGTCAGATTATTATTATTATTATTATTATTATTATCAGTTTATTTTCTATCTTTTACGAGGGAATCGGAAGTTGACAGAAATCGAGTATCTAATTCTGTATTTGGGCGATATCGAGTACTTGCCGGTTCCAGAAATAATTACTTGCTACCGACTGCCATGCGGAAGATTTGGTTCTAGGAAATGAGCAACCTACGAAAGTACGGAATACTCGGTATTAATGCTAACTGGTTTAATAACCGCGTTTGTACACTCTGGCAATCTTTGATTGTTTCCAAGGAAAATATTCAAGCCTGTCATTTCCGAAAATATGACGTAGAAGTTATTTAAAATTAAATTGCTTTATTAGTAAGTATCCTGTGGACAACAAGTTTGGTATTTCCTTAGTATAGGTTTAAAGTGTTTTATTAAGTTTTTGTTTATAGTAGCACTGCATCTTCTACCGTACGACTTGCAGCCAAATTGTGCGCGTGTGCTACCACCCTTTTGGATTTTTAATATGCACGCCATGCGATAACATGGAAGATGTTTTCGATGTTTCTGCTAACTGCATTCCCAGCATCAACGATGCGAACCGGGTGCATGCATTGGTGCTAAATGTACTGGACGGGCAGCAAGGATTGGTAAAAGATGACGTCATTTAGTTCACCGCTGAATCATCAACATCGTTCGGCCGTCTTCGGAAACCTTCGGTTTACATTCTATAGGGTACATACAGCAGGTACGCAAGAGTAAACTCTTTAGTTATAAGTTAGTTCGCTTACAAGTTTAACCAAAGTCCTATAGTGCGGATTTTGTTTTGTACTAAAATGGTACCTGCAAACGTTTTTAAATGCAACTCTTGCGGTGCTTCCTATACCTGGAAAAATGTTCTCAAACGGTACCAGAACAAATGTCGTGGTGTAACATCGTCCACGGTCAAGCTTATACATCCGTCTGCAGCAAAGTACTTAAACTGTATGTCTTGCGGTATAACTTTTACAAAAATGGACAGCTTACAGCGACGCATGAAAAAACAGCACGGTATGTCATTAAGCCGTAAACGTTCAGCTCCGCCAGCTGTTAAAGGAACTTGTGCGAAACAACCACGAATTATGTGTAAAGTATGCGATTTCGAAATGGAGAAGACTACGTATGCCGCACAATTAAAGAGCAACAGACATAAAAATGCAACAGTTACCGCTACTGGCGAAGATGGTGTAAAAATGGTTAACACAGCGTTTAATAACCGTATGGCTAGCTATCGCATAAAGAACGTCAGTGTCGACGATGGAGTGTCCGAGTTTCTTTGGAAGCAGAAAGAGGTGTTTATTCGATTACTTAATGAAAAAAGAATACAACATACAGCAATAAAAGTCTATTGCGAACTCTACGGCGTCTACACAAAAATGGGAGAAGAGACTACCGATGTGAAATCCTTTAACACAAAAAATATGGTTATAACATCTTCTAGTAATCTGGAAAATACGTACGAGGTTTTAAGCGAAACCATGAGAACAAAATCAGAAGAATTTGAAACATGTGGGTCCGGTTGGCCTTTGGAAAAGGTGCTCTATTTAGAAATAAATATTAATAAGTATAATCCGATGTGAGGAGTTCTAGGTTAAGAATAAAAATTGTCAATATGTATTTAGAAATGTGGTTTACAAAATTTAAACTGTATTAGTAAAAATTGTCTGTAATAAAAAGTTTTAAGAATGGTTTTTAGATTTTCTTTTAGGTATGAGCTGCAGGAAAGTTATAGTATAGAGGGTGTGTGTAAAATGCTAAGGGGTGGTTCGATTTTAAATCTGTTTGCAGATTCAGATTCTGCATAAAATTCTAGTCTAATTTGATGTATTGCATGACTAAAAAATTTATAAGGACGGTCAGAAATCGCTGCCGGTAGAAAAATCTTAAAATGAGGGTAGCTCTCTGGGAGATGATGCAATCTCAAAAATTCCTAGAGATTCAGGTAGCTGAAAAAATTCTAATATTAACTGATACCAAACAGGATATATTTATCTCGTGGGTAGAAATGGCTAGTCGAAGAAAGCTATTTGTTAGGTTTGCTTATAGAGCAAAGAGCAAAATTTAGAGGTTCAGGACTTTAAAAGTGTAACTTTGCAGAGGGTGGTCCGATTTTAAATCTGTTTGCAGATTAGGATTCTGCATAAAATTCTAGACTAATTTGATGTGTCGTATGTCTAAAAAATTTATTGGGACGAGCAAAAATCGCTACCAACAAAAAATCTTAAAACTGGGGTAACTCTCTTGCAGGAAGGGTGATGCAATCTAAGAAATTTCTAAAGATTCAGGTAGCTGAGTAAAATCTAATATTAATTGATACCAAACAAAATAGGTTTATCTCCAAAGATGAAAAATGGTTAGTCGAAGAAAACTATTTGATTCTGAATGTTAGCGGTAAAAAAAATTTTAAAATTGGGGTAGCTCTCTGGGGGGTAATACAATCTAAGAAATTCTTAGAGATTCGGGTAGCTGAGAAAATTCTAATATTAATTGATACCAAACAATGTAGATTTATCTCGTGGGTGGAAATGTGGAGAATGATTTATTTCGCGGCTGGAAAGAATGCGGGTGTGACGTAATCAAAATGGTTGTGGGGTGTCCGAGCAAGGCGGAGAGCAAGGTGGGAGTCCCACTTCCTCATTTCCACCTTATGGGAATTTACATGTAAATGAGGGAGGAAAATGTGGATGCTGGAGGAAAATGTGGTGCCAGGACCGGTACAAACCATCTACTCACTGGTATGGTATCGTTGCGTTCGTAGTTCATTGACAGATTGGAATTCGTTGGTTAATAGATTAAAAGAAGATTTTTTACCAGCACACCCTGAAGACGAAGTTTGGGAAAAAAATAAAAATAGATTTCAAAAAAGTGGTGAATCTGTTGTTTTATTTATTGCTAATATGGAAAGTTTATTTAATAGATTACCTATCATTCCTGCAGAACATACTAAAGTTAGAATGGTAAAGAAAAATTTACTGCCGTATTTTATTCAGCATCTTGCTCTAGTAGATATAAAAAATGTTCGTACGTTAGTTAAATTATGTAAGAAGTTAGAAGAAGCTTCCCCAAGTAAACAAAAATGTGTTTCTAGTGTATCATATAGTAACAAGCAGCCTAATAATAATTTTAAACCTCACTTTAGAAGTAAACCCCCTATTTCATTTGAGAATGCTTCATTGTCAAAAAGTCGTGTTTATACATCTAAGTCTTTGCATTCTCCAGTTCAAGTTCTTAATTCTACTACCCCCAACATCAGAAGCGAGTGGAGTAGGTAATTCTTCTTTTAAACATAAATTGATATGTTGGAATTGTTCATGTTATGGACATACATTCAGCGTTTGTAGATCCTTTAAAAGATTATTTTGTTTTGATTGTGGTCGTAAATGAGTGACTAGTATCACTTGTCCGTAGTGTCCAAAAAACGAGTAAAGGAACAGAAGTTGAGTAGCGAATTTCCTGTTTCTAGACAAAAAGCTACAATTATGTTGTGTGATCAAAAAGGTCTATGTTGTAAGAAGGAGTGGCGCAATGGCTGCAGGTAGTTAGAAATTTTGGCAAGACTCGAGTTCAACCTAAAGCTAATGCATTATTTGAGAAAAAGCCTTATGATAATCGTCCGTATGTGATGGTAAAGCTGTTTGATATTGATGTTACCGGTTTATTTGATTCTGGATGTACTACGATCGATAGTAGGTTCCTTTGCCATTCCATTAATTGAAAAAATGAAGATAAATGTTTTTAAGTCTGAAAAGAAAGGAGTATCTACTGCAGATGGTTCGCTAAAATTAGTAGAAGTTTGTTACGTGATTCGTGGCAGCCACGTTGGGCACCAAAAATTATGCTACGTTGGCTCGTAGCCGTGCGTAACACAAAGAAAGTCAAGGAATGACACGGGCTCAATCGGAGATTAGGGGGTGTTGTAGAAAGCAGACCAACATACAATGTACGCGGCTGTAAGGAGTTAGTGATAATACCTGCAAGAAAAATAGTCAAGCAAACCTGAAAAAAAAAGAATAAGAATAGCAGCAATGATAAGTCTAAATTATTCAGTACTTTGTAGAATGTAAAAAAAACTGTTTGGATAATCTATATAATATAACAACGGTAAAAGCAGTACAAAAATTTTTATTTTAAAGTGAGGTAATATTGGGGAGTAGCAGAAACGTTTCCTCACACACCAATTAAACATAAATCAGACAAAATGTTAACAAAAGATAAATAGGTAAGACACAATAGATATGAGTAATTCAGTAGTATTGATTTTTTTTTCTTTCTTTTTTTTTTCTTAATAGCAGGCAAGTCTATTGTAAAAGGTATCAGAACGACGAAGATATGGCAAAACAACGGATAGATATTTAAAGTAATAACAAGTATGAAATAGTTCAACTTACACAACCAGGAGCACCGGAAGAGTTTCTATAGAATTGGACTAATTCGGCTACTGATAGCCTTGCAGTTGGAGTTGGTGGAGTGTGGGGTGTCCATGGTTCCATCCCATTATCAACTTGAAACTTGACACTACTATCAACTGCAGATTGTTCTTTTACTTTCTGTAACTGATCGAAAGCCTCCTGATAGCTTGGTAAGCCGGATGCACTGGTGTAGCTTGGCAAAGATTCACAGTCTATTCGCGGGGGTTGAATTCGTGGTACAACCGACAGGAACACATGCAACACACGCAACTAAAAACAATTAAAGTTAGTATAATTCCGATCCAAACATCCGTCAAGAATTTTTCGTATTGCGGATCTGCTTCAGCAGAAAGAACTTCGTCAACTTCTGAAGCTAATTTCAGTTGGTAAAGGCATTGTTTGAATACGGTGAAACATTTAAAAACACGGTCACTCTCACAATCTCGTCTTTAAAAAAATGTACGTTCATATTTTATTTACTTATTATTAAATGCAAGGTAAATTTAACGTATCATTAATACGGAATGAGTTAAAAAAAAGGGAGTTTAAAACCTGACTAAAGTGGCTCCTTTAAAAATTCTGTACAAGTTTATTGCACTTACTCTGATAAAAAAGGACCACGAAACTAGATCGCACACACAGTAATCCTAAAAGAATCGGTCAAGTTTAGCAAGCAAGTTCTACAACTTCTATTTCAAAAGAAACTCAACTAAAAACACAATTAGTAAAAGCACGCGTAATCACTAACTAAGTCCGTCAATGTTCCGTAAACCACGTGCGGTCAAGTAAAACACGTTCGCCTATATCTAAAGCATCTTTCCTTCAATTGAATAAGAACTACACTTTCTACAGTTAATATACAACGTAATTGATATATAGGAACCAAGAACAAACTACAACTCCTCGTCTGTTTATATCAATTCGTCGCTATTACAACCGCTTATCGTCTCTTATCTAGACTTGTATATCCACATAAGGAACAAAATTTATATTTACGGCAAGACAAGAACGATGCAATCTATAATTAATTACAAGCTGTTTAACATTCATTCCTTGGAATTTATTTATTAATGAGAATCAATCTTCAATTTATCTTTCTTTTAAAATTAATACACGCGAGTTAAATTGCATACAAATCTGAAAACTATTCGAAAGTATTTACCTTATACAAACAGCGATCCAAAAATGATGTATTTTAAGAATTGAGTATAACGTAAAATGTTAAACTATAAAAATGCCCGTTACAAATTTCAGTTGATTTACCTATACGTATTGGATCAGAATGTCGTATTTTGAACGCGTTGGTTGTACCTTCGTTGCCTCATGCATTTATTTTTGGAAGTGATTTTGCTAAATTGTTCGGTTTAATTGCTGATTTTAAAAACAATTCTTGGTATATTAGTGATGATGTGGGAAATCATATTTCTTATGTTGGTCAATCGTCTTTGCCTTTAAGTTGTAAAGATAGTTTACTTAGTTTGGAGGAATTGTCACTTGAGCAAAGAAAGCAAGCTCAAGCAGTTATCGATTCATATAATGAAATAAGTAGTGAGAACAGATTGGGTCTAACTAATAAAATTGAAATGTTTATTGATACAGGTGACGCTAAACCAGTTCGTAGAAAGCCATATGTTATGTCGCCGTATATGAATGAAATATTGAATAGAGAACTAGATGATATGCTAAAGCTAGGAGTTGTTGAACCTTGCGTTAGTCCATATTGTTCCCAGGTATTATTGGTTAAAAAGAAGTCTAGTAATGAGTATAGATTTTGCTTTGTTGGCAGAATGTTAAATGATGTTA
The DNA here is from genome assembly GCA_036346225.1 of Platerodrilus igneus. Taxonomy (NCBI): domain Eukaryota; kingdom Metazoa; phylum Arthropoda; class Insecta; order Coleoptera; family Lycidae; genus Platerodrilus; species Platerodrilus igneus. The sequence goes on from JARFIW010001411.1 coordinate 159,207, forward strand.
CCAAACATGACAGTTACCTTATGGCAAACATAGACAGGATTCTTAATTTGTTGCGAGGTGCAAATTATATTTCTAGTTCAGATATGAGAAAAAGTTTTTGGCAAATCCCCCTTTCAGAAAGTTCTAAAGACAAAACTGCTTTTAGCATTGTTTCTAGAGGTCAGAATCGTTTCACTTGTGTACCTTTTGGACTTAGGAATGCAGCTCAAACCCAACAAAGGCTTGTTGATGCTATATTTGGACCACATTTTGAACCTCATGTGCTTTGTTATATTGATAATGTAATACTAGTGTCTTCTACTTTTGAAGAACATCTAAAACGTCTTGCAGTTGTTAAATAAGTCTCAAGGAAGCAAATCTGACGATTAATTTAAAGAAGTGTGATTTTTAAAGAAATCTTTAAAGTTTCTCAGTTACATAGTTGGCTCTAACTCTCTTCGTGCTGATCCCGATAAAATATCAGCTATGGTAAACTTCCCGCATCTAAAGACTACAACAGAAGTTAAACGATTTTTGGGTATGTGCAGTTGGTATCGTCGGTTTATTCAAAATTTCTCTTCACTAGTGTCGTCTATTAATGACCTTATTAAAAAGAAAGGAGAAGAAGTTGTTTGGAATCCTGAGGCTGAATCGTCATTTATACAGATTAAACAAGCTTTAGTTTCTACTCCGTTATTATCGCAACCGGATTATTCGCTTCCATTCATTATTGAATGTGATGCCAGTGACACTGGATTGGAAGCCGTTTTGATTCAGAAAATTAATGATGTTGAACATGTGATTTCGTACGCGAGTAAAACTCTAAATAGAGCAGAAAGGAATTATTCGGCTACTGAAAGAGAATGTCTTGCTATAATTTTTGCGATAGAAAAATTTAGACCATGAGTAGAAAGCACCCGCTTTACAGTTGTAACAGATCATTTTTCTTTGTTATGGTTGAATAATATTCAAAATCCGACTGGTAAATTAGCTAGGTGGAGTATGTTTGCAACAACATACGTTTGACTTAATGCATAGAAAAGGTAAATTTAATGTTGTGCCGGATTGTCTTAGTCGTGCAACCCCTCAGAAAAATCTTGTTGTTGACTTAATTGAAGTTAATTTAGAAAAGTTATTCTTGGTACGTTTCTTTAAGGAATAAAATTTTGTCTTCTCCAGAAAATTACCCTCAATGGAAAGTAGAGAATAATTTTGTACTTAAATTTCTCCCTTCCAATCTACCCTTATCTTCAAATCAAAGTGAATGGAAATATTATATTATATTATTCGTTCTTGTCATCTCCCTTCTGTTGCAGGACATTTTGGTTTCGCAAAACTAATTATAAAATACAAGAACATTATTATTGGCCTAAAATGAATTTAGACGTACTCAGATTTTGTAAAAAGTGTTTAACGTGTGGTGCACAAAAGTCATCAAATGTTGGTCCTCTTGGTTTAATGGGTAAAGAGAAAGAAGTAAAGTTTCCTTTTCAGACAATAGCGTTAGATTTGATGAGTCCATTTCCACGTACGAAACATGGATATAAATAGTTATTAGTAGTAGGTGATTGGTTCTCTAAATATACTTTGTTACAACCTCTACGTAGTGCAAAAGCACACAGTATACAACGTTTTATGAAAGAAAAGAGTTTTCTAGTATTTGGCGTTCCACAATTTGTTATATGTGACAATGGACCTCAATTGTCAGGTAGAATTTTTAAAGCCCTCTGTAATAAATATGATATTCAGAAGATATGGTATAATACGGTATATTCTCCGCAGTGTAATTTTGTGGAAAGAATTAATAAAACTGTGGGTACAGCTATTTGTTCATATATTGATACGCACGATTCTTGGGATTCAGAATTGCCACAAATTCAGTATGCAATTAACTCCTCAAAACATCAATCTACAGGCTATACCCCTAATTTTTTACTTTTTGGTTATAGTGTCCCAGTAAGTGGAAGATTTTACAGTCATGGATTTGTGCCTAAAGAAGATATTGAATTTATTCCGGGTAGTCGACCATTATATGTATCTGATCGACAAGTTCTTTTCGCTATTTTTAAAGAAGTACATGCTAATTTACATTCAGCTTATGAGCGAGCAAGTCGCCAATATAATTTAAGAAGAAATGTGTGCTTTGAAATTGGTGATAAGGTATGGAGAGTAAACAAGGTTTTATCTAGTGCAGGTGATAAATTTACTGCTAAACTTGCACCTAAGTTTGTTTTGTGTGTGGTTAGGAAAAAGATTTCTAATCTGGTTTATGAGTTGAGTAATACAGATGGTTCTAAGGCAGGCCGATGGCATATCAAAGACTTGAAACCATATTCAGCATTAAGTGGTAATGATAGTGAAGATTATCAAAATATTTCAAAACATTAAGTACTTTTCGATGTTAGTTGATGTTAGTAGTAATTTTTTTGTTCATGTTTTGAATTCCTAGTGGGATGAGCTTGAAATTAGTTGGAATTCTTAATTTGTTTGAAGTAATTTTTATCTTTGGTAGTAGTGGTGTCTTATAATTTTTGGTATTGCATGTGTTTAATGATGTAGTATGTATTTAATGATGTACTAATAATGTGATGATGTAGTGAGTATTTATTAATGTAGTGAGTATGTAATGATGTAGTGAGTATGTGATGATGTAGTGAGCATTTGATGAATGCTTAATTTTTTTTTGTTTAGTAATTTGAGATTAAGCTTGATGTGCTTATTCTAGTTTAGAGTCTTTTGATGAGCTATGGTAGCTCGTGAGATGTTTTTGGTGAGTTGCAGGTGGATATGTTCCAGTTGGCTCAGAGTGTAGTTTATTGGTGGTAATGATGTTTTTTAGTATTAAGTTATTGAAGTGGTTACATTTTTGTGTAAAATAGTTGAGTCTGTATGATAGTTGTAATACAGCGGAAAATATTTTATTGATGGATAAGTGTTGTTGATACTTTGTCTGCTTCTCAATTATTAATGATTTGTTTCGTAAATAGACTTGGCAGTCAACATTCTTTAGTACCCTAAAAATTATCAATTCGTGCAAATTTAGTAAGCAATTTAGAAATTTATGTACATAAGTATTTATAATAAGTAGAATAGTATTAAGAAATGTATTTATTGTATAAACTCTTGTTTAATAGTGATTTCCTCTTACTATTACTTTTGTTTATTATTGTTTTGATTTATAGTTGGTACTCTTTTTGCTTTTGGTTAAGTTTAAGATTTTGGTATGGTTATTGTACCTGAAGTTTTATTTGCCCATTATAATATGCATCTAGTGAGTGTTGGATTCCCTTAATTATTCTTAACTAATCAAATATTAAATACTGATTATGACTTCTCGAATTTGTCCCTTTATAGGCGTGTAGTACGCGTAGTTACTTATCACTCATTTCCATGCATTTATTTTTCCCCATATTATTTAGTGAATTATTAATTTTTTGGTTAAATTTGTCGTTTGTTGTAATTTAACGGTTGTTATGTTTTGTATCAATTAATTGTGTGTTTAGATAGTTAATAAGAATATTTTGACAATTTTATGTTGTTAAAGTTTTGGTAGAAAAATTTCTTCAACTTTACTTCATCAAATTTTAGATACCTCGAATTTTTTCTCTTGGAAAGAGGCTTTGTAACATATTTTTTTTAGTTAGTTATACTTTTCTTATAAATCTAATATCATGTTTCGATAATATAAAAATATAATTTATAATTGTCTGATCACTAAAAATAGTTTATTAAATGTATAATGGATAATGCGTTCCTTCGCTTTCTATATCTAAGTTACAATACAAATCGTTGGTCTGTCAGTTCGGCATCACTTTTCGATCAGCGCTTGAAGAAGTAAGCTGCTCTTCGGAGCATAGAAAAGTCAATATGCTCGGGCACATGGTCTGCTGTCGCGTTCGTAAAAGAAGTTAATTAACGAATACCTTCGGGTCTTGATGTGGTTCCTGACAACATTTGGTGAAGGTTTTATTCTGTATTCCACAATCAGCAAAGTTAGTTGATTCCTGCAGACCGAAGAAGATTGTAGTAAACCATCATTAAAACAGTTAATATAAATAATTAGATAAAATTTATTAATTTGTTTTTCGTAGTGCAATACCACTGAAATAAAGCTTTAGATTAAATTTAGAAAACATGAAAATAATTGGACATACTTAACGGAGATTTTATTTGGTTGGATATTTTGTTGTGAAGGTCTTTTAAAATTCCAGCGTAAAATTCAGCATAATGGTATGTTTTCATATTGCTTGCATCGCACATGTGTAGATTTGTCATCTGGTGTTGTTTGGTTCTGGTTTAAACGTTCAAGTTTTTTTTATTGAACTGTACAAGCACGTGAGTGACATTTAACCTTTAATTTAATCTGTATTTATTCAAATATCTTACGTATGATCAAAGGTTGATATTCTATTTTGATTTAGTTATTTTGAAATTCACCTTGTAAGAAACATCCCATTGTATTTTCGTAACTTTACAAAATTTTAAAGGTGGCTCCAGAGTTACCTATCATTTTTGTTTCACAAGCAGACAGTTATAGCTTCACTAAAAAAAAATTTTGTTATTGACATGTGATGTCAAAAATATCTAGTTATTCAATATAATTACCACATGTCATTTTGTGTTACATTAATAATATTATTGATTGTTTTGAGGTCATGCAACTTAATTTTAAGATATGATAAATTTTTGTAGGATATAAAGTAAAGCTTTTTCGTCTGAATGCTACATTTTACTATCACGTAAAATAATCTAGTTTCTCACTTGTAAAGTCGACTGTAGTACTACTGAAGGCTATAATTAAATTTGAAATTTAATTTATTAAGAAAGCAAATACCTTACAGTAAACATAAGTTGCAATATTGAGTTTAAAGATGTTTATGTTTTTGAAGATACAACAATACTAGTTTCTTTTCATGTAAATTTTTATTGAAAATATTAATGTTGAAACAAGCTAAACCAATTTGATTGAATAGAATTTATTTTTGCTTGATTCTTTTATTATTAAAAATCTAAAGGATATTTTTTGGTTCATAATAAGCAAAAGATTAACTCTGTCTAATGATAACAAATACCCTGAGTATGTATATATTTTTGGAATTTAAAATCAAATATGTTGATTATTGGTGAATATTTTTAAGGACACAAACGGTGTCCCTGTTGTGCATTTGTTTGTTCACAGAATATGCAGAGACATCTGTAATACATATGGCAAGTAACATCTTGGTAAGTGCTTTGCAAGGTTGTTATTTAGGTTTTGTGGCTACATAAGCGGTGTAGACTTCAGGTTTCCGCATTCCCCTAATACAAGTACATGTATCTTCGTATGTTGTTGTATTGAAAAATACGGTGGCGCTCTTTATCTATACCTTTGGTCATTTGACAACCCATGACCCAAGCTCATGATCTACCCAGAGCTAACACTCTACTAGCCGTTTATCTCTAAAGAGTTTTTCCTTTCCTCAAGCCGTTTTCCAACCAACTTTACCTTGGGCTTCCTCATTAACAAGAAATTTTCTACCTTGTGATATCAGGTAAGGGTTTATGGTATATGGTGGTCCTATTTGCTATCTGATATTCACGAGGAAATAATTTTCATAACAGTAGTTAACTATGAGTACTGCAGCAAAACCCGAACCACTGTTAATTCCATTAATTTTCATTTGGTCTTCTAAAAAAAAAGAAACATTGTAACAATTTTTACTTTTACTATTATCAAAATAAAAAATCCTTTTAATACATTGATTATCCTAGAAAAATCTACACACACACGCGCGCACACACACACGCATACACGCACGCACACAAAACTTTATACCACTAACGTAGTATTTATTACTTATAATCTATTCAAATTGATAAGAGTATAAGCACGCTTGATGATTACAGATCACTAAGCTGCGTACAATATTTTTAAAACTGAACTATTTTACTTAAATAAAAGTCTATTAATGATTACATATAATAAAAGCTTATAAAACTATACACATAATACAAATACAAAAGATCAACATTTTATCAATTCTGATACTTAAATAATAGAATGAAGTTAACTATGATTACTGCAGCAAAACCCGAATCACTGTTAATTCCATTAATTTTCATTTGGTCTTCTAAAAAGAAACATTGTAACAATTTTTACTTTTGCTATTATCGAAATAAAAAATCCTTTTAATACATTGATTATCCTAGAAAAATCTACATGCACACACCCGCGCGCACACACACACGCATGCACACGCGCGCAAGCACGCACGCACCCACCCACGCACACACCGACACACACGCACACACACGTGCACGAACGCATGTATCCACTCACCCACACACCCACCCACCCACACCCACACACACGCACGCACACACACACACACACAAAACTATTATACCACTAACATAGTATTTATTACATTCATTACTTATAATCTTTCCAAAATGACAAAAGAGTATAAGCACGCTTGATGATTACAGATCACTAAGCTGCGTATAATATTTTTAAAACTGAACTATTTTACTTAAATAAAAGTCTAATAATTATTAGATATAATAAAAGCTTATAAAACTATACACATAATACAAATACAAAAGATCAACATTTAATCAATTCTGATACTTAAATAATAGAATGTAGTTAATTATGATTACTGCAGCAAAACCCGAATCACTGTTAATTCCATTAATTTTCATTTGGTCTTCTAAAAAGAAACATTGTAACAATTTTTACTTTTGCTATTATCGAAATAAAAAATCCTTTTAATACTTTGATTATCCTAGAAAATCTACATGCACACACCGCGCGCACACACACGCAAGCACACGCGCGCGAGCACGCACGCACGTACGCACCCACCCACGCACACACCGACACACACGCACACACACATGCGCACGAACGCATGTATGCACTCACCCACACACCCACCCACCCACACCCACACACTCGCACGCACACACACACACGCACACACACACACAAAACTATTATACCACTAACATAGTATTTATTACATTCATTACTTATGATCTTTTCAAAATTACAAAAGAGTATAAGCACGCTTGATGATTACAGATCACTAAGCTGCGTATAATATTTTAAAACTGAACTATTTTACTTAAATAAAAGTCTAATAATTATTAGATATAATAAAAGCTTATAAAACTATACACATAATACAAATACAAAGATCAACATTTTATCAATTCTGATACTTAAATAATAGAATGTAGTTAATTATGATTACTGCAGCAAAACCCGAATCACTGTTAATTCCATTAATTTTCATTTGGTCTTCTAAAAGAAACATTGTAACAATTTTTACTTTTGCTATTATCGAAATAAAAAATCCTTTTAATACTTTGATTATCCTAGAAAAATCTACATGCACACACCCGCGCGCACACACACACGCAAGCACACGCGCGCGAGCACGCACGCACGTACGCACCCACCCACGCACACACCGACACACATGCACACACACATGCGCACGAACGCATGTATGCACTCACCCACACACCCACCCACCCACACCCACACACTCGCACGCACACACACACACGCACACACACACAAAACTATTATACCACTAACATAGTATTTATTACATTCATTACTTATGATCTTTTCAAAATTACAAAAGAGTATAAGCACGCTTGATGATTACAGATCACTAAGCTGCGTATAATATTTTTAAAACTGAACTATTTTACTTAAATAAAAGTCTATTAATGATTACATATAATAAAAACTTATATAACTATACACATAATACAAATACAAAAAATCAAAATTTTATCAATTCTGATACTTAAATAATAGAATGTATTTAACTATGATTACTGCAGCAAAAGCCGAATCACTGTTAATTCCATTAATTTTCATTTGGTCTTCTAAAAAAAAAGAAACATTGTAACAATTTTTACTTTTACTATTATCAAAATAAAAAATCCTTTTAATACATTGATTATCCTAGAAAAATCTACACACACACGCGCGCAAACACACACGCATACACGCACGCACACAAAACTTTATACCACTAACATAGTATTTATTACTTATAATCTTTTCAAAATGAAAAGAGTATAAGCACGCTTGATGATTACAGATCACTAAGCTGCGTACAATATTTTAAAACTGAACTATTTTACTTAAATAAAAGTCTATTAATGATTACATATAATAAAAGCTTATAAAACTATACACATAATACAAATACAAAAGATCAACATTTTATCAATTCTGATACTTAAATAATAGAATGAAGTTAACTATGATTACTGCAGCAAAACCCGAATCACTGTTAATTCCATTAATTTTCATTTGGTCTTCTAAAAAGAAACATTGTAACAATTTTACTTTTGCTATTATCGAAATAAAAATCCTTTTAATACATTGATTATCCTAGAAAATCTACATGCACACACCGCGCGCACACACACGCATGCACACGCGCGCAAGCACGCACGCACCCACCCACGCACACACCGACACACACACACACGTGTACGAACGCATGTATGCACTCACCCACACACACACCCACCCACACCCACACACGCACAACACACACACACCGCACACACACACACAAAACTATTATACCACTAACATAGTATTTATTACATTCATTACTTATAATCTTTCCAAAATGACAAAAGAGTATAAGCACGCTTGATGATTACAGATCACTAAGCTGCGTATAATATTTTTAAAACTGAACTATTTTACTTAAATAAAAGTCTAATAATTATTAGATATAATAAAAGCTTATAAAACTATACACATAATACAAATACAAAAGATCAACATTTAATCAATTCTGATACTTAAATAATAGAATGTAGTTAATTATGATTACTGCAGCAAAACCCGAATCACTGTTAATTCCATTAATTTTCATTTGGTCTTCTAAAAGAAATATTGTAACAATTTTACTTTTGCTATTATCGAAATAAAAATCCTTTTAATACTTTGATTATCCTAGAAAATCTACATGCACACACCCGCGCGCACACACACACGCAAGCACACGCGCGCGAGCACGCACGCACCCACCCACGCACACACCGACACACACGCACACACACATGCGCACGAACGCATGTATGCACTCACCCACACACCCACCCACCCACACCACACACTCGCACGCACACACACACGCACACACACACACAAAACTATTATACCACTAACATAGTATTTATTACATTCATTACTTATGATCTTTTCAAAATTACAAAAAAGTATAAGCACGCTTGATGATTACAGATCACTAAGCTGCGTATAATATTTTTAAAACTGAACTATTTTACTTAACTAAAAGTCTAATAATTATTAGATATAATAAAAGCTTATAAAACTATACACATAATACAAATACAAAAGATCAACATTTTATCAATTCTGATACTTAAATAATAGAATGAAGTTAACTATGATTACTGCAGCAAAACCTGAATCACTGTTAATTCCATTAATTTTCATTTGGTCTTCTAAAAAGAAACATTGTAACAATTTTTACTTTTGCTATTATCGAAATAAAAAATCCTTTTAATACATTGATTATCCTAGAAAATCTACATGCACACACCCGCGCGCACACACACGCATGCACACGCGCGCGAGCACGCACGCACCCACCCACGCACACACCGACACACACGCACACACACGTGCACGAACGCATGTATGCACTCACCCACACACACACCCACCCACACCCACACGCACACACACACACGCACACACACACAAAACTATTATACCACTAACATATTATTTATTACATTCATTACTTATAATCTTTCCAAAATGACAAAAGAGTATAAGCACGCTTGATGATTACAGATCACTAAGCTGCGTATAATATTTTTAAAACTGAACTATTTTACTTAAATAAAAGTCTAATAATTATTAGATATAATAAAAGCTTATAAAACTATACACATAATACAAATACAAAAGATCAACATTTTATCAATTCTGATACTTAAATAATAGAATGTAGTTAATTATGATTACTGCAGCAAAACCCGAATCACTGTTAATTCCATTAATTTTCATTTGGTCTTCTAAAAAGAAACATTGTAACAATTTTTACTTTTGCTATTATCGAAATAAAAAATCCTTTTAATACTTTGATTATCCTAGAAATCTACATGCACACACCCGCGCCACACACACGCAAGCACACGCGCGCGAGCACGCACGCACCCACCCACGCACACACCGACACACGCACACACTGGCACGAACGCATGTATGCACTCACCCACACACCACCCACCCACACCCCACACGCACCACACACACACGCACACACACACAAAACTATTATACCACTAACATAGTATTTATTACATTCATTACTTATATCTTTTCAAAATTACAAAGAGTATAAGCACGCTTGATGATTACAGATCACTAAGCTGCGTATAATATTTTTAAAACTGAACTATTTTACTTAAATAAAAGTCTATTAATATTAATATAATAAAACTTATAAAACTATACACATAATACAAATACAAAAATCAAAATTTTATCAATTCTGATACTTAAATAATAGAATGAAGTTAACTATGATTACTGCAGCAAAACCCGAATCACTGTTAATTCCATTAATTTTCATTTGGTCTTCTAAAAGAAACATTGTAACAATTTTACTTTTCTATTATCAAATAAAAATCCTTTTAATACATTGATTATCCTAGAAAAATCTACACACACACCGCGCGCACACACACGCATACACGCCGCACACAAAACCTACCACAACACGAAACAAATCTCAGAAGAGTATGCACCTCAATACACACACCAAGCGCACAAATTTAAAACAAAACTATTTACCATAAAAGTATTTATTACATTATTACTTATAAACTTTCCAAAATTACAAAGAGTATAAGCACGCTTGATGATTACAGATCACTAAGCTGCGTATAATATTTTTAAAACTGAACTATTTTACTTAAATAAAAGTCTATTAATTATTAATATAATAAAACTTATAAACTATACACATAATACAAATACAAAAATCAAAATTTTATCAATTCTGATACTTAAATAATAGAATGTAGTTAACTATGATTACTGCAGCAAAACCCGAATCACTGTTAATTCCATTAATTTTCATTTGGTCTTCTAAAAGAAACATTGTAACAATTTTACTTTTCTATTATCGAAATAAAAATCCTTTTAATACATTGATTATCCTAGAAAAATCTACATGCACACACCGCGCGACACACACACGCATGCACACGCGCGCAGCACGCACGCACCCACCCACGCACACCGACACACGCACACACATGTGCACGAACGCATGTATGCACTCACACACACACACCCACCCACACACACACGCTGAATACAACACACAGCGCACACACACACAAACTAACTATTATACCACTAACATAGTATTTATTACATTCATTACTTATAATCTTTCCAAAAATACAAAGAGTATAAGCACGCTTGATGATTACAGATCTAACTAAAGCTGCGTATAATATTTTAAAACCTGAACTATTTTACTTAAATAAAAGTCTATTAATTATGTACTTAATAAAAACTTTAAAATTTACTTTTGCTATATCGAAATAAAAATCACATTTTAATACATTGATTATCCTAGAAAATCTACATGCACACACGCGCGTCACTACACACGCATGCACACGCGCGCAAGCACGTCATCGCACCCATTCCATTGCACAACCGACACACGCAAACACGTGCACGATTTACTTTGCATGTATGCACTCACCCACACACCCACCTTCACCCACACCCTACACCACGAACACAGCACCACACACGCACACACACACACACAAACTAATATACCACTAACATAGTATTTATCTACATTCATTACTTATAATCTTTCCAAAATGACAAAGAGTATAAGCACGCTTGATGATTACAGATCACTAAGCTGCGTATAATATTTTTAAAACTGAACTATTTTACTTAAATAAAAGTCTAATAATTATTAGATATAATAAAAGCTTATAAAACTATACACATAATACAAATACAAAAGATCAACATTTTATCAATTCTGATACTTAAATAATAGAATGTAGTTAATTATGATTACTGCAGCAAAACCCGAATCACTGTTAATTCCATTAATTTTCATTTGGTCTTCTAAAAAGAAACATTGTAACAATTTTTACTTTTGCTATTATCGAAATAAAAAATCCTTTTAATACTTTGATTATCCTAGAAAAATCTACATGCACACACCCGCGCGCACACACACACGCAAGCACACGCGCGCGAGCACGCACGCACGTACGCACCCACCCACGCACACACCGACACACACGCACACACACATGCGCACGAACGCATGTATGCACTCACCCACACACCCACCCACCCACACCCACACACTCGCATGCACACACACACACGCACACACACACACAAAACTATTATACCACTAACATAGTATTTATTACATTCATTACTTATGATCTTTTCAAAATTACAAAAGAGTATAAGCACGCTTGATGATTACAGATCACTAAGCTGCGTATAATATTTTTAAAACTGAACTATTTTACTTAAATAAAAGTCTATTAATTATTAGATATAATAAAAGCTTATAAAACTATACACATAATACAAATACAAAAGATCAACATTTTATCAATTCTGATACTTAAATAATAGAATGAAGTTAACTATGATTACTGCAGCAAAACCCGAATCACTGTTAATTCCATTAATTTTCATTTGGTCTTCTAAAAAGAAACATTGTAACAATTTTTACTTTTGCTATTATCGAAATAAAAAATCCTTTTAATACATTGATTATCCTAGAAAAATCTACATGCACACCCGCGCGCACACACACGCATGCACACGCGCGCGAGCACGCACGCACCACCCACGCACACACGTGCACGAACGCATGTATGCACTCACCCACACACACACACCCACACCCACACGCACACACACACACACGCACACACACAAAACTATTATACCACTAACATAGTATTTATTACATTCATTACTTATAATCTTTCCAAAATGACAAAAGAGTATAAGCACGCTTGATGATTACAGATCACTAAGCTGCGTATAATATTTTTAAAACTGAACTATTTTACTTAAATAAAAGTCTAATAATTATTAGATATAATAAAAGCTTATAAAACTATACACATAATACAAATACAAAAGATCAACATTTTATCAATTCTGATACTTAAATAATAGAATGTAGTTAATTATGATTACTGCAGCAAAACCCGAATCACTGTTAATTCCATTAATTTTCATTTGGTCTTCTAAAAAGAAACATTGTAACAATTTTTACTTTTGCTATTATCGAAATAAAAAATCCTTTTAATACATTGATTATCCTAGAAAAATCTACATGCACACACCCGCGCGCACACACACACGCATGCACACGCGCGCGAGCACGCACGCACCCACCCACGCACACCGACACACGCACATGCACGAACGCATGTATGCACTCACCCACACACCACCCACCCACACCCACACCCGCACGCACACACACACGACACACACACAAAACTATTATACCACTAACATAGTATTTATTACATTCATTACTTATAATCTTTCCAAAATGACAAAAGAGTATAAGCACGCTTGATGATTACAGATCACTAAGCTGCGTATAATATTTTTAAAACTGAACTATTTTACTTAAATAAAAGTCTAATAATTATTAGATATAATAAAAGCTTATAAAACTATACACATAATACAAATACAAAAGATCAACATTTTATCAATTCTGATACTTAAATAATAGAATGAAGTTAACTATGATTACTGCAGCAAAACCCGAATCACTGTTAATTCCATTAATTTTCATTTGGTCTTCTAAAAAGAAACATTGTAACAATTTTTACTTTTGCTATTATCGAAATAAAAAATCCTTTTAATACATTGATTATCCTAGAAAAATCTACATGCACACACCCGCGCGCACACACACACGCATGCACACGCGCGCAAGCACGCACGCACCCACCCACGCACACACCGACACACACGCACACACACGTGCACGAACGCATGTATGCACTCACCCACACACCCACCCACCCACACCCACACACACGCACGCACACACACACACACACCACACACACACACAAAACTATTATACCACTAACATAGTATTTATTACATTCATTACTTATAATCTTTCCAAAATGACAAAAGAGTATAAGCACGCTTGATGATTACAGATCACTAAGCTGCGTATAATATTTTTAAAACTGAACTATTTTACTTAAATAAAAGTCTAATAATTCTTAGATATAATAAAAGCTTATAAAACTATACACATAATACAAATACAAAAGATCAACATTTTATCAATTCTGATACTTAAATAATAGAATGTAGTTAATTATGATTACTGCAGCAAAACCCGAATCACTGTTAATTCCATTAATTTTCATTTGGTCTTCTAAAAAGAAACATTGTAACAATTTTTACTTTTGCTATTATCGAAATAAAAAATCCTTTTAATACTTTGATTATCCTAGAAAAATCTACATGCACACACCCGCGCGCACACACACACGCAAGCACACGCGCGCGAGCACGCACGCACGTACGCACCCACCCACGCACACACCGACACACACGCACACACATGCGCACGAACGCATGTATGCACTCACCCACACACCCACCCACCCACACCCACACACTCGCACGCACACACACACACGCACACACACACACACACAAAACTATTATACCACTAACATAGTATTTATTACATTCATTACTTATGATCTTTTCAAAATTACAAAAGAGTATAAGCACGCTTGATGATTACAGATCACTAAGCTGCGTATAATATTTTTAAAACTGAACTATTTTACTTAAATAAAAGTCTAATAATTATTAGATATAATAAAAGCTTATAAAACTATACACATAATACAAATACAAAAGATCAACATTTTATCAATTCTGATACTTAAATAATAGAATGAAGTTAACTATGATTACTGCAGCAAAACCCGAATCACTGTTAATTCCATTAATTTTCATTTGGTCTTCTAAAAAGAAACATTGTAACAATTTTTACTTTTGCTATTATCGAAATAAAAAATCCTTTTAATACATTGATTATCCTAGAAAAATCTACATGCACACACCCGCGCGCACACACACACGCATGCACACGCGCGCGAGCACGCACGCACCCACCCACGCACACACACGTGCACGAACGCATGTATGCACTCACCCACACACACACACACCCACACCCACACACGCACACACACACACGCACACACACACACACAAAACTATTATACCACTAACATAGTATTTATTACATTCATTACTTATAATCTTTCCAAAATGACAAAAGAGTATAAGCACGCTTGATGATTACAGATCACTAAGCTGCGTATAATATTTTTAAAACTGAACTATTTTACTTAAATAAAAGTCTAATAATTATTAGATATAATAAAAGCTTATAAAACTATACACATAATACAAATACAAAAGATCAACATTTTATCAATTCTGATACTTAAATAATAGAATGTAGTTAATTATGATTACTGCAGCAAAACCCGAATCACTGTTAATTCCATTAATTTTCATTTGGTCTTCTAAAAGAAACATTGTAACAATTTTTACTTTTGCTATTATCGAAATAAAAAATCCTTTTAATACATTGATTATCCTAGAAAAATCTACATGCACACACCCGCGCGCACACACACACGCATGCACACGCGCGCGAGCACGCACGCACCCACCCACGCACACACACGTGCACGAACGCATGTATGCACTCACCCACACACACACCCACCCACACCCACACACGCACACACACACACACGCACACACACACACAAAACTATTATACCACTAACATAGTATTTATTACATTCATTACTTATAATCTTTCCAAAATGACAAAAGAGTATAAGCACGCTTGATGATTACAGATCACTAAGCTGCGTATAATATTTTAAAACTGAACTATTTTACTTAAATAAAAGTCTAATAATTATTAGATATAATAAAAGCTTATAAAACTATACACATAATACAAATACAAAAGATCAACATTTTATCAATTCTGATACTTAAATAATAGAATGTAGTTAATTATGATTACTGCAGCAAAACCCGAATCACTGTTAATTCCATTAATTTTCATTTGGTCTTCTAAAAAGAAACATTGTAACAATTTTTACTTATGCTATTATCGAAATAAAAAATCCTTTTAATACTTTGATTATCCTAGAAAAATCTACATGCACACACCCGCGCGCACACACACACGCAAGCACACGCGCGCGAGCACGCACGCACGTACGCACCCACCCACGCACACACCGACACACATGCACACACACATGTGCACGAACGCATGTATGCACTCACCCACACCCACCCACCCACACCCACACACTCGCATGCACACACACACACGCACACACACACACAAAACTATTATACCACTAACATAGTATTTATTACATTCATTACTTATGATCTTTTCAAAATTACAAAAGAGTATAAGCACGCTTGATGATTACAGATCACTAAGCTGCGTATAATATTTTTAAAACTGAACTATTTTACTTAAATAAAAGTCTATTAATGATTACATATAATAAAAACTTATATAACTATACACATAATACAAATACAAAAAATCAAAATTTTATCAATTCTGATACTTAAATAATAGAATGTATTTAACTATGATTACTGCAGCAAAAGCCGAATCACTGTTAATTCCATTAATTTTCATTTGGTCTTCTAAAAAAAAAGAAACATTGTAACAATTTTTACTTTTACTATTATCAAAATAAAAAAATCCTTTTAATACATTGATTATCCTAGAAAAATCTACAGACACACGCGCGCACACACACACGCATACACGCACGCACACAAAACTTTATACCACTAACATAGTATTTATTACTTATAATCTTTTCAAAATGAAAGAGTATAAGCACGCTTGATGATTACAGATCACTAAGCTGCGTACAATATTTTTAAAACTGAACTATTTTACTTAAATAAAAGTCTATTAATGATTACATATAATAAAAGCTTATAAAACTATACACATAATACAAATACAAAAGATCAACATTTTATCAATTCTGATACTTAAATAATAGAATGAATTTAACTATGATTACTGCAGCAAAACCCGAATCACTGTTAATTCCATTAATTTTCATTTGGTCTTCTAAAAGAAACATTGTAACAATTTTACTTTTGCTATTATCGAAATAAAAATCCTTTTAATACTTTGATTATCCTAGAAAAATCTACATGCACACACCCGCGCGCACACACACGCAAGCACACGCGCGCAACGCACGCACGCACCCACCCACGCACACCGACACACAGCACACACAGGCACGAACGCATGTATGCACTCACCCACCACCCACCCACCCACACCACACACCGCACGCACACACACACGCACACACACAAAACTATTATACCACTAACATAGTATTTATTACATTCATTACTTATATCTTTTCAAAATTAAAAGAGTATAAGCAGCTTGATGATTACAGATCACTAAGCTGCGTATAATATTTTAAAACTGAACTATTTTACTTAAATAAAAGTCTATTAATATTAATATAATAAAAGCTTATAAAACTATACACATAATACAAATACAAAAGATCAACATTTATCAATTCTGATACTTAAATAATAGAATGTAGTTAATATGATTACTGCAGCAAAACCCGAATCACTGTTAATTCCATTAATTTTCATTTGGTCTTCTAAAAAAAGAAACATTGTAACAATTTTACTTTTGGCTATTATCGAAATAAAAATCCTTTTAATACTTGATTATCCTAGAAAAATCTACAGCACACACCCGCGCGCACACACACACGCAGCACACGCGCGCGAGCACGCACGTACGCACCCACCCCGCACACACCGACACACACACACGCACAAAGCATGTATGCACTCACCCACACCCACCCACCCACACCCACACACACACACGCACACACACAAAACTATTATACCACTAACATAGTATTTATTACATTCATTACTTATGATCTTTTCAAAATTACAACAAGAGTATAAGCACGCTTGATGATTACAGATCACTAAGCTGCGTATAATATTTTTAAAACTGAACTATTTTACTTAAATAAAAGTCTATTAATGATTACATATAATAAAAACTTATATAACTATACACATAATACAAATACAAAAAATCAAAATTTTATCAATTCTGATACTTAAATAATAGAATGTATTTAACTATGATTACTGCAGCAAAAGCCGAATCACTGTTAATTCCATTAATTTTCATTTGGTCTTCTAAAAAAAAAGAAACATTGTAACAATTTTTACTTTTACTATTATCAAAATAAAAAATCCTTTTAATACATTGATTATCCTAGAAAAATCTACAGACACACGCGCGCACACACACACGCATACACGCACGCACACAAAACTTTATACCACTAACATAGTATTTATTACTTATAATCTTTTCAAAATGAAAAGAGTATAAGCACGCTTGATGATTACAGATCACTAAGCTGCGTACAATATTTTTAAAACTGAACTATTTTACTTAAATAAAAGTCTATTAATGATTACATATAATAAAAGCTTATAAAACTATACACATAATACAAATACAAAAGATCAACATTTTATCAATTCTGATACTTA
The DNA here is from genome assembly GCA_036346225.1 of Platerodrilus igneus. Lineage (NCBI taxonomy): Eukaryota > Metazoa > Arthropoda > Insecta > Coleoptera > Lycidae > Platerodrilus > Platerodrilus igneus. The sequence goes on from JARFIW010001411.1 coordinate 177,958, forward strand.
AATAATAGAATGAAGTTAACTATGATTACTGCAGCAAAACCCGAATCACTGTTAATTCCATTAATTTTCATTTGGTCTTCTAAAAAGAAACATTGTAACAATTTTTACTTTTGCTATTATCGAAATAAAAAATCCTTTTAATACATTGATTATCCTAGAAAAATCTACATGCACACACCCGCGCGCACACACACGCAGCACACGCGCGAGCACGCACGCACGTACGCACCCACCCACGCACACACCGACACACATGCACACACACATGCGCACGAACGCATGTATGCACTCACCCACACACCCACCCACCCACACCCACACACTCGCACGCACACACACACACACGCACACACACAAAACTATTATACCACTAACATAGTATTTATTACATTCATTACTTATGATCTTTTCAAAATTACAAAAGAGTATAAGCACGCTTGATGATTACAGATCACTAAGCTGCGTATAATATTTTTAAAACTGAACTATTTTACTTAAATAAAAGTCTATTAATGATTACATATAATAAAAGCTTATAAAACTATACACATAATACAAATACAAAAGATCAACATTCTATCAATTCTGATACTTAAATAATAGAATGTAGTTAACTATGATTACTGCAGCAAAACCCGAATCACTGTTAATTCCATTAATTTTCATTTGGTCTTCTAAAAAGAAAGAAACATTGTAACAATTTTTACTTTTGGCTATTATCGAAATAAAAAATCCTTTTAATACATTGATTATCCTAGAAAAATCTACACGCACACACCCGCGCGCGCACACACACACGCACGCACACGCGCGCGAGCACGCACGTACGCACCCACCCCCGCACACACCGACACACACACACACGCACAAATGCATGTATGCACTCACCCACACACCCACCCACCCACACCCACACACACACACGCACGCACACACAAAACTATTATACCACTAACATAGTATTTATTACATTCATTACTTATGATCTTTTCAAAATTACAAAAGAGTATAAGCACGCTTGATGATTACAGATCACTAAGCTGCGTATAATATTTTTAAAACTGAACTATTTTACTTAAATAAAAGTCTATTAATGATTACATATAATAAAAACTTATATAACTATACACATAATACAAATACAAAAAATCAAAATTTTATCAATTCTGATACTTAAATAATAGAATGTATTTAACTATGATTACTGCAGCAAAAGCCGAATCACTGTTAATTCCATTAATTTTCATTTGGTCTTTTAAAAAGAAAGAAACATTGTAACAATTTTTACTTTTGCTATTATCGAAATAAAAAAATCCTTTTAATACATTGATTATCCTAGAAAAATCTACACGTACACACCCGCGCGCACACACACACGCACGCACGCACAAGCAAGCACGCACGTGCGCACGCACGCACGTATGCACCCATGCACGCACGCACGCACTCACCTACACACCCACCCACCCACACCCACATACGCACGCACGCACGCACGCACACACACACGCACACACACGCACACGCACACACACACAAAACTACTATACCACTAATATAGTATTTATTACATTCATTACTTATGATCTTTTCAAAATTACAAATAGTATAAGCACGCTTGATGATTACAGATCACTAAGCTGCGTATAATATTTTTCAAACTGAACTATTTTACTTAAATAAAAGTCTATTAATGATTACTTATAATAAAAACTTATAGAACTATACATATAATACAAATACAGAAAATCAAAATTTTATCAATTCTGATACTTAAATAATAGAATGTAGTTAACTATGATTACTGCAGCAAAACCCGAATCACTGTTAATTCCATTAATTTCCATTTGGTCTTCTAAAAAGAAAGAAATGTAACAATTTTTACTTTTGCTATAATCGAAATAAAAAATCCTTTTAATACATTGATTATCCTAGAAAAATCTACTAATACACACCACAAAAGTATTTTGGTTCTATTAAAACTTTTTCATTGTGAAAAACAGACAATATGACAATTTTTGCACGAAATCCAAATAAGTTAGTAAAAACTAGTATATTAGAAAATTTGAAATCATGTATAAAATAAAAACACATTTGGAGATAGACTTCTAAGCTGTTATTCCATATGTGAAAATAATTGAAATATTTCGATGGTTATCAGGATTATTCGTATTTGAGCATTTATCATGCCTGCAAATATTTAAAAAACATCAATTGCATTCCACTTGCAGTTTTAAATATTCTAAAGTATATCCTGCATCTCAACTCCAAATAAAAAAATTCATGCCCCAGGGACTTACTTAAAAGTCGCTGCTTGACACAATACAAACCTAGCAGTACTAACTTTAAAGACACCGCATAAATATAAATCCCACTTTGTAAAAACTAATATAAATCCATGAATAATATGTGTCAAGATCGAGGTTTACTGTAATTTAGACCATGGTTGGGTTTATGATACACACATTCTACGAGCGGTACGATGCCGCACTGAAGATTACTTTAAGCCACAATTGTTCAATACTCCTATTATTTTGCAATAGCTCATATTTATGCACATTCTTTAAGTAAATGGACACCACCACCAAACGCATCATGAACAAGTCTAATTTTATTCAACTAAAATTAACTGGCCAAGTTTCAAAAATGCAAACTATATTATACTCATTATTTTCCAAAAAATTTAAACATACATAAATTTTAAGCGTTTACAACCAACTCCTTATATCTTCATTTTAATCTTAATTTTCAGAACTATTACACCAAAATAGGACCAAACCATACCATATACTTGTCATACAATATAAACATCATACAAAAGGTCACCCACCATGGAATTTTAATTAGAGCACATGCTGAGTCGCCTCATTATTCTTATGTGTACCCTGAAAACATTCGGTTCAATTTGTTTTTAAAAAATATTTTTTTTATGAAAATTCCACTCTGACCCACTTTTAAGCACTGGTTAAAATATTTCTATAAAGTCGTAAATCGCTGTGTATATGACAATAGTACCTTTTAAGTACAACAAAAAAGATGAGGTCCTTGTTTATCTCCACTCAACGGTTTGATTGACATAGGAGCAATATAAAGAAATAACAACTAAATTTAATTTAGTACAAAATAAAATCAAAAACAAAAAAAATACATAAAAAATATGGTAGTTCCACTAAACAACTGTAGGTACAATAAAGTAACAAACATTTATTAATAGTTATACCAATACCAGATAAGACTTGACAAGATCAGCTCATCATTGTTAAATTTCAATAATGTATATTTCGGCGTCACTGCTGGACATTATTTTATAACCTTTCGAATTAAACTCCTTACATGTAATTTTCCAATGCTCCACCCGAAGATACTACATTGTCCAGGAAGCGAATTTTTTTACCTGGAAAATTTGGAATTTTGCCGAACCCTTGCTGTTTCAAGCAAGGTAGGGACCTTTTACGTGCGTGACAACAGTCACACACGGGACCTCCAATTTACCTCTCATCCGAACGAGGGTGTATTTTTGTAAAAAATGTTCACCTAACATTTTTCAAGCATGTCGGGATTCGAACCTGGGACCTTGGGCGTAGTAGTCACACACATACCACGGAGCCGCTCGAATTAAATTCCACATAATTCATACAAATATAGTCCAACCTGTTATTAATAACTTTTTTTTACTACTTCTTTCAATGACGTCACCCATATTTTGTGATAACTATCTGAATAACATTAACAGTACCATTACATTTAATCCTATTCTTTAATATTTTAATTCTAACCAACATTCTGTATACCTAGCAATCATTTGTCTACGTTTGTTTGTCAGTGCACTAGGACGAAGATGTGCTTCTTAAAGAATTTGTATACCAATTTGGTGTTCACTACCGTACAACATAATCAGTTGTGACTTTAGTTGCAATTTTGAATAAACATAAATTTGCAAATTATTCAGTTTCCCAAATTGTTCTCGATCATCCTCAGCTTGTTCCAATTGGCACCACAGTTTCCAAAGAGAAAATCTTATGTTCAGGATCCTTGATCCATTCTCAAAGAACTTTTGAAACCGTACAACAAGCGATATGCCAATTTGTTAGTAAAATCTTCATTTGTCAATATATTCGACAATGTGCATTCTACAGCGCCTGGACTTGCATTATCTGAATACACTTTACCACTGTGTATATTAGGCATAATTGAATATGTTTATTATAATAAAAACACCAACTACACGAACAGGTCTCGACAACTAGCCTCGTGTCTATTCAGTGCAATATATTGATTAAGAACAGATATAACTCAACTATGTCACTTCTATTAAATGAAGTGTGCATTTAATATCCACAATTTGTGTAGTAAATTGCATTACAGCAGCACAATTAAGCTTTTATGCTATATATGTAACTTATTCAAAGCTATAGAATTCATCAAATATGTGTTGGCAGTCATATTGAACATATATGGTTGCTAAAACTTGTTATACGCAGTGATTTTTTAACCCGGAACTTTCAAATATCTCGAATAAAAAGCACTGTATAAAAATTGTCCATTATTAAAATTTAATCAATCCTCTGATGAAATACAGCTGTGCTAAAATTTATCTCTTTCCCTGTGTTTGTAGGTAGTGCAGGGAGTAACTTTGAAATCTGAAATAAGAATCCCTATTTTTTTATTGCTGATTTAAATTCTACAGCTAAAAGTACATGAGATTTGTCTGAAACATTTTTTTTATATTCAAGATAGAAGGCGAAATGGATTAAATTCTAATCGATAATGGTGAAAGTTTTGAAGTATGGTAGTTTGGATTAAGTCCGCATAAAAGCTTAAATAACTTATACACCTGATGAAATTTAGACTAGTGGTGCAGTTTCAACCAAGATTATTTCTAGAAAATAATGAAATGTGAACATAGAACTTTACATCAAATATAAATTAAATACAGCTATTAGGAGCTCTTTGCAAACAATCACCAGTAATCAGGAATAAATTGTTATACATAACATCTCCACAGTCAAAGATGGGCCAAATGGTGAGTCTAGACCAGTTTAATTTACAAATCATTTGGTAAAAATTACTAATTCTATTGAGACCATTCACTGAGGCAAAAACCGTTTAACAAATGTATATTGTATGACTTTTCCAAGATATGGTCGTGTCAATAACAAACAAGGCTTTTAACAGACAAAATTTTATTAGCAAGTCAACTAATTGAAAGTGTGGGCATGAAAAAAATCAAACCCCAATTCTACAATGGTACCTAATTATTGCCGACGTATACGACATTATCAAAACAATTAGAATAATTTTAAAACCATCATCAATTTGCGTATACAACAAATCACTTTTTAAAGCTTGTAGAAAGTAAAAATTATCTGCAATGTCCATGTAACCACTATTACAATTTGTATCTCATCTGTCAATAATAACTAATTGAACTAATCCATAATGCTAGATATACGTCCCAGGTAGAACAGGGTCGTTATAATGATGTCATTTTACAGGCAAAAACTACTGACACTCTTCATTGTCCCAATTGGTGGCATCGTTAGAACGTCATTTGTACATCAATTTATGAGCATCTTTCTATAATACATTTGAAATAATTTTTCAGTGTTGTTATGATTATTGTTATTAGTTAATAGGTGTGCCAAATTTCATCCTATAAGTAGTTTGAAAATTATTGAGAACCAAGGAAGTGACTGATTAGTGAATTGGTAAATAAATTATTTAGCTTTTAGATGGGTACATTTTTAATAAAAATTGTATCAGAATTAAACTAAAGGTTTAAAAGTATTTTAATACCCTATAATCAATTGATGTTTTGTACCTATTGCTACAATTTGATTGTTCAATTGAAGGTAAAATTACAAATGCAGCACCACAACAACTTAATGTAGTTAGTGACACAACTGTCATTTGGCAAAATGCAGCGTTCTAACCTATGCAATGCATGCATACAGACGCTGTATTTATAATCATGGTTTAGAATATTCTCATTTCGTTATTGATGATAACCTATCAAGCAAATTTTAGTGAGTTATTGTTTATAACCATAAAGGTTCTACATAGTTATAATGTTATCAGTCACCAACAAGTGAATGGCAAAAGGCCCTTGTAACTAGTACCAGGATGTTATCCGTTATTTAGAATAATATCAAACATAAATTCTTTCAAAATGACATATATCAGTAAAGAGTTGTTATTTGCCATTGCAAATAGTACTAACAAAACTAAATTATCATGTCCATTAAAATCAATTGTGTTATATTTACGAGTTAAGGTATATGTATTGTATTGTCACAGATTTATTAAACAAAGAAGGGTATAGTTGCACCACCACTGACCAAGGTATCTAGTGATTTTAAGCACGACATTAGTAATGACATCAATACTAGTTACCAACCGGTCGCTAAAATTAAAACTTCAATTACCAGAAGTAACCGGTTAAAACCAGTCATTTGTTAAAAAATGTTTATAATCAAAAATTGCCTATGTCATAGTGGAATTTGACAGCAGTCCATAGTACATGGGCAACACCATTAAAGAAACAAGTATTCTAGTCACCATACAAGGACCGGCAGCGACTTAATAAGGCTTTGTAGTGTGCTGAAGCTGCAGACGATAATTGGAAAATTCATTCGATTTCTACAATATTTTATGCCGGGGTAAGTTGGTTGTGTTACAAATGTGTTTTAATAATACTAAAACTAAATTTCATAATATTAAAGTCTGGCAGAAGTTGAATAACGCCACAGTAACCTCTTACTTGGACAGTGAGGTTGAAGCTGATGGTAGTAAAAAAGAATAATGAAATGAAAAGTGATTAGAAAACTCTGCTATGATATATCATCAGACAAAGATTCTAAAAGTGATTTACTGAGGCACCCTTCTATAAAGTAAGTTAAGTTAAGTTAAGTATCTCACGATTTGAAGCTGGTTAGTTATATTTATATATCAAATTTTATAATTAAATTATGTTTCCATTTACAGAAAAGCCAGTCCTAAGTGCTCAAATTTGTAGTACCTCTCAAAATAGTTTCTTTCCTTTACCAAACACTTCAAGTTGCAGTTATACGCCATTAACACAGAAAACTGCTCCGTTACCGACACAAAGAAGCACATAATTAAGTTTAACACTTACTTTTCAACAAGAACCTGTTAGGTTCGAACGTTAATGTTACTCAGTAATATTCCGTTTAAAGTGTTGGTTGTGGATCCAGTCTCATATTTTGTAACTCTTATACAAAAGATGCTGTAAGATATAAATTCAATTAGAAATAAATTCACACAGATAGACTTTACAAACCATGCTGTCTTTTTGTCACAATCCACGAGAACTCAAACACAAATAATCTTAAAGAGAAATCCGGAGATCGCATTTAAACTTACAAACTCTTAGAGACATGTTGCTTAAATGGATGTTCAAATACGACTGATTTCGTTTCTGGAAAAGCGATCTGTCTAGAAACAACGCCAAATACGGCACGTGCGGCTTGATTATACCAGATATAACTAGATATGAATATGTGTTTTATAACCAAACAACATTATCTATTTCAATAAATAATTTCCAAAGTGACTTTTTAATGCTTTTACAATTCTAAAGATAGGACTAACAAATGTTAACATTTGGATATGAAAACAGAATTTGATTTTAACAAATAAAACTTAATACTGGCAATTTACATGGTGATATACCAATTATTATCAAAATTAAAGTTTTCTAAACCACTTTATGGGTTAGTAAAATAAAAATGTCTCACAGCCTCCTTTCAAAAGGAAAACTTGAGGTAATGTGAAAATAATATTGGTAAAACCGAAAAGTTCTTATTTTTTTACCAAAAAAATCTTTACACCAAACGAAAATATAACACTATACCTAATAATATATAATGATAGAATGGGAATAGATTGTAGAAATTATTTCTACAAATTAAGGAAAATGGGGAGTGCGTTTGTACCTTTGTGTACAACACGTCCAAAAATGGAGTCAAATTAGGGAAATCACAAATGGGATAAACCTAGATCGAGTAATGTCATCGTCTAGAAGTTTAGCACTCAAAATATACATAATCCCATATCACTAATTTATTCTAACACTAAAACAACATAAATAGTTACTATAAACTCTATCAGCTTTTATATACTGAAAAAGGGGAAGTGAAATTCATGAACTATTTTTAGACAGGGAGAATATTTTCTGTCCAAACAACAAAATCATATAAATATACATTCAGATGTTCAAAACCTTCAAATTTTTTTGTTCACGGCAAAACAGATCGAAAAGATTTGCCAACAAAAATATAAGTCCCACATACTTATAACTAGCAGTACTAATTTTAGTTGTACCGTTACTCATTACAATTATTTGTACACCTTATAGGAGTGACAATTAGGGATACTAAAAAATATTTTGAATCAACAAAATAAATCTAAACAAGATCACAATGTTATTATTCTACAAGGTGAGTAACAATTACCATAAACAATTGATCATGTAGCTAGTGCTACAACACATCAAAAGGATACTTCTGGGGAGAATACCAAAAGTACACGGGAAGGGCTAAATATTTTTTGACAAACAAAAGTAATTTTGCTCAAATCAGACAAGGAAAAAATTTTAAGTTCGCTCTTCTATACTTCTTACAACAAAAACATAATATGCGATGACAGTAGTATACACAACATTTCTATTTATAAATCAGAAAACTTTTATACAAATCAAAAACAAAACATATCTCGTTTTAATCTAAGGATGGAACTATCACGTGGGAGGGCATCAAATATTTAACATGCCAATGACCAGTTTATGAACCATATTCATTTTCTAATTCATATGCAAGATTACCAATTTTTTTTTAACAATGCAAATATAGGTGCTAGCTTAGCCATAAACTTATCAGCAGCACGAGAGAGGACTTTGTTAACTCTCCATACTCTATCACCAATTTGAAAAGAAATTTCTCTTCTTCTAAGATTGTAAGAATGACTAGATGACTCATATGCTAAATGTAAATTAGTACAAACTTCTTTAAAAATTTTAAACAAACCACTATGGTCTGACACATACAAAGCTCTAATTCCAATAATGATTTCAATATCATCATGTTGCTCAAAACCACATACATAAAATTTTCCATTGACGGGTATATGCTTTCCATAAACTAAAAAATTTGGGGTGTGTCCAGTAGTTTCGTGTTTTGATAAATTAATGGCATACTGAATTTTTGCTAATTCTACATCCCAAGTATTGTGTTTATTTATGTAGATCATATAGCAGTACCAATAGTTCTATTCAGGTGTGCAACAAAATTGCACTGTGGAGAATAAATAGTGTTAAACCAAATTTTTTGTACTTCATAAACTAAGCATAATTTTTTAAAAGAGTGACTAATAAGCTGGGATCCGTTATCGCAAATAATAAATTTTGGTATACCAAACGTAAGGGAAATTTTATTTTCTAAAAATTTTATTAATGCAGGAGCTGTTAAATTACAAAATAGATATAACACAGGTTATTTTGGGAACCAGTCTCCAACAACTAAAAGCTACTTATAACAAACAATAAATCAAAGGACTCCAAACATTGAGAACGCCTTTTCTTCTAGAAATTTTTATTATATACGCGTCTTTGTATTCCGCAGTATGTGTAATAAAGTAAACTTTGAAAACTAATCACCGTAAATTTTTTTGTGAAGTTGAATTATGACGAAAAAAATCCAAAAAGTATAATACGCAATTTACTAAACAAATTCTTCTATAAAAACTAATCACTACCATGGCTAACAATAAACCAATGCTCTGCTACAGTATCGCTCTACTCATAACTAAACTGTCGAAACAAATAAAAGTGCCTTACAACGCATAAATTTGCTAGAATGACAAACTCCTCTATGAGCCTCACCTAGACTAATAATAAAAAAAAATTACATCATCACGGACCTCAAAAAAGTGATGCAAAACTACTAAAGCGACAAACTCGCCTCGAGTTTCGTTTAGACTTATGTACTGCTGAGCGATCAACTCTTCACGAGTCTCGTCTAGACTAGCGCACCGCTGAGCGACCAACGATGACAACAAGTCTCATCTAAACTAAATAGAACTAAACATGCTGCATTGTAATGTCGATAAAAAATAAAACAATTGCTATCAAAACAAGAGTGCCTACTGCACAAGAACAATCCTCAAATGATATAACGACATGAAAAATTTCTGTCATTTTGAAATATTATTTTTGAAAAATGAAATACAAATTTAAAACTGATTAATGAAAAAAATTCGGGAACAATTTCGAATAATTTTTTCACAAATCGAGCCCCACGTATCGAGCGTCAGTTTAACTATATTAAAGGAGATGATGTGTGGTTCACCTATTTTTATTAAAGTAAGACCAAACGCCGTCTAGTTTATTCTTACTGCTTTGGGTGAAACACCAAAAATAAAGCACTAACAGCGTAGTCACTGTACTAGATGTTGATTGGGGTTGGGGTAAGGTAAGAATCGAACCACCCAAATTTCTCCCTGAAGTTTAACCATAGATGTTCTTTTATCCATATTCACCGTAAGTACTTCTGGAGACTTCCGAACCAACTACAAACTCTACTTCAGTGGGATGAGACTAACAGGGGTTGCTAAAAATACAGAAATGTCAGGCACCACTAAACTCAAAGATTTAATATAGTCAAGACAGCGTCACCAAAGAGAGCGTAGAAACTTTAGTAACAACTATATGCACCTAGGGCGCAAAGGCTAAAATTATTATATTTAAACAATATTATCTCTGAAAGAAAAGGTAATTATATATCAAATATCTACTAAATCACAATTTGCGTCTGAGCAAGAAGTATGTGTATATAGCAATAAATACGAGGCTACATAATATTGTGTAAGAACTTAAACATATCAATTTGCACTACTTATTTTGTGTATTCTATAAGGTTTACTAGAGTAGTTGAATGCATAGTTTTATACGTGCAAATTTTATCATAAGATTACTTTCTTAATACTCTGTTAAGTTAATGAATTAATAAAAGGTCTGAAAAAGTAACATATGCACATCTATTTAAATAAGGACTATTCTCTTCAAGTTACAGATATTTACAACTGACATAATAAAAATAAGTTCTATGTTTTATCTTGGCTGAAGATGGAATTTCTATCAAATTATTACACTCTATATTAATGACAAATATCATAAATGGTATAAGTTATCATAGTCAGATCTGAGTACGATGTACACGTAATTTTGTTAAACCCGTAAGAGTTCTTAAAATATTTCAGAGTTTATATTAAGTCTGAGTTTATAATAATCTATAGGAACACTGTGGCACGATTTAAATAAAATTAAATAAAAACCCTTAACCACAAAAAAATATTTAAATTACTAGATACGTATTTCGACCACTATGTGGTCATCATCAGTAGAAAACCTGTAATTAAAAAAAAAAAATAGCTGTTCTGGAACACTTCAGAGGATATTCTCCTCACCACTTAGGCTGAAGTGAACCTTTCCAACCTATAATTTACTATATTGTTGCTTTAAACACTATCGAGGATATTCTCTTCACCCGCAGGCTGGTGTTCTCAACAACAAACAAGTGAATTGTGACATTATAACTTAAATCTATTTAATTTATACTAATTCTAAATCTACTGAAGCGGAACCAATTTAATCTTGCTTTCTCATTGGTTGTTGACCAATAGGAAAGCAAAGCAGATAACTCTATTGGCCCTTTATCGGTGTTTAGAGGGTCCTTTATGTTTAACAATTTTAATTGATTCATAGGCATTTAAGGAGGAAAACGTTGGTACCGCTTTTAACAATTTAACATTTTCTAGTTTAACGGGGTGGCTGGTTTCAAATATATGTTTGGCGACCTGAGACCTTTCATATTTACATTTTTGAAGTGAGCAATGTGTTCTTTAAATCTTGTTGTTATATTCCTCTTGGTCTGACCAATATATTTTTGAAAACACCCTGGCCCTGCACAACTAATTTCATAAATCGTGGATGATATTTTTGCAGTTTTTGACACTTCTAAATCAAATGTTGATGATTTTCTTAAAGAAATGAATTCAAAATTTCAAAGTATAAAATTTACGTATGAACTAGAGAATAATGGACAATTACCCTTTTCAGATACATTAGTAATTAGAAATGGTAATAAATTAGAATTTGACATTAATAGAAAAAAAACCAATGTAAATCGCTTTATTTTGTCTTCCTCTAATCATAGCATACAACATAAGTTGGCTTCATTTAACTTTTTAATTAATAGATTATTGAATTTCCCTTTAAATAAAAACAGATTTAATAAGGAATTTGCTCTTATTAAACAAATAGCGAATTACAAATATTTTTAGAAAGTGTAAAAATAGGATCAACATCCGTAAATCAACGACTTTGCAATCAACCACCTCTAACGATAATGTTAAATATGTTAAACTTCCGTTTCACAAAACCACAAAGGGTCTTGATAAAATATTCAAACAGTGTAATTTCAAAATTGCTTTCACTAATACTAATAAAATTAAAGATTTGCTAGGTAATCCAAAAGACAAGGGGGAAAAATTGCAAAAGTCGGGGATTTATGAAATTAGTTGTGCAGGGCCAGGGTGTTTTCAAAAATATATTGGTCAGACCAAGAGGAATATAACAACAAGATTTAAAGAACACATTGCTCACTTCAAATATGGTAAATATGAAAGGTCTCAGGTCGCCAAACATATATTTGAAACCAGCCACCCCGTTAAACTAGAAAATGTTAAATTGTTAAAAGCGGTACCAACGTTTTCCTCCTTAAATGACTATGAATCAATTAAAATTGTTAAACATAAAGGACCCTCTTAAACACCGATAAAGGGCCAATAGAGCCATCTGCTTTGCTTTCCCTATTGGTCAACAACCAATGAGAAAGCAAGATTAAATTGGTTCCGCTTCAGTAGATTTAGAATTAGTATAAATTAAATAGATTTAAGTTATAATGTCACAATTCACTTGTTTGTTGTTGAGAACACCAGCCTGCGGGTGAGGAGAATATCCTCGATAGTGTTTAAAGCAACAATATAGTAAATTATAGGTTGGAAAGGTTCACTTCAGCCTAAGTGGTGAGGAGAATATCCTCTGAAGTGTTCCAGAACAACAGCTATTTTTTTTTTTTTAATTACAGGTTTTCTACTGATGATGACCACATAGTGGTCGGAATACGTATCTAGTAATTTAAATATTTTTTTTGAAGTCTGAGTTTACAATTATTTTCATTAGATAATCATATAAGATTCTAAGACAGATTTTAAATAAAGTATTGCACTATTAGAATTTAATTTAAAGCAAACTAACTTCAGTGTATATCAAAATTATCACAGCAGAATTTCTAAAGAGTAAAATTGTTTTTGCATTTATTTTCTCAAAAGCATAATCATAATTAGGTTTCTTCTTATTTATACATATGCAGATATTTTTGAAGATGACAGTGATTAAATATAGCGGAAACTTAATAAACATGAAAATTCAAAATAATGAGATTTATATAGATGAGTAAAGTTTGACTTACTGATCAAGTTGACATTAAGTTCAAATAACATTATTGTAATGCAAACGTATTACTAAATTGTAACGATCTAACCTGACAAAAATATCTTCTTATAGATGAGACCATACAAACAAAATGGCTCCTACATGAACAGCGGTTATCCAGGGACCAACTATGAAAGAAACTGACAAACCATATACATCAAACTTATTAATTAAAACTTCTATATTCGTTAAAGGATGAAATTTCGAAACATCACATAATTATAAAACTACTATCTTGAAATAATTTTTATATTGTAGAATTTAAAGAATTATCCATATAATAAATGTTATGCTGTAGTATTTAAATTCAATTAGATATAAATTCACACAAATAGACTTTACAAACCATGCTGTCTTTTATGTCATATAACCCACAAGAACTCAAATACAAATAATCTTAAAGAGCAATCCGGAGATCGCATTTAAACTTACAAACTCTTAGAAACATGTTGCTTACATGAATGTTCCAATATGACTGATTCAGTTTATGGAATAACAATATGTCTTGAAACAAACTTGATTATACCAGATATAACTAAATATGAATAGGTGTTTTATAATCAAACAACATTTTCTATTTCAATAAATAATTTCCAAAGTTACTTTTTAATGCGTTTACAATTCTAAAGAATGAACTAACAAATGTTGACTAAGAACATTTGGATATGAAAACAAAATTTGCTTTTAACAAATAAAACTTAATACTGGCAATATACATGGTGATATACCAATTATTATCAAAATTAAAGTTTTCTAAACCACTTTATGGATTAGTAAAATAAAAATGCTTCAATTTTCAAGGTCTTAATAGCTCTCAAATAGTTTACTGCATGCACCAACCATTCGGAGATGTGATCATGTTTTGTTACCACAGAAAGCTGCTACTTTACCCACTCAAATTACCCTGCATTAAATTTAACGCCCACTACACCTGGTGTTGAACAACAATCTGTCTTGGATTAGAATGTTAATATTACTTATATTTTGTTTGATGTGTTTGTTGTACAAAACCCAGTGAACTTAGTTTCACACTTTAAAAACAAAATGAACTGTTTTATCATGGATTGCCAAACTGGAGAATCTCCACCATAAAAACATAGTTTATGACACACCCATAATTCCTTTTGAGTTTCTGTTAAAAAGGATTGAGAATTTATCAGTTACACAACTAATATTCCTTGTATGTTTGTTGTTGTTTGTTTTGTATTTTTCTTAATCTTCTTTGAAAATTAAACCACTCATAGTTGTTGAAATCGTCTTTATTTACGTTCCAATCCATGACCTAGGATTGTTGTCAAAATAATAAAAATTTCAAGTTTGACGTTTATGACATAAATTGAAGGTGACTTTGATTTATTAATGTTTGCTATATTTGGTTTGAATACATTAGGTGAAAATTTTTAAGTTTAGAAGAACGAGTGCCTTCAATTTGTGTTGCGTCTTGGGAGCGACTTTGAAGAAGCCAATACGCTTAACGTGAAATCAGCTGATTAATTTTTATATAGTTAAATTTCATATAAATTAAATAGCTTGAGGATTGGAAACATTTTTTAAACATGTTTCTATTTATACGATTGAGAGGATCCTTATTAAAGAAGTGTGCGATTACGTTACCGTAAGACTTAAGCAGCCATTTTTTATATTTATCTTGAGGAGGAAAACTCATTATGATTTAGGCTACCTCTCTGGTAGATTTAACATGGTCCTGAGGCGACCCTATGGCGGGTTTACACTTGTCAGATACCTATGTTGTTCTACGAATATTTTATACGGTTCTGAGGTGACCCTAAGGCGGTTTTACACTTGTCAGATACCAATGCTGTTCAACAAAGATTGTATATGGATCTGAGGCGGCCCTATGGCGGGTTTACACTTGTCAGATACCAATGTTGTTCAACAAAGATTGTTTATGGTTCTGAGGTAACCCTATGGTAGATTTACACTTGTCAGATACCAATGCTCTTTTATGGGGGACTGCTAATATGCCTATTGTTATTTAATTAGTTATTGTATGTATAAATAGAAATCTTGTATGTAGGGTGTATTTCGTGTTAATATCGCAAGGAAAACCCAGGAAAAACTTGTAATGCTACCTTGATATTGAGGGCATTTGATTTTCATTTATTTATTTATACATACAATAACTAATTACATAATGATAAGCATATTAGCAGCCATCGTAAAACAGCATTGACATCTGACAAGTGTAAACCCGCCATAAGGTTACCTCAGAACCAAATACAATCTTTGTTGAACAGAACTGATATCTGACAAGTGTAAACCCGCCTTAGAGTCACCTCAGAACTATATAAAATATTCGTAGAACAACATTGGAATCAGAAAAGTGTAAACCCGCCATAGCGTCGCTCAGAACCATGTTAAAATCTACCAAAGAGGTAGCCTAAATCATAATGAGTTTTCATTCTCAAGGTAAATATAAAAACGGCTGCTTAAGCCTTACGGTAACGTAATCGCACACTTCTTTAATAACCATCCTCTCAACCGTATAAATAAAAACAAGTTAAAAAATGTTTTCCAATCTTCAAGTTATTGAATTTATATGAAATTTAACTATATAAAAATTTATCCACTGATTTCACGTTAAGCGCATTGGCTACATCAAGGGCGCTCCCAGGATGTAACACAAATTGAAGGCACTCATTCTTCTAAACTTCAAAATTTTCATCTAATGTATTCAAACCAAATATATCAAAAATTAATAAATCAAAGTCACCTTCAATTTGTCATAAATGTCAAACTTAAAATTTGTATTATTTTGACAACGATCCTTGGTCATGGATGAAAACGTATATAAAGACGATTTTAACAACTATGAGTGTTTTAATTCACAAACAAGATTAAGAAAAATTACATAACTAACTATACAAATAAATTTATTGATTTGATTTGGATCTATATTCAGTTGCACTTGATAATAAAAGTTACAATTTTAGGTGTCTGATTTGGAATCTTTAGGAGGCCGAATCATAACCAATAAGATAAACAGAATTCTAAAACACATTTAGATGATATAGTAACTGTGCAATTTAGTTATAATGACCAAAAATCTCAAGAATGGGCATTCTCAGAGTTGGTGTTAAAAAACTTAATTATAGGTAAGCATTATGGCATTTAATTAGTCTCAGATATGGAAATTATCGCCCCAATATGCCAGAAATGATGGATTAGCTACAAATAAAACAAATTTGGGTATCTTCTCTTTTTTAAGTAATTAAAAATAAGTTATGAATTGACATTAAGGATCTAATCTGTTTTGCTCCAAATTCTGTTAAAAAAAACTATTGCTGATGCAACAAATAAAGATGTGGAGAATGTTTTAAAAATATGGTTGAAACATGCACTAGAACATTTAAGGAAATGTGCCTCAAATAAGGATTGTGTCACTTCAGAAGCATAAATATAAAGTATTATCGTAATAATTCAAACTTAGCGCCTTTAATATTTATGTCAGAACACTTATTAAAGAGAACCCGTTGGAAATGATGTCGATTGGGAGTAATGGCAGTTATGTATTACTCTTATGTTATGCAGTCCTTATTCTTATGTATTACGAATTTACTCTTTGTTTAATAAACTTACATTAACTTTAATCGATTTATTCACGCTAGCTTGAACAACCTGCTACAAAATCAGGTGTGGGGTCTGACAAAAAAGGAAAGTGATAATTTACATGTACGTATTTAGTGTGCTAACCTACAAAATTATCTCATGGCAACTAATACACCAATTACTTCTAATTTAGTTATTATGGAAAATACCTTTGATGATTTTCAACAACAGCACGCAAATAATCCTGAAGGTAATATTGCTCAAGCATTAAATACAAATTTAAATCAAAATGTGAATGGGTCAACAACTCTGCACCTGAAGCTGCCGCAGAACGTCTTATGAATACCGTGGATGCGCTTCTAACACAGAATGCCCAATTACTAAATTTATTACAAATTAATCAAAACCAGAAACAACCGAGTGTGGATAAAAATGATTTATCTTCTAAGATTAAAAATTTTAATGTTATGCCGGATTTCTCCAAAACAATTGATAAATTCAATGGTGAAATAGGGTCAAGAGTCGCTAAACATTGGCTTCAGGAATTAGAAACTACTGCTGTTCTATACATAATTGGCCTGATGCATTTATATTTCAGGCTGCTAAAAGTCATTTAGAAGAAGCTGCTAAATGTTGGTGCTTTGGTAAACGTAACGAACTTACTAGCTGGTGTGCATTTAAGAAATCTTTTAGAAATACATTTTTATTCGATACGAGCAAAACTGAGTTTTGGAAAAGAATGACCGAACGCGTTCAAACGTATAAGGAATTACAATTATGCTCTAAACAAATAAAAGAACAGGTTGTGATTGGTTTAGTATTCAAGGATGTAAGCAATTATTTATTATCTGAAAACACTATCATGAAGACCATTTATGTCAAGATTTTTTAGATTGTGAAAGAGTAATTCTTGACGAACTCGAATTTTTGCAGAAAAACGTGAGTTAAAACCACCCAAGCTTGAAGTCACAAAAGATGTACAAACATTTCACAGTAATCAGCATTTTATTTCATCAAACAAATAAGCACAAACTGCAACCAGAACTGCTGTACGCTGTTATAACTGTAATGAAACTGGACATGATTTGAGTACGTGTACGAAACCAAGCCGGCCCAGAGGTTCATGTTACAATTGTGGTGTCTCCGACCATCAGAAAAGGGATTTTTCATTGTTGAATACTAAAGACCGACGATCAGATTCAACAGTTCATATTGTAGAAAATTGTGTGTGTGTTCCTTACTTGGTTCCTGTTACATTTGAAGTAGATTCGCCTACAAAAAGTGAGGTATTATTATTCGCTTGTTTAGATACAGGTAGCCCTATAAGTTTAGTTAAACAATCAATGTTACCTCCAAATCCTTATATAAGTAATGTACCTTTTGATAATTATTGTGGCCTTAATCAATCAAAGTTAGAGATAGTCGGTTTATTCAATAAGGGTGTTAAGATCAACGATATTGTTATTCCAATTACATTTTATGTTGTGTCTGATTTCACAATGAAAGAAACGAGTGCATTGTTAGGTAGAAACTTTGCTAAATTACCAAATTTTCGATTTATATTTGAAAATAATACTGTTCATATTACAAAAACAGATGATTCACTTTCTAATTTAGATAATGATGTTTCTAATATGAACATAATGCATATTGAACCTATTCTAGATCGTGAACCACTATTAAATATTAATCCAAATGTAGATTGTCGATTGTCTGTACAAAAAGAAATTAAGTATATGATTACTGATTATTTATCTGAATTAAAACCAGATAAACTTAAAATTGACTTTGAATGTGATATTATTTTGAAAAAAGAGCAACAATTTTCATTTAGACCCAGAAAACTTTCATTTGATGAAAAAAATAAATGGGAAGAAATATTAGACGAATTATTACGTAAAGAAATTATTCAAGAAAGCTATTCAAATTATTGTAGCTCTATTGTACTTATTAAAAAGAAAAACGCCAACGATTATAGGCTCTGCATAGATTTTAGTGAGCTTAATACAATTATAGTTAGAGATCATTTTCCCCTGCCATTAATTGCAGATCAGTTAGACTTATTAAGAGACAAATGTTATTTTACCTATTTAGATTTAAAAACGGATTTCATCACATACAATTAACGGAAAATTCTAGAAAATATACGTCTTTTGTAACACCATTAGGCCAGTATGAATATCGAAAACTACCCTGGTATTTCAATTGGGTCATCGGAGTTTTGTCATTATATTAATAAAGTATTTATGGAATTAATCAAAGAAAAAAATATTAATATATATGGATGATCTTATAATAGCCACAAAAACCATTTTTGAACATTTATCGATTTTAAAAGACGTCTTAGAAATTATCGTAAGCAATTTATTAGAGCTTCGGTTAGGCAAATGTTTTTTATGCAAAGTAGTATACTTTATTTGGGATACCTTGTTATGTGTAATGGTATTCAACCAAATCCCAAAAATATAAAAGCAATAGAAGAATATCCTATCCCAAATACTGCAAAGAAAGTCCAACGATTTTTAGGTCTTGCACCTTATTTCAGAAAATTTATACCTTCTTTTTCAGTTGTAGCTAAACCACTTTATGATTAAATTAGAAAAATCAGCAAATTTCATTTTGAACAAGTCGAATTAAATGCTTTTAATGCAATAAAAAATTGTTTAATTAGTGCATCAATTTTGTTAATGTACTCATCTTTATTAGAAACTGAACTGCATTGTGATGCATGTTCGAAAGGATACGGTGCAATATTATTACGAAAACAACAGGATGGTATATTCAAACCAATTTCGTATTATAGCAAAAGAACAATTGATTCAGAATCTTGTTATCACAGTTATGAAATGGAAATGCTTGCTATAGTAAATGCCCTTAATCGTTTTAGAGTTTATTTACAGGGAATGAAATTCAAAATAGTTACAGATTGCAATTTGATTAAATTAACGCTTAATAAAAAAAGAAATTAATCCTCGCATTGATCGGTAGGCACTTTCGTTACAAAATTACAATTATGAATTGGAACATCGCAAACAAATAAAATGAAGCGTGTTGATACATTAAGTAGAATAAATTCAATTTTATTACTCGAGGAAAATACTTCTGAACAAAATTTAGCTATTGCTCAAAATTTAGATCCGGATATTACAAAATTGGGATAATTATTACAAATTAAGCAAGCCAAAAATTTTGAACTATGCAACGGTCTTGTTTATAGAAAACACAAAACTAAAATACTATTTTATGTTCTTCAACAAATGGATCATCAAGTAATTCTAAATTGTCATGATCAGTTAGGACATGTAGGAATTGACAAAACTTACGATTATACCCTACGAAGCTATTGGTTCCCTGAACTCAAAGCAAAAATTAAATCTTATATACAGAATTGTCTAAAATGTCTAACTTATTTGCCAAATTATGGTAAAGCAGAAGGAATATTATACAATAACCCTAAGGGTGAAAAACCTTTTTTAACATTACACACAGACCATTACGGTTCATTAGAAAAAACTCAATTAGGATAAAAATGTGTTTGAAATAATTGACGCATTTTCGAAACATGTTAAATTATACGATGTAAAAACCATTAAACCCATCAAAGCTATTCATAAACTTGAAGACTATTTTAATTATTTCAGTAAACCATTTAGAATTGTATCGGATAGAGGTTCATGCTTTAGTAGCAAAGAATTTAATGATGTTATGATAAAAATCAACATTGAGCATATCAAAATAGCAACTGCATCACGAAAGTCTAACGGACAAATTGAATGAGTCAATAGGGACTTGACACCGATGTTATCCAAATTGACTGAGCTTAATAAACAAATGAGCAAAAAACTTGCCGCTTGTCAAATTTGACATCAATAATACTATATGTAGGTCCACAGGCAAAACTCCATGTATGTTATTATTCGAAATTAATCAATTAGACAGACATAGTGATTTACATAATTACTTTGACTTACAAAACTATAAAGAAAGAGATCTTGAACATATTAGGAAAGAAGCAGAAACCCAAAATAAAAAAATTCAAGATTATAATAAAATACATTGTAACATTATTTTGAAATGTTAACTTATAAACAGATTAATTGATTAATTAAATTTCATGAACTTGTATAACCTATAGGCAAGAATTCCATAATAAATTACTTTTATATTTTAGTTAGCATCTAAGGGAAATAACAAAGAAATTAGAAATAGCATATAATAAATCAAAACATAACTATGATTTACATAGACGAGAAGTAGTATTTTCAGTGGGAGATAGTCTGGAAGAAAAATTTTGTACTCTCAGACGCATCAAAGTATTTCAATGCCAAATTAGCACCGAAATATGTAGGTCCTTTTACCATAACAGAAAAAGTTTCAACAAATACTTATGAATTAGCCGACGAAACAGGTCAATCCAGAGGAGTTTGGCATGTTAAAGATTTAAAAGCAAATCCAATTGGATATGAAGAATAGAAATAGTTATGAACTAAAAACCTAATATTAATAAAAATAACCTAATATTAATAATTAAGAAACTTGAGAACGTCGCTTATAGTTTTTTAATCAAAAGCTTAGTTTTAAGAATACTAGTTAGGATAAGGATAGATAGAAAAGGATAAGTTAGTAAATAGGAATGAAAGAGTGAATCTCTTAACACAAGATTTTTGAAAAAAATCTCCTTTTGTAAGGGGAGTGTAACATTATTTTGAAATGTTAACTTATAAACAGATTAATTGATTAATTAGATTTCATTAACTTGTATAACTTATAGGCAAGAATTCCATAATAATTTACTTTTATATTTTAGTTAGCATCCCTTACAATAAAGACCAGGTTTAGAAATAGCTTTAGGCTTAAATATTATAAAGTCCAGCTGCAGTCATCATAATTTAATGGTCCTACCTTGCAAATCCGAATACAATAACCCTTTTAAAGTTTATGTCGATTATAGATTGACAAATCTGATAAAATTAAATGGAATAGTACCTTTTAAACGTAAACAAAGAAAAGCAATTTTCAGTTGTAAAACTTAATCTTCTTAATAATTTCGTTGATTGACAAGGTTTATAGAAAACGAAACATTATAAATAGCCAAACTATTTTCCAATTTGATTTGTTCAAAAACTGTAAGTAATTTTAAGTAGTCTGAAGACATCCATTGTATTAAAATCCATTTCGGCTCAATTGGGTTATCCGGTCTTTTGTTAATGGCAGACAACTGTGGCTAATGGGTATGGTCCACAATTCAATAATTAAAATTCCAAGAAGATACAACATAGTTATACCATTAGAAAAATAATTACTTCTGTGACCCTCATCTTGAAAGGGGTTGGATTTGGGTTTCTAAAATCTTGTTTTTGGGAGGTTCTGTTAAGTCATTGGATAACAGAAATATGACGTAAATAATGGTTAGAGTAGGGATTAATATATAACTTATGGCTTTAGCCAAAAGACGGAGATTCCAATGGGGTTGTTTGTTGTCAAAACCCCCAATTTAAGAGCTGTTCTGCGTTGAAAGGCAAGCCATCAACCAATGGACGATTTTTAGTAAGTAAGCTTTTATAGTTAAGCCAGCATGACCAATTTTTAGTTAATTTATTTGTTAGGACGTTTTGGCCATAAACCGTGGGATTAATATAGTGTAAAATTTATAGTATAAGTTTTCTTCCATATAAAATGTTTGGGTGCTTATCTACATAAAATTATCATAATTCCATATCAACCATTTAATCTAAATTTCTAAATTAAAATCAATGAATTTCCGAATGTAAGAGGTTCACGTTTATTCCTCTGTTAATTAAATAGTTTTTGTTTGCCGTTGATTAAGTTAATAGTTTTTCTATGTTTTATCATGAAAGTTGCATAAGTAGTCAAAAAGGTAAGAGTTGATTAAAAGAAACAATTGTCCTCCTTGGGATGACAAGTCTCTCAAGGTTTTGCATGAACATTTGGGCATTCTCGACTTGTCTGGCGCCCTCGGTAATTGTCATTAAGCCACAATATTTATGAAAAGTAAGTGCCAAATTTTTTTGTAGTATATTATATATTAATTTAGCCCTTTCTGCAAAATTTTAACCCTCTATACGATCCATGACCTTCCGCTAGCTAGTGCCGGTGACCCCCCTTTAATTTTCGTTTTACAGGCCGCCCCCATTTTATAATTTTAATGAAAAATATATACTTAGTAGCTTTTCCGCCTGTAACAACATTTTGATAAAAATCATAAGCTACCTTTTCGTTACAAACAAGATGATTTTGTTTTATTAAAAATTTTGATGTTACGCCTAGTGTCAACAAAAAGCTCATTCCTAAATACAAGGGTAAAAAATGTTTTAGAAAATGACCGTTATTTAATTACTGATATTGAAAATTTTCAATTAACACAACGACCTTTTGAAAGTGTTGCTAGTTCAGAAAACATGCAATTGTGGTTGAGTAATACTTAACTTTTTCTCTTTGGTTTTTAAACATTTATGTTACATTTTAGAATAAATTATTGTTTATGAATTATTACTACCAGTTATTGTTATTCAATAAATAACTAATGCTTATGTACAATTATTTAAGTTTACATATTTGCTTATAATTAATTTGTATGTTTATTTTGAAGTACTTTAAATACTTTAGTTTGTAACATGTTTTTGTATTTAAGACATAAATTATGTTGCATATAATTTATTAAGATTCATGACAACCTCCTTGTCAG
This sequence comes from Platerodrilus igneus, assembly GCA_036346225.1. Taxonomy (NCBI): domain Eukaryota; kingdom Metazoa; phylum Arthropoda; class Insecta; order Coleoptera; family Lycidae; genus Platerodrilus; species Platerodrilus igneus. The sequence continues at coordinate 201,804 of JARFIW010001411.1, forward strand.
GCAAGCCAAGTTATAGTAATAATTCAAACTTAGCGCTTTTAATATTTATGTCAGAACACTTATTAAAGAGTGCACATTAAGAATGACGTCAATTCAAGTAATGGTGCTTATGTATTACTCTTATGCTATGCAGTCCTTATTCTTATGTATTACGAATTTACTCTTTGTTTAATAAACTTACATTAACTTTAATCGATTTATTCACGCTCGCTTGAACAACCTGTTACAATATCTCCTTTTGTATTTAAATGTCAATCTGTACATAGTTGCATCAACTCGTATAGCTACATTTTCAGATGTTTCAATAGCTAGCAATACAGATGTAAAAAAATATTGATCTTGAGTTTAACACAAATGCAAATGTAAAGCACATAAAGTTTAAATCTAATAGAAATACAGATCCACAAGTGAAACCATCAACTCAACACGGTTTTCATGGCAATGAAGTTATTCAATCGCAAAGTAATATTATTCATATTAACACTACTTTATCTATAAGCGCACAGCAATCGTCCCTAAAGTTTAACACCTCATGTGGTAGTTAGAGAGTTCTTACACTTACTAAAACTTCTACACCCAGAATCGCTCTTATTAAAAACTCCCCGAAAAACCAAAATAAAAAAATTTGGAGATGGCAAATATTATTATTTTGATCTACAATCTTCTATCAAACATGCGCTTTCCAATACTTCATAACTTGCAACCTTTTGGTTGATACTTTTGTCTCAACATTCTATTTATATAATAAGTTTTTAAATTCAATTGTCGGTAGCATTGTCCTGCCATCTACATTGTTCTGTTCCTTTTGCGCTTCGTTAGTGTTAACCTTCATAATTACAGGTTATTGCCGTGTACACAAATTCACATTATTTATCTGCATTTATAGTTACAAATATGATAATAAGTCGAACTTTGATCTTGTCCTTGTAGATAAGAGGTATTGTGATCTCGATTGTTGTTGGTGAAGGTTGGATTTCCGCCGATATCATCGTATTAATTGCGGATTAAGGTAGAACCGACAATTTATTGTTGAAGTTTGGCAATTTTGGTTTTATGGTTTTGGAAATTCCTTTTGTAAATTTCGATTTTCACTTGTAGTGGATTTAAATTCATCATCATCGTCAATAATTGGTGCAGATGTTCATTATTGAAATCACAACACTGTAATGTCCTGTTATCTCTAAATCAGTTAGTTCAAGCATTTTTATTTTATTAATGCAATTATGCAGTTTAGAAAACGTTAAATTTAATAATTATTGTTATATCACCATGTATATAGCTTGCATTACAATTTAGTGTTTGAAAACAAATTCTGTTTGCATATCCAAATGTTCCAAATTAACATTCGTTAGTCCTTTTCTTTAGAATTGTAAAAGCATTAAAAAATCACCTTCAAAATTATTTATTGAAATAGAAAACGTCGTTTAACTATAATACACATATTGATAACTAGTTATTTCTGATATAATCATCCTGCACGTGCCTTATTTAGCACTTGTAGTCCAGATAGATAACTTTCTGTAGACAGGTCAGTCGTATTCCAGCCATTATGTGAGCAACATGTTTCTCCGAATTAATAAGTCGAAATGCGACCTCCACATAGCCATTTAATATATTTCTCTTAGAGTCTTCGTCAATGGTGTCGTAAACTGGACAATATGCACAACAATCATTCTACGATATAAATTACGATCTTTCGTTTGTAATTAATTCTATGGATGATCTTTGATATTCTGCAATTTAAAGATTACTTGAACGAAATAACTGTATAGTTATGTGATATTTCGAAATAAAAACTTAGATGCAGATGGATTAACGTGTTTTCTGTCTTACTTGTTACCAGAACAGCAGCTGTTCATGTGGAAGTCGTGTTGTTGGTGTGATTTCATCTATAAGAGGACACCGCTTGGTCAGGATAAATTGTTATAGTTTGGTAACACGTTTCTGCTATTTAGAATTAATGTCATATTCCTCGGTAAGTCAAAATTTTATTTATATAAATTCCATCGTTTTGCATTTTAATGTTTATTAAGCTTCCTCTATAATTTAACTTTTGCTATTTACAAAACACATACAGGTACGCTTTCAAGAACATAATTATAACAATAATCATCCTATATAAGATTTCATGCATTGATAAAATTCCATTTAAATTAAGAAACTAATGTAGAATATTTTACTTAATTATCTCTTCTAATATCTGATAGGACTATTTTGTGAACAAATTGAATATTTAAATGCAATAAGAAATATTTTAAGAACTTTTAAGATCTATAAATAATTATATGTTCATCGTACTCAGATTTGAATATGATAAACATTTACTAAATACAATAATCGTCATTGTTATAGAACATAACAACTTGATATATATATATATATATATATATATATATATATATATTCCATCTTCAGCTAAGATAATATAAGAAGATTTATTTCATAAATTGTAAATATTTACAACGGAAAGGGAATAATCTTTATTTTAATAGATGTACATATATTACTTTCTTCAGATTTTTATTAATAAATTAACGTAGCAAATTATTAAGAAAGTACTTCCATGATAACATTTCTCATTTAAAAGGTTTACTAAAGTTCTTGAATATATATATATATATATATATATATATATATATATATATGCTGTGATTCTCTTCCCTCTTATCGAATTGCCCCTCGTTCTGTTCCAAGAATTGCTGTAATTCTCGCTCTACTTTTGAATTTCTTCTGATAATCGCCTCTGACTCTTTCCTTCCGCCTCGGCTGTTCACCTAGTTAAAACTTTCATTCTCATTCATAAAAAAAAACAAACACATCCCTACCACAAACATCAACGTTAACTCTATTTACATTAATATTCACAACATATTAAAATTTCAAAATTAAATTTCAGCATAAATTTCAGCATCATAAAATTTTCAAGTTCAAATTTGTCATTATTTTAATTTGCATCCAGAATTAGAGTCCTTGTAGGATGCATACTAATTAAGTTAACAATATTTGCAGACCTGAGTCTGAATAAAAGGAAGCATCTCCCACCCCTTTACGTTAATTTAACAGGTTAGTCTAATTGAGCTCAAAGACAGACCCAAATTTTCATCATAATCAAAAACATAAACCTGATAAATACTCCTTTCTACTTATACAAGAAAATTTTACCTTAAAATTCAAAATTTGTTGTTTATGCAAGTTTACTACTGTCCATCTTTATCAAACAAATTATAAAGATATTCAACACACACCAAAACATCAAAGATCGAACAACAATGCATAAGTTACCTGAAGGTTAATGCACTCGTGGCTCCAATGTACATCGTCCTTGCTAATCCCACCATTCCAGCTGGGTTATGTTTGCGTCCTCGGATTTCTGGCCGCCTTTAAAATTTTTCTACACCACCATTCATCTAAAAGGTTTCAGGGCTTCTCAGGAACTCATCTATGTATATCTAAATCTTGTTTTGTGGATCCAATCACGTTTACGAATAACACTTGATTACTAAAACTCCCTAAAAATAGCATTGAAATTCATAATACTTTCACGCTATACCAAAACTGCATACTTCTATTTATTTATTTATCGTTACTAATTTGGATAATTGGTACAGTAATACCCGCAAATATAACTGGACTTTATTACCTTTATCTATCTTCTCTAAGTGCACTAATGCATAATAACTTTTATCGTAGCACGTAATCACCATCTATTCTGCTTGAAGTATCGAATAAAATCACAAATAAAGAAAGCTAAACTCCTATCAGCACGGGTTTATATAATGGCTCGCTTGCGAGTCGAATTTGTCCCGCGACGGACGCTTTTCAGAAATTCGCATTCTATTTTCCCTTCCCATGGCTCGGCACAATGATTCTTCTGAAATTTGCACTCGTCCGAGTTGAAATCTAAGAAATTTCCACACGCCTCGCAACACGTCCGCGAACAACTAATTAATTTTACATAGAAATTGTTATGCTTCCACCTCTCATGTTTGCATCTTATTTCAACCTTAATCGCCAATCTAGTCTGTTCTTTCTATCTACAACCTGTGCTCTTGTTTTACATATTTCCCCTCATTTAACTACCAATGCATTCCCTCTCGCTTGTCTTTATACCACAAACTTGCTTTCTTACTTGCACTCATATAGCTTGGAGCTTATCGACTATCATATACATCGTTATTTTTGCAGGTGTTCTTAATTCTAATACGCTGAAGGCTTTTACGTGACTTCCCCACGTCTTTATAATTTCTCGATAGCTTTAGTACTTGGAAAGATTAAATTAAATACAAGTTGAACATTTTAACTCGGCTTCTTTTTATAGAAAGCGTCCAGTGAATAATTTAAACCCCTTATTTTTAATGAAACGAATAAAATTTTTATGCTCCATGGTTTTAATAATGCGTATTATCTAATGAAATTCTACATTACTTCCTTCTACACGTTGATTATGATTATATACAAACCCTACATTCTAATTGAATGATTTAAATCTACACAGTAGGCCTTTAATTAAGGGTTGTTTTCCACTGCTTTAATATACACGGTGTTTAACATTATCTAAACAATATAAACCTATGTTTAGAAGTAAATGACGAATTTATCCAATATACCTTTAAATGAAGCATATTATTACCCAAAGCGTCCTTATACACGGTAATTAAAATTATTTGATGTCATTAATTAATTTTCTACCCTGGTCTAAATTTGAGTATTTTCCCCCTATTTGAATACAAATAATCCCACTTATTTGAATTCAAATATGAAACATCTAGACTGCAAAAAAAAAATTTACAAAAAAAATTGTCTATCTCACTATACACTTCTCTTTCTAACTTACCTAACTTATACCCAATCCTAAAATATTTACCCCTAACCTATATCCCTATTCTATTCCTAACTCTCACCTAATTTTATAAACTGAAATTATCCCTAACTTCATCCTACTTATCCATCTAATCCTATATACCTATCCTATTCCTAACTTTTAACTAATCTTCACTATACTCACTTCCACCTACCTAATCCTATATACCTATCCTATTCACTTAACCTATTTTATTTTCTTCCTACATTTAACTTTCCTTCTCATCCTATATACCTATTTCTAACTATCTCCCATATTTACCCTATACCTAGCTTTATTTTCTATAAACACTTACTTCTTCTCTTCTATATACACCTATTCTATTCCTATATTTTGTTCATTTAATATTCATTTCTTATTTAAATCTGACTCTTTTCTTGATCCTCCAAGTCTTTCTTCTCACCATCCTAATACTCTTCATCCCTATTTCTCCTCCTTCTATATCTATATTTATCATCCCTGTTATCTTACATAAAATAAACTCATCCCTATATCCCGACTCTTAAATATTGCTTCTTCTTCAGTCCCTACACTTGTCTGTTTTTCATTTATTATTATTTCCTTTTCTGCGGACAAACCAAACGATACTACCTTAAAATTATAGATTTTTCCCTCTACGGAAAATCCTGTGTACCTTCTAGAATCCTTGTGTAATGGAATCAGCCAGAATGAATTCCTTAAATCTAATTTACTAAAAACAAACTTGCCACTTAACCTCGTCAAAAGTGTGTCCATGGATGGTGGACAATGGAATTGCGGTTTGGTCCGTTGATTAATTTTTCGTGCATCTAAACATAAACGAATACTATCATCCTTTTTCTTAACCACCACCAACGGATTTATGAAATGAGTGTTTGAGACCTCTATTATGCCATCTTCCAACATTTTATTTAATTCTGCCTTCACCTGCTCCCGATATGCTGCTGGAATAGGATACACCTTGGCGTTGAACGGTTCTGAATTATCCACTTCCAACACGTGCTCATAGCCTAACGCTTTGCTTGCTTCTACCCCCACTAATTCTGCATGTTTTTGTAATAAAGCTTGTACCTCTACTATCCTATCCTCTGGACATCTTATTGTGTTGATCTGTTTAACTCCATCATCCTCTACCTCTACTACATTAATACTCAACCCAGTGTCATCCTCTGTGACTTTATAACTGCCCTTCCATGGTACTACCCTATCCTTAATCCTTACTACCTTCCTTTCCATATCTATCAAAACCCCTAACTGCATCATACAGTCAACACCTAAAATACTCTGAAACTTCAGTCCAGGTACAATTACAAACTTCTTTTTATTTGGAGCTACTAAATGGCTACGCTTTATAGGCATAATTCTATCACAAACCTTATCCTTAATTTTGCTAACGAATTCCTCCGATATTAAACTCGCCTCTGCTCCTGTATCAAGTAATACTTCTACATTATTCTCAAAAATTCCTATATTAATAATTGGCAAACATAATTTTCCTAGTTTCTGGCTCTACTTCCTCCTCAATTTTGAAAAATTCACGTGGATGTTCATACACATTTACATAGAAATCTAGTGGTCTGTCGCGTTCTAAAAATCCTGTCTCGTCCTGTTTTCCGTACTTGGTCCTAGTTGTCCTTCTACAACCTGTGCGTACGTCCTCCTCATATTAATATCCGTGTCCCTGTCACTATTCGGCGTGCTCATCACAGTCCTGTTTACTTCCGGTAAACTGTTCTGTCTCGTGTAACTAGGTCTTGGCGTCGGTCCCCTAGTCGCACTATTGCTTCTGTATTCCCGTCCTCGTCGTTCCCAATTCGGTCGAAAATTTCTATTGTAGTCAGACCGTCTCGGAAAATTCTGTGTCCTGTTGTCAAACCTAACCGTGTTAATGTTTCGTTCACGTACCTCTCTTGTCCGTCCTACACATACATCGTCATATCTCTGTAAATATTCCAAAAATGTCTCACGCTCTGTAATGTTTTGTAAGGCCACGTGTTGTCTGATTTCGAGTTCAAAATGTCGTGATAAGTATTTGATTATTTGTCTGTCCGTCAATGGTGGATTAAGTTGTTTGGCCACACTGTATTTGCGAATGGCATATTGTTCCCTAGAACCTGCAAACTTTCCCTTAAATTTTCCTGTAATCAAGTCGTCCCTAATCTGATCCTGTTTGTGATCACTCCAGTAATGTTGTAAAAATTTGTTTTCAAAGTCCTGATATGTGTCTATGTCCTGTCCTACTAAATTATACCATGCTTCCGCATTGTCCTTCAATAAAGCCTTTATCGTATTTAGTTTAGTCTGTTTGTCAAATAAATTTCCCACTAGATTTCTTACGCTATTAATAAAAATTTGTGGATTTACCCTGTTATCGCCATAAAATTTCATACGTTGGTCCCATGATACGCCACCTGTATAAAATCTGGAACCATCCCCCGTTAAACTTGACATGTTGTATTTAATACTACCAACTTCGCGTTCTACCCTGCCTAACTGATCCCTACATGAGTCCGTTACTTCAGTCATTTTTATATTTATCTCTTCTTCACAAAAAATGCGTACTTCGGACCTTAAATGTCCCATTTCCTATCGAAGACCTGTAATGTTTTTCTCATTTCTATCAACCCTACTTTCTACTTCCCACAGTTTCACGGTAAAACTATTTTTAGACTCTGTAAATTCTTTAGTAGATTGCTCAATTTTCCCGCTTATCTGCTCTAATTTTCGGTTGGACTCCTCCCTCGTTCTATTCGATTCTTCCCTAGCTCTATTAGATTCATCGCTTAGCTGTTCTAATTTTCGGTTGGACTCCTCCCTCGCTCTATTCAATTCTTCCCTAGCTAATCGCATTTCCTCTAACATTCTCATCATTAACTTATTTCCTGTTTCTCCTGACTCCGTCTTAGACTGATTCCTACTACCTCCTGCTTCTTCCTCCATTTCTGCTTCAGTCGTCTTAAATAAAGCACTATCACTGCTTCCTATTTCCACCCCTTGACTTCGAAGCCACTCTTTTCTCTGCATACGTCACACTTTTCACCCCCACACACGCCTACACACTTCTTTCACACACCTACAAAAATATTCACACTCAGTTCTTAATTTCAGGGTCGTCAGTTTCCTGAAACAGTTACACACTATCTGAAATTCGAGACCTCACGTTCGGGTCGCCAAGATTTGCTGTGATTCTCTTCCCTCTTATCGAATTGCCCCTCGTTCTGTTCCAAGAATTGCTGTAATTCTCGCTCTACTTTTGAATTTCTTCTGATAATCGTCTCTGACTCTTTCCTTCCGCCTCGGCTGCTCACCTAGTTAAAACTTTCATCCCCATTCATAAAAAAAAAACATTCCTACCACAAACATCAACGTTAACTCTATTTACATTAATATTCACAACATATTAAAATTTCAAAATTAAATTTCAGCATCATAAAATTTTCAAGTTCAGATTTGTCATCATTTTAATTTGCATCCAGAATTAGAGTCCTTGTAGGATGCATACTAATTAAGTTAACAATATTTGCAGACCTGAGTCTGAATAAAAGGGAGCATCTCCCACCCCTTTACGTTAATTTAACAGGTTAGTCTAATTGAGCTCAATACAGACCCAAATTTTCATCATAATCAAAAACATAAACCTGATAAATACTCCTTTCTACTTATACAAGAAAATTTTACCTTAAAATTCAAAATTTGTTGTTTATACAAATTTACTACTGTCCATCTTTATCAAACAAATTATAAAGATATTCAACACACACCAAAACATCTAAGATCGAACAACAATGCATAAGTTACCTGAAGGTTAATGCACTCGTGGCTCCAATGTACATCGTCCTTGCTAATCCCACCATTCCAGCTGGGTTATGTTTGCGTCCTCGGATTTCTGGCCGCCTTTAAAATTTTTCTACACCATCATTCATCTAAAAGGTTTCAGGGCATCTCAGGAACTCATCTATGTATATCTAAATCTTGTTTTGTGGATCCAATCACGTTTACGAATAACACTTGATTACCAACACTCCCGAAAAATAGCAATGGAATTCATAATACTTTCACGCTATACCGAAACTGCATACTTCTATTTATTTATTTATCATTACTAATTTGGATAATTGGTACAGTAATACCCGCAAATATAACTAGACTTTATTACCTTTATCTATCTTCTCTAAGTGCACTAATGCATAATAACTTTTATCGTAGCACGTAATCACCATCTATTCTGCTTGAAGTATCAAATAAAATCAAAAATAAAGAGAGCTAAACTCCTATCAGCACGGGTTTATATAATGACTCGCTTGCGAGTCGAATTTGTCCCGCGACGGACGCTTTTCAGAAATTTGCATTCTATTTTCCCTTCCGATGGCTCGGCACAATGATTCTTCTGAAATTTGCACTCGTCCGAGTTGAAATCTAAGAAATTTCCACACGCCTCGCAACACGTCCGCGAACAACTAATTAATTTTACATAGAAATTGTTATGCTTCCACCTCTCATGTTTGCATCTTATTTCAACCTTAATCGCCAATCTAGTCTGTTCTTTCTATCTACAACCTGTGCTCTTGTTTTACATATTTTCCCTCATTTAACTACCAATGCATTCCCTCTCGCTTGTCTTTATACCACAAACTTGCTTTCTTACTTGCACTCATATAGCTTGGAGCTTATCCACTATCATATACATCGTTATTTTTGCAGGTGTTCTTAGTTCTAATACGCTGAAGGCTTTTACGTGACTTCGCCACGTCTTTATAATTTCTCGATAGCTTTAGTACTTGGAAAGATTAAATTAAATACAAGTTGAACATTTTAACTCGGCTTCTTTTTATAAAAAGCGTCCAGTGAATAATTTAAACCCCTTATTTTTAATGAAACGAATAAAATTTTTATGCTCCATGGTTTTAATAATGCGTATTATCTAATGAAATTCTACATTACTTCCATCTACACGTTGATTATGATTATATACAAACCCTACATTCTAATTGAATGATTTAAATCTACACAGTAGGCCTTTAATTAAGCGTTCTGTTTTCCACTGCTTTAATATACACAGTGTTTAACATTATCTAAACAATATAAACCCTATGTTTAGAAGTAAATGACGAATTTATCCAATATACCTTTAAATGAAGCGTATTATTACCCAAAGCGTCCTTATACACGGTGATTAAAATTATTTGATGTCGTTAATTAATTTTCTACCCTGGTCTAAATTTGAGTAATATATATATATATATATATATATATATATATATATATATAAAAGACAAGTTATTTGCAGTCCGCAATAAGAAATTGTGTAAAACAATATATAAAATAAGATGTATCTGTAAACAAACTCTATGAAAATAATAGAGCCTATTGACGAATACAAATCGGGCTGGTAGTTATATAGCCATTAACAAAACATTAGCTTTATTACTTCACAGGGGAGAAAACATCCACTACCGATGGTTTCGGCTTTGTTAAGCCTCATCAGAGTGAAATAGCTTCCAAGAACCCTATGAAGTAGTCGAAGCTATTATACCAATATAATTTCGAAACAATATCTGTACTATGGCAAAAGTAAATAACACCGCCATCAGGTGATAAAACACCAACACTACTAAGTGTGGAAGTACAGAATTGAATCGAAACTACATAGTAAATTCTATAGATGGCTATACAAGTACGTCATGAACCAGGGTGTCGCCACGAGAAGGTTTGTTACGTTTGCAAATAAATTTTGCTGTAACATTTCGCAAATCTCAAATGGCCGGACGTACTTGTATAGCCATCTATAGAATTTACTATGTAGTTTCGATTCAATGTTATATTTCTTTACATAATAATACGTTAATTGCGTTAAAGATCGTAAATTTAAAATTCTTTTTTAATTTTTGTTTTCCCCAATCCACTATTGACTTTTGAGCAGAATTATATAATCCAATCCAGACCTATCTGTAGGTGAACCTAAACTAAAAATAACCAAGATATTTTGTTTTATTTTTGTAAACATGAGTAAAAATGTTGCAAACGTTAATGAACAGAAAAAATCCTCTATTAATGAAGACGAAATCTGTGTTATATGTGAGAATAATAATGAAAATCTGCAAATGTGATTACTGCCACTGAAATTTTCATGCAAATTTTTAGGTCTATGTGCATCTGAAGTTAAATGTATTCCAATAAGGAAACGTATTTTAGAACTTAGGTGTTCTGATTGTAAAAAAGACAGTAGCATCATAAGACAAGAAATGTCTGACATTAAAAATATCCTCCAAGTTATTCTAACCAAATTTGAACAAATGGAACAAATGCAAATGGACATAACGATAAACACACAAAAAATTGGAGAACTACAGCAAGAAGTTGAGCAGTTGAAAGGCAAAACAAATAAAGATCTCCAGTCCGCCTTAGTCACTATTAATATGCTTTCTGCAAAAGACGAATATAATAAACGCCGAAGTAAATTACATAATCTTGAATTTACTGGTATTCCATATGTTGAAAATGAAGATACCAACAAAATTGCTATAAAGATATGTAGCCTTATTGGAGTTACCATTAGTGAACATGAGATTGATATCTCCCACCGTTTGAAAAAACCAAATGGTGCAAATGCAACATCTTCTATCATGTATAGATTCTTAAGAATAAGGGCAAAATTAGAGGTACTGGCAGCATATAAAGGCAAACGAATTAATGCTAGTCAACTAGGTTTTCAACAACCTTCGTCCACTATCTATATAAATCAGCACTTAATTATAAAGAATAGTAAAATTTTTGCATATGCCAGAGCTATAAAGAAAGAAAAAGTGTGTTTTGTGTGGATTAGGGATAGCTACACATATATTAGGCAGACCCCAGATTCCAGGCCGTTGAAAATTGATACAACAGATCAGCTTAATCTATAAGTAAAAATATTTGCAAGTATTATTTGTATTATTTTTATTTCTTAATCCTTCATACTAATTATTATTTATTTTTGTATTAATATAATTGTAGGGTGTTCTAAAATAATTAATTAAATTAGAGTATCATGAATAAGATTACACTCCTCAATACAATTGATAAATATTGTTATGAAATTAATCACACAACAATAAGTTTAGATATACTACAAAATAAGTTGAGTAACAATACTCACAATATAAATCTAACCATACTGCAACAAAATATACAAAGCACTAAAAAATTTTTTTGATGAGATAGTAATCCTACTTCAAATTTTAAGTAGTAACAATTGTCATCCAGATATAATTATTCTTACAGAAACTTGGAATATTGATAATCAAAGTCATCAAATTAAAGGATACTCTAACTATTACAATGACGCTCACTTTAACCAAAACGATGGCGTTATAGTACACGCAGGAGGTAACCTTTTCAAGAATCACTTTTAAGTTAGATGATAAGGAATATGGCATGACATGCACATATAGACCCCCTAGTACTAACATAGACACTTTCCTCACAGACCTTGAATCGTATTTGCAATCATTTAACTTCCAACAGACTGAAATTATTGCTGGTAACATTAATATAGATTTGCTACAAAATACCAATTCTAATACTTTCAGATACAATAATCTTTTATCCGAATTAGGGTATAAATCCTGCATTACCTGTCCGACCCGAGTAATAAACTTCTCAGGATCTGCTATTGATAATTTTTTATATGATTCTCTAAAACTTCTAAAGACTGATAAAACCATTAACTCTTATACAATTCAGACAAATATAACGTATCACTCTTCAATTGTTATATGCTTGTATTTTCAACGAAACGCTATTAAGAATAATCAATTAAAAGATACTAAAATTCATCCTAATATTAAGTACTCTCTATTTGAAAATCTTTGTAAAGACATTAACTGGTCTGATATTATAAATGAAACAGATGTGAATCAAGTCACTAATCATTTCTTACAACTATTGCAAATACAAATTGAAAAAGCAACTACCTATAAAGTATACTATCAACCTAAAAAAAACCCTTGGATAACAGTGAGCTTAACACGATCTATATTACATAGAGACTCTATAAAGGAGAAACTATCAAAAAATCCCTATAATGTGCAACTTGCAAATCAATATAGAAGCTATAGAAACTATGTTATTAAATTAATTAGGAAATGTAAAGATGATTATTATCTTGCAAAAATTACAGAGCCCAACAACAATCCTAGGAAAATCTGGTCTATAATAAATGAGAGTATAAATAAACAAAGCAACAACAAAAACTGTATCCCAGATGTCTTAGCTGACGATCAAAACTATATTGTCTGTGACAAACTAAAATCTAATATGTCCAATGCACACTATTTAACTGTAGGTCAAAACTTGGCCAGTAAAATAAGTAATTTACACACTCACTATACATGTGCCCAACTACTAAACAAGAAATTGAAGATTTCATCAATTCTCTTAAGAACAATACATCCTCAGGTCCTGATATTTCCAGTACAATTTTAAAACATATATATATATATATATATATATATATATATATATATATATACTGGGTGCTTCAAAAAAATGTATACACACTTTGAACTTCCATAGAAAATTTATTTACCGTTCTACAAAGTTAAATTTCAGGAAAATAGAAAGCTGAAAGTCCAATGTAAATGAAACATAAATAACAAATGTTAATACTGTTCAAATTGGTGACCTGCAGCATCAATACAATTCTGAGTACGAGTCACCACAGATTCTGTACATCGTGTCAAAACGTCCAATGAGATTTCTCTACACACTGCTTGAATCTCATTCCAAAGAATGTCTAGGTTACGTGGTTTACGTTTGTACACCTCATCTTTTACTGTGCCCCACAAGAAGAAATCCAGTGGTGTAAGGTCTGGAGAGCGTGCTGGAAACTCGATTGGCCCCCTGCGTCCTATCCACTGGCCCGACAAATTTTGATCCAGGTAAGCTCGTACGTCCCTGTGATAGTGCGGCGGAGCACCATCTTGTTGAAAATAAAATCATCATTACCGTATAATGCACGAATGGCAGGAAATATGGAATCAGCAAGCATTGTTAGGTAATTAATACCAGTTACAGTGCCTTCAAATCGAAAAGTCCAATGAGTCCCCTTGAAGACAAACCGCACCACACATTTACACCAGGCAAATTTACAGCTTTTTCAATTGTAATGTGAGGATTTTCTTCACACCAGTAAACACAATTGTGCCTATTGACAGTTCCATTAAGTTTGAATTGGGCTTCATCCGACCAAATGATGCTACCCATAAATCCCGGTTCACGTATCACCATCTCCTGAATCCATTCACAAAATTGCAACCTTCAATCTGGATCGTCGTCATTTAGCTGTTGCACCAGCCTTGGAATGTAAACACGATACTTGCCTCTCTTCAGAATGCGTAGCACGCTGCTAGCACTTACATCACTTTTACGTGCCCCTTGCCTTGAAGATTTGTTAGGAGAGCGTTGAAACAGTTCCAAGACTGTCGTTGATGACTCATCACTTGTAGCTGTTCGAGGCCGACCTGAATGACCTTTATGCACATCACACACTGTTCCATGAACTTCGAATTTGTCTCGTATGCGTGTAATTGTTAATCTTGAAGGTGGTTCTGTATCATACTCCCTTCTCCACTGTCTTTGAACTTCATTTACATTCTCAAACAGTACCACTTAATAACCTGCTTACGTTCTTCAAAACTCAAACGTACGTCCGCCATGTTGATACTACAAATTCCAACTGATAATATAACATAGAGGGACGATTATGCTGGCACCTGGCGAAGAAATATAACATTAGCCTTGTAGTGCGGGAAAACTACAATAGTTTAAAGTGTGTATACATTTTTTTGAAGCACCCAGTATATATATATATATAGCGGTATATATAATGTATAGATAAACACCCACTTTACGAAGAATCGAAAAAGGGTTTTTAACTATCCAAAGCAAGCTAGTAATTTGCATAGCCATAAATAAAAGAATTTGTTTGTTTCACAAAGGGAATAAACATTCATCGACTAGTTTGCAATCTCACTGGATCTCATCAGGATGAAGTGGTTTATAACCCTTATGAAACTTTCGAAATTATTTTTGCCTATTGTTTTTGGTTGTTTCATAAGGTTTATAAACCACTTCATCCTGATGAGATCCAGTGAGATCGAAACTAGTCGATGAATGTTTATTCCTTTTATGAAACAAACACATTCTTTCATTTATGGATATGCAAATTACTAGTTTGCGTTGGATAGTTAAAAACCCTTTTTCAATTCTTCGTAAAGTGGGTGTTTATCTATACATCGTATATACTGTTTTATTTATTAAATTTGCTATAAGCAATTATTTTTAATATCATTATATATATATATATATATATATATATATATATATATATTTAAATTCAGGTTATTTTCGACTAGAAAACTTGATATTGTATAGTAAATATCGGGTCGTAGTCAATCTGGGCAATTAGATAATTCTTTTAATCAGTTCAAGCTTTCGAAAAATTTTATTTTCTTCTTCAGGAAGACTATAATTGGAGGATTACAAAAATGTTAATACGTTAATGCTACTTACGATTATATGAATCTATCTAGTAAATGGTTGGAGCATGATAATAGTTAGGATACGACGACAAACTTAGTGAGTACATTAAAAACACATAATACAGTTAACATAATAATTAATTAACTAAGGTGGTTCGTTTCTAAAAAACATTAACGGACAATTTAAAAATTATAAGTTACATAGGAACTAGTCAAGTTATAAAATACTACTAACATATAAACTTTGCAGTGGATAACTATAGATAAAAGTTTGTATTACACTAAAACAAGTATAGATTACGGTCAACAAGGACAACATAAAAGGAGGCTTACTGGTTAACTAGATGTACGCTACGTAGTGTTTTTTTTATTTTTTTTTATAATTGAGATCAGATAGGAATATATATTATTTAAGTTTTGAGTGTCAGTTTTTTTATTGATAGGATTGTCTTGTAAAGATATCGCGACCATTTCGAGAAAAATGCGTTTTTTGTAATGACTTTCCCTAAAGACAATTTTAGCGTTGTCGTAATCGATCGTGTGTTGGGTCTCAATAGCATGAGAAACTAATGCGCAGGTTTTGGTGTTCCTATTGGAGTCACTTTTGTGGGAAGTTATCCTAGCTGAGAGCCACCTGGATGTGTGGCCTACATATTGGCCCTAGGCAATTTTACACGATATACAGTAGACGACACCCGACTGTTGCAGTAGGGGTACGGTTTTAATTTACTAAAAAGCGCCTTGTTTAGAGTTAAAACAGGTTTCTTTGTTAGGGTTATTCCTTGAATGTCCTTTAGAATATGGCACAATTTAGCTGTAAGATTTTCCACATACGGGAGAGGGATAAAGATCTTGGGATTTGTGTTAGCGGTGGAAATCGAGTTGTGTCCAGGGGTGGGCTGATTGATGAGGGAAGGGGTATTAAAAAGTAATTTGTTCAATAACGAGATAGGGTAAGAATTACGAAGAAGTAGGTCTCTTAGAATAAGAAAGTTTTTGTGTTTCAGAGTTCGATGTGAGATGAGTTCTACTCTTCTCTTCAAGCCCAAAACAAGGTTGATTTTCATAGTTATCGGATGGAAGGAGTAAAAATTAAGGTATCTACCTGAAGAGCAAGGTTTCCTATACCAATCGGTAATCAGATTATCGTTATTACGGATGACGAGCATGTCTAAAAAAGGAATGGTACCGTTCACTTCTTTTTCAATAGTAAACTGAACATTGGGATTGTAGTTATTAAAAATCAAAAGCACTTGGTCTATACACCCTGACGGAACACAACAAATTAGGTCGTCGACGTATTTTTAAAAACGGTGGGTCAAAAGATAGTTGAGGATACAGAAGTCTAAAGGTCATCCATCACATATTGAGAAAAAATCGGAGATACGCTGGCTCCCATAGGTGTACCCAGTATTTGCTTGTAGAACTTGTGGTCGAATGAAAAATAGGTAGTGTCAAAGAAAATCAATGAGGTTCAAAAATTGTTGTTGGGTTATGTTGCAGTGTGGATGTATACTCTGCCAACGGTTAACGACGCTTTGTTTAACTAGTTCTACAGGTATATTGCTGAACAGAGAAACCACATCAAGACTAATAATAACATGATCTGTAGAGACTTGAAAATCATTGACGAAATTAGCAAAATGGAAAGAGTCCTGAACGAAATACGGATTGTTAGTGTCATATGATTTGGTAAGTATGTCGGTAATTAAACCAGAAATTTTGGAGTTCGGAGCATTGATAGAGGAAATTATGGGACGAAGTGAAAGGGTCGGCTTATTAATCTTGGGAAGCCCGTAAAATTTAGGAAAGCAGGCATTATAAATCATTAGATCTTTGGCTTGCTCTGAGGTAATGTTCTTATTCTTCTTCAAGTCAGTAACCAGTTTATTGGATTTTTGTTGTATTGTACTAGTAGGATCTTTTCCAAGAGGAGTGTAGTACTTTTTATCCGAGATAATGTCATAGGCTAATTTTATGTAATTGTCCTTCTTCATAAAATTGGCCTGTATCTCGGATAAACTACCTCCTGGAAAAGATCTCTGTCAACAATCAATAAACTGTTGCTGAAGAAGCATACTCAGGCAACATTACTGCTCAGCAGTGCAAGCCAATACGTCAATGATCTCATAAATCTGGTTGTCAACATGTCAAGTCCATATGTATCGTTCAGACTCTCCTGTTCACTGTCGTGATCAGTCAGATGTGATGTGCTGTTCAGCCTGGTCAAACTGCGTCTGTGATGACGCTACATCCACTGACAAATGCGAACCTCTGTTTGACGACACTGATCGCCTGCAACTAAATTTGGTGTCAGGGCATCATTTTGTAGCCAGTGATGGTCGCATCGTTGCAGTACCGTACAATCGTCATGTTGTTTCTGTGTATGGACCAGTTTGCTGTTAGCATATGATCCCAGATGTCTCGTTATGAAAGTGACGAGCGTCGACTCTGTCTCCTGAACCGTTGGTGCAGCTGTATCATGCTCATACTCGTCACGATGAACTAATCACGCTGTTTGAGCGTGAACTCGTCACTCTGAGCTTGATCTAGACTTCGTGTTCTGCCTGTCAGTACTGATTATCAGATTGACCAACGTTCTTCAAGCCGAACCTGTACACGTCTACTCTGGAAAACTGCGTCAAACGGCGTACACTTTTTTCGTGCATGTAACTGTGCATGGATTGGCCTAGACTGCGTATGCTCAAGCTGATGCTTCTGTGACCCACGTTTAAAAATGCGTCTGTACTGACACTACATTTGTTTGTTTGAGAGTGTATAACTCAGTGCTTGATTTAAAACCTACAATCAATGTTCAGTTTATCGTATTAAAATAGAAGTGAACGGTACCTCTTGTTTGTACATGCTGTCTCCGTAATAACGATAATCTGTTACTCGAATTGGTATATGAAACCTTCATTAGTATATACTTAATTTTACTGCCTTCCATCCGTATATACTATATATATTTCAACTTGATTGGTAAGCCAGAGGTAGAACTATCTCAATGTAACTCTGAAACATCAAAACATTTGTATCACCTGTCTAAAGAGACTATTGAATTACGTACCCATATCTCGTATATTGAATCAAGTTAATTTTTAATAACCCGTTCTCATCAATCAGCCCACCCGTGACACAACTCGATTCACCCAATAAATCCCATAGATCTTTATCCCTCTGTGGAAAATCTATACAGTAAATATGCCATTATTTAATGAATTCAAGTAATAACCCTATAAAAAATACCGTTAAACCTGTGAAAATCAAGGCGCTTGTATTAAGTAAATTAGAAGTACGTACTACTGCAACAGTCGGTGTCGTAATGTATATCGTAAAATTGCCATAGGGCCAATATGTAGCACACATCCAGGTGGTCTCAGCTAGGATAACTTCCCACAAAAGTGACTCCAATAGGAACACCAAAACCTGCGCATTAGTTTCTCATGCTATTGAGACCCAACACACGATCGATTACGACAACGCTAAAATTGTCTTTAGGAAAGTCATTACAAAACGCATTTTTCTCGAAATGGTCGCGATATCTTTACAAGACAATCCTATCAATTTAAAAAACTGACACTCAAAATGCTTAAATAATATATATTCCTATCTGATCTCAATTATAAAAAATAAAAATAACGACACTAAACACTACGTGATCGTACATCTAGTTGAACCAGGTAAGCCTGCTCTTCATGTTGTCCTTGTTGACTCGTCATATCTATGACTTGTTTTAGTGCTAATACAAACTTTTATCTCATGTTATCCACTGACACAAGTTTATATGTTAGTAGACTATTTTTAACTTGACCTAGTTCCTATGTAACTTATAATCTTCTTAAATCTGTCCGTTAATCGTTTTTAGAAACGAACCACCTTAGTTAATTAACTTATTATGTTAACTGTATTATGTGTTTTAATGGTACTCACTCAAGTTTGTCGTCGTATCCTAGACTAGTTATCATGCTCCAACGCATTTACTAGATAATTCATATAATCGTAAGTAGCATTAACGTATCACATTTATTGTAATCCTCCAATTATAGTCTTCCTGAAGAAGAAAATACAATTTTTCGAAAGCTTGAACTGATTAAGATTATCTAATTGCCCAGATTGACTACGACCCGATATTTACTATTATATATATATATATATATATATATATATATTATATATATATGTATATGTATATGTATATGTATATATATATTTTACTCGAATTTAGACCAGGGTAGAAAATTAATTAACGACATCAAATAATTTTAATCACCCTGTATAAAGAAACAAATAGAAATTACGTGCAAAATTTATATTAATTAATTCAATTTTTAAGTAACGGGTATTAAACAAAGTGTACAAATAATAATTAATATTTAATTGGTATTCGCTAAAAATTAAAGGGTAGAAGTCAATGCCATTCATTATTATCTTAATTAGAGTTAACTGAACCATTAGTAATATATAATAAGCATAAAAGCCTGTGAAAATCCAAGGTTGGTAACAAACAGCTAAAAGGAAGGTTACAATACCATGAAACAAAGCTCGGAGAATTATATTAAAACGTTCATTAGGAGCACATACCTGCAAACTTTTAAATGTGAAGTTCTAAATAAATTTGAATAGATAAACATGCAGCTTCTACGTATATTGGGAACGGTCGGATGTTTTAGCAGGAAATGCTAGATGAGGGGTTATTTTACTCACGTAGGAATCCACGTGGACTTAAATAGCATATAGACTGGAATATTGATTTGTACCACTCAGACCAGGGTAGAAAGGGATGGATAAAACGCGTAAAGTAGAGACACTGATAATAAAAGGCGTGATTTGTGAAGCTTCACTAGGTCTACGATTGGTTGAAATAAGATGCAAACATGAGAGGGGAAAGCATATCAGTTGGTGTGTAAAATTAATTAGTTGTTCTCGGACGTGTTGCAAGCCGTGTGGAAATTTCTTAGATTTTCAACTTGGACGTGTGCAAATTTTTAGTAGAATCGCTGTGCCGAGCCGTCGGAAGGGAAAATAGAATGCGAAATTCTAAAAATTGTCCGTGGCGGGACAAATTCGACTTGCAAGCGGGCTATTATATAAACCCGGGCTAATAGAAGTTTCGCTCTCTTAGATTTTTGATTTTATTCAATACTTTAAACAGTTTTGCTCTTTATTTTTTTGATTATTCGATACTTTAAGTAGAATACGTGGTGATTACGTGCTACAATAAAAGTTATTAGTGCACTTAGAGAAGATACAAGGTAATAAAGTCTAGTTATATTTGCGGGTATTACTGTACCAATTATCCAAATTAATAACGATAAATAAATAAATAGAAGTAGGCAGTTTTTGGGTATAGCGTGAAAGTATTATGAATTTCAGTGCTATTTTTCGGGGGTGTTAATAATCAAATGTTATTCGTAAACGTGATTGGATACACAAAACAAGATTTAGATATACGTAGATAAATTCCTGAGAAGCCCTGAAACCTTTTTAGACGAATGGTGGTGTACAAAAATTTTAAAAAGCGGTCAGAATCTGAAGCCGTAAACATAAACCAGCTGGAATGGTGTAATTAGCAAGGACGATGTACATTGGAGCCACGAGTGCAGTAACCTTCAGGTAACTTATGCTTTGTTGTTCGATCTTTGATGTTTTGGTGTGTGTTGAATATTTTTATAATTCGTTTGATAAAAATGGACAGTAGTGAATCTGCATAAACAACAAATTTTTAATTTTAAGGTAAAATTTTCTTGTATAAGTAGAAAGGAGTATTTATCAGGTTTATGTTTTTGATTATGATGAAAATTTGGGTCTGTCTTTGAGCTCAATTAGACTAACCTGTTAAATTAACATAAAGGGGTGGGAGATGCTCCCTTTTATTCAGACTCAAGTCTGCAAATATTGTTTATTTGCATCCTACAAGAACTCTAATTCCGGATGCAAATTAAAATGATGACAAATTTGAACTTGAAATTTTATGATGCTGAAATTTATGCTGAAATTTAATATTGAAATTTTAATGTATTATGAATATTGATGTAAATAGAGTTAACGTTGATGTTTGTGGTAGGAATGTGTTTGTTTTTTTTATGAATGAGAATGAAAATTTTAGCTAGGTGAGCAACCGAGGCGGAGAGAGTAAAGAGGCGATTATCAGAAGAGAATCACAGCAATCTGGACGTCCAATCTGTGGGGCTCGAATGATTAGCAGAAAGTACCTGTTCCCGTGACCAAAGGCGCATTTCACAGCAATCATGGCGCCCAATTCATGAGGCTCGAGTCTTATAGGGAATCACAGCAATCATGACGGCCCAACGTTAGGGCTCGAGTGTTTTTTTTTTACTCTGGTGAGTTTTTTTGTAGGTTTCACAGCAATATATATACTCGAACCACTCCAATACATAATTAATCTAGCTATATCCAAAGGAACTTTTCCAGACCTTTTAAAACATGCAACTATTATAACAATTCATATAGCTTCTGCGCGAAATATTATTTCCAATTATCGTCCTATTTCTCTCATTAGTAATATCGTATAAGTATATGAAAAAATAATTAATGTAGGATTATTATCTTTCTTTGAAAAACATAACTTACTATCGAGTTCCCAGTATGGATTTAGAAGCAACATGTCTACTGATAGAGCTATATATGAATTAGTTAATAATATTATACAAGGTTTAGATCACAATAAAAAGAAATTAGCTGTTTTTCTCGATCGGGCAAAAGCTTTCGACACTGTACAGCATGACATATTACTAACCAAATTGCAACATATGGGTATTCGAGGAATTCCATTAATGCTTTTAAAAAATGATTTAAATAATCGCACTCAAAGGGTGAAAGTCAATAATGTAATCAGTGAGGAAGGCCTAATTCGCTGTGGCGTTCCGCAAGGAATGGTATTGAAACCTACACTATTTCTAGTATACATTAATGACCTTTACTCAATAGATGTAGGTGTAAAATTCATTTTTTATGCAGATGATGCAGTTTTGATTTTTGAAAGTGAAACCTGGGAGGAAGCTATGAAAAGTGCAACTAAAGAAATGAAAGTAATTAAAAATTATCTAGATTTGAATCTAGACGGACGTTCTTGCTGCTCAAATTGATGCCTGCCTTAAATGGAATGCTCATTACATACTATATAATGTAATAAACTTTCTAAATATAAAAGTACTAAAAAAGATATATTATGCTCTTGTGGATTCTGTATTAAGCTATTCTATAATAAATTGGGGTGGAATATATAATGAATCAATTAAACCTCTTGAAATATTACATAAAATGATATTAAAAATAATTTTTAAAAAGGATAAATTGTACTCCTCTCACCTCATATCTAGATTCTCAATTATTAAATGTTAAAAATAAATATAACAAAGCTGTTTTAGCTTTCTTATATAAAAACCCCAATCTTCGGAATAAACTTAACCATGTTTACAACACAAGAAACATGTTAAATTCCTATATTACTACTCCTAAAATCAGAACAACAATGCGTCAAAAATTCTTAACTGATACTGGTCCTTTACTAGATAACAAGTTACCTCTAGAAGTAAAACAAATAAACAACTTACACCTAGTTAACAAAAAGTCAGTACCTTCTTATTAAAGCATAACGAATAAAGCATACATCAATAACAATTTTTTGTAATGCTAAGGCTAACTAATTAAAAAAAATAAATAAATTTAAAAATTTTTCTCCCTAACAACAATTATCCACTTTTATTATGCATGTCTTATAATTTATAGTTGGTAATTTATAATATAATTTATATTACAGTAGAATCTTAATTTTAAGACAATTTGCATGTATTATCTTTGTATTGCAACGGCTAGATCTATTATTATTATTATTATTAATTTTAAAACATCCCTACATGGCCTTAACCATATCTTATTTCATCACACATACAAGAACGTGTAATCAGTTCTTAGGTGTGATTATATACTTACTTAGGTATTCTTATTCATATTATCTTACATGTCGCTACTGCCCCATTAAGATAAACGTTTTCAACTTTTATTAATTTATAGCACTGTCTTGTAACACAATAAGGATATTAGTTTTTTTTTTGTAAACGTTTCTCAAATAAACTAAATTAAACTGAACTTATGGTTAGTACGGATAAAAAAACATCTATGGTTAACTTCTGAAAGAAATTTAGGTGGTTTTGTTCTTGTCTCACCTCACCCCAACCACATTTTTAGTATAGTTACTCCATCCGATAACATCTATAATAGATGAAATAATTACATAGTGAACATTTATTTGACCCACTTACATGGGTTTTCTTCCTATTCTTCATCCTACTCCTTGTCATTGTGCTTGTTCTGCGTATGCTCCTCATTCTGTTTATGCTTCTGCTTCCTTTATCTTATAGAACGTTGTTGCACAACCAACTGTATTATTTCTCATTTATTGGCATTCCTGATCTGCTATCATTCCTCTGGGATACCATTCCAGTAGCCTAGGACTTCGACGATCTTTGATGTGAGATAACTACGTACAGAAGCTAATCACTGAGTAAGATTATTGCATGTATTATTATTGGTTAGTGTTTGTGCTTATTTTGTGCCATTGTGGTATTATTATTTTCTCTTACTAGTACTTAATATTAATAATTTGAGCTATTGCTGTTCATAAGAAGTATATCTACTTCATTCAAAATTTAGTAATATTGATGTACAAAATTTAATATTTAAAACAAACCTATAGTATATTTCTAGGCACCCTCTTTACTGCCTAGGGTGTTTTATTAATTATTAGTGAAATATCTCAACAGTATGTTAAGGTATCTAATATATACATTTTTGTTAGAAATTGTTCCCGCCAGGTGCTTATTTGAAATTGAGGTTAGAACACCGAGTACTTAATTTATGGTGCATTTTACGTACTACTACGTGCTTTCTTGGCCAAGGGAATATGAGTACGTGAGTTATTAGTAACATTAAAGTGAGTGGGAAATTAAAAGTTATTCGTCCTTGATATGTACTCGTGCAGGGGTACTTACGGTAAAATTTACAAATTTTGTATTTTCTATGCTTGTGTTAATCATAATTGATGAAATATTGAAATTCAACTGGTGTTTAGAATTATTGTCATTAATTATTTTTGTGTTCTGATACCGTATTAAAGATAGTTATTTGGTGAAGTTGCATGTTTTACATTTATGATCCGGGAAAGGATTCCTTCGAAGTCCGTTGGAACTAGGACTTTACTTTTATCAGTCCCTGGCACATTGGCATTCCCTGTCCAGACTCTGATTCAATACTGACCTATATTAACATAATAGATGCAATACATTTTCTGATTTACCCTGAATTAGAGTATCACCCTGACTAAGCCAGAGCAAAAGTTGTAACCACCCCTCCGACCAAAAGCCGCTACCTAAACACTTTTCTAGTGGCTGTTAACGTGACTGAAATTTTCCATGACAAACTTAATTCAGAAGCTTCTGATAACAACATTCAAATTGGCTTGAATGTTGATGGTTTAACTTTATTCAACAATTCAAGCAAGTAATTTAAGGACTAATAAAAAATGTGAAAAGTAAACCATTTGCTGTTGGTTTATATTCTGCTAATTCAAAACCTCTATTGTTAAAACTATTTTTCAAAGAGTTTGTTAATGAACTGGGTTTATTGACGCACGAAGGGCTTCAGTTAGGTTTTAAAATATATCAAATACTAATTCATAGTTTTGTTTATGATGCTCCTACCAATTCATTCATCAAGTGTATAAAATCAC
Organism: Platerodrilus igneus; assembly: GCA_036346225.1. Classification (NCBI taxonomy): domain Eukaryota; kingdom Metazoa; phylum Arthropoda; class Insecta; order Coleoptera; family Lycidae; genus Platerodrilus; species Platerodrilus igneus. Next base: position 226,915 of record JARFIW010001411.1, read on the forward strand.
ATAATGGCTACTCAAGTTGTGAAAAATGTACCAATTCAGGATATTACATAAAAAACTGAGTTATTTTTAAAAGCATTATTTCATCAAAACAAACCGATATTTCTTTCAACCCACAAGACAAAAATCAACATATTGGAATTTCGTCATTACAAAAGATTAAGAATAGGTATGGTATTAGTATTCCCTGTCGATTATATGCACACATGTTGTTTAAGTGTTATGAGAAAGATGCTTCATTTTTGGCTTAGTGAGTACCACATTTTCAGTTTCAAATTATTTCTAATCAATTAGTTTTTATTAAACGGAATATTCCTTTTGATTTTAATAGAATATCAAAAAGAATTCATGAACTTCAAAGATGGAAAGCAACTGAATTATGAATGTTTTTACTATATGCACAACTTTAATATCTAAATTTGGATGTGATTTTGATCGTAAACTGTTATTAATGTTTGTGAAACACTGCAAACACACATGGGCAGCAGTTTTTAGTTTACAATGTTTATATGCACTTAACCAAGGACATAAACTTTTATGGACCATTGGATGAATTTCCTTGCTTTTTTTGAAAACCTTCTATGTTAAATTAAGCGTCTGATTAGGTTTCTTGCTAATACCTAACAACAAACTTCTCGGAGATTAATTGAAACATAGCAGTTTCGAAGTAATATGATCAAAATAAAAAATGCTAACTTGCATTTTATGCAACATAATTTAGGACCATTGCCAGAAATTTACACAAATGAGTGCGATGTAAACATTTATGAAATGCTCATATTGCACTAATTCATACTCTTCAGCAAAATCAAATTGCTTAACTAATAAAAGCGGAATTATTCAAGTATGAATATTGTTGTTATTGAAGACAGTACATATGTCATTGGGAAATGTTTCCAACTAAATAAGTTCAAAAGAATTATATATATAGTTGGAAAAATTTCACACGTGATAAGGGGTCATGAGAGGTCATTGAAACTCAAAGCCTATAAATAAAACGCACCAAACATAAAAGAAACTGGAAAAAATAGAAATTTCCTAAGATTCGTTGTTCCACCCTGTATAATATAATCGTATTGTAAATACATAACCATTTATGTGCAAAGCGAAAACATGATTCCGTGCTTGTAAATAATCACTCTAAGATAAATACAAAGTCATTCGTTTGTTATAAAAATGCAGTTCCCGTGCATAAAATAAACAATTCTGTGTATAAAAAACATGTTTTAAGTTGTCGTAGAAGCAAAACACACTTCCCGTGTATTTAAAACCCCTAATTTTAAATCATAATACAGCCGTATGTACAAAGTTAAGTCGTATATGTAAAAATAATGACTCTTGAGATGCCTTAAAACGTATTACATGCTTATGTAAATCGATCATTTTCAAACATATTATAAATACAAAGTCATTTATTTTCATCTATTTATTATCACAAAAATACATTTCCGGTACATGAAATATGCGCTTCATTTGCTGTAAATAGCATAGTATAGTGGCAGATTTACGCATTTTACGTAAAACGAAACTACAATCAATCTTGATAACACTTTAATCTTTATAAAATAATTTTGTGTATTACAAACATGTTTTAGTTTACCCTGAAAGCAAATATTTTCTTTTTAAATTATGGAGAAGTCTTTTGCATGTGCAAAACCTATTGGGAAAGCAACTACAGCTTTAATTAATCATATAAATTGACTTCCGTATAACATTTTAACTCAAACATGTTCTCAAAACTTCAGGATCAAGAAAGAATATGTCAATTAATAATAAATGTCGTATAACTAATTAAATAAACAAATGTTTATTCTTAGAAGCCGCAGGAATATTAAATATCCATAAAATCGATAAGAACGCAGTTTAATAGCCTTACGTATTGGTGAATGGATGCGACGCGATCATCAACCCCGTTGTAATAGAGAAGGATGGGCGACGCGAGTCACTATTCTAAATAAATCATGCTATTCGATGCTAATGAGGAATTCCCAGAATCTTGCATCAGGTAGGTATGTAATCTTTCGATTGGAATCCCGTACAATCTAGAAATTGTGACATAGTCAAAATAAATTGTATATAAACGGGAGCTTTATTAAAGAGATTCATTCATTCAGTAATTGGATTCAGGTCGATTCACGTGATTGACAATGTAATGATTCAGTCATAATTTTGCGTGAACCAAGTAAATGTGACATTGATAATGACATCAATGCAGAGTTTACACATAAAATAGTTTGAAATATGGAAGTTGTTAAATGCAGTTATTTGATTTTGTATTATACAATGAAGACGGAAAATCCTTCAATACAAAAAGCTACCTTAAACTTTAATTAAATAATTAAATCAGAGATGCACTTTTGGTAACTGATGTTTTAAATAAAGATTTTAAATAATATGGAAAATCTTGTAAGCTGATTTTGACGTCAATTTAAAAATAGATGCAGAAGGTATTTAATGCTGTTAATTACGAATTGGACAAGCGCTTTGTGGATTTCGCAAGTATTAATTTTAGATTATATTATTTGTAACTGATAATTCAGTATTTGTCATTCGAATTTAAGATAGAATAAGTCTTAATCACATAATATTTTTTCGTAAGAATATTTACCAGAAAGTTTGTGATCAGAATTGGAAACACTTTGACTTTTAAATAGCTGTCAAGGATTCTTTTTTTGACCAAACAAACCGTACAAGCGTAGAAATAAAAGCCAAGTAAACTATCCACAAGAGAAGAGATTTGAGTTCTGTAAATTTCAAGTAAGATTAGATGAGGAGGATTTTGATAAATAAGTAAATAGGTACTTGTTATGAAAAATTTTGTTTGAAAGAAACTATGCTGTAAATGTTCTATATTCTTTTATATGAGAGAAAATATTTTTGACTGTACAGATGCTTTTTAATATTTTTATACCTGTATCATATCACTCTTTTACCGACGCCCAATGCCAGGCGTTATTACAGCACTCTTTATATATATATATATATATATATATATATATATATATATATGTGTATATATATGTATATATATATATATATGTTTATATATATATATATATATATACACGTACTAACGTCCTATACGAAGCCCTAAACAACATAGTCCGCAGATGATACGAAGCCCTCTGTGGTTTTACGAAGCCCGAATCGGGCTTCCTAAAAATTTGTGTGTATTAAATTTTATTTCGATAGATATGGCCATAACTAGCGTTTCTACAAAATTTACCTGGGCTTCGTAAGTCTGTAAAGTATCGCAACTTATACACTTTTAGTTGACGGCATTGTTCTTAAGAGGGCACGTTAGTTCTGTCGTATATACACTGTATATACTGTACAGTCTTTACGAGCCAAATATGTTCGATGCATTATAAGAAGCCCGTAAGTCTGGCAACCTTCTGATGTTCAGATTAATGTGTGTTGCAGGCAAATACTTACTTTTTAATTAACAGATTACATTTTAAAGCTATAACCAGTGTTCACACACACCTTTGAGATAAAATTACGTGCTAATTGTATTTGCAATTATTCAAAAAAATCTTTAACAACCGAGCAGTAATTTGTACACGTGTTTCAAGATGCTGCATTTTCATTACATTAATTTCATTGTAGTAATAAGCATCCTCTCCTGCTATGCAAAAGGACACATTTCTCTAATAGTCCGAGAGGCACGATCACCGAATCGTCGGTCATTTCATCATTGTTTAAATTATATATACACTATCTGTAGGCTAAAATAAAAATATTGCTGTAAGTCTGCCGGTCTGACCGTGGTAGAGACGAGCGCTATGGGGGCCATGGTTGTAGTAAAATCAAATTTTTAAAGTGATTTTATCATGTGGGAGACTATTGTGAATTATAACTCTGCTGGGGGTGATTTTGACTTGAAATAGAATTTTTTTCAATTCATTTCATCAAATGTTAAACTAAGTTCAAACGAAAGGTGATTATGCACAATTCGTTAGAAAGTCAACCTGCTACTCTTCAGATGGTGGCTAAAAACATTCGTAAGCACCACGGGCGCTAAGGTACACATTGAAGCTCTTCTTTGCCAGCCGCCCGAGCGAAACGAGGGCGGCTAATATTGGCGGGTTTCAAAATGTAATGCGATTTTTAATGACACACAGATGGAAATAAAATAATGTACATATACAGTGGGATGTAAGGGAGTTACGGAACCTCGACTTTTGCAGCCCTTGTTCTGAAAGAAAATCGCTTATTTTAATGAATGAGTTTTTAATCAATTGCTATTAATAAACAATTTACGTGCTGCTTCACAGCAGTCCTAGTCAAGTAAACTTCCGCACGGGCGTTTTAATGGTGTAAATGTCTATGATGCTAAACTAGGGTAAAAAATATATATGAACTAACAAATCCTTCGATTATTATTACTACAATATATGATAGAACTTCATAAAATTTAAATTCTAAAGCATGTCAATGCGCTTCTCTTGTCAAACCAGCTGGCCATGCATTGTTTAACTTTCGGCGTGGTTTGGACATGTCAACTCGCAAATGCTGATCTATTATGTTTACTGTATGTTTAAAACATCCTTCAGAAAAGTAAAGCATCAAGCACATTTGAATGGCATATTTGGTGATATAACCTAAGTCAGTTCATGATTATTGTATGTTATTTTCATATTTTAAACTGAAGTTTAACTTGTATAGTTAAAACTTCTTTTTTCAATACGGATACGTTAGTTTTCGTTTTACATTTTGTTACGGTATTCCGTGTAGATAAGAAAAAAAGCAGTAAAATAAATAAAGGGAATCGCCTACACCGAATACTGCAGAAAAATAGGGGCAAAATGGTAAAACCGAAATCCAAAATAATTAGATTTCGGACTAGCTCAAAGGGGGACCTGCACTGTTGCAAGGGAACAGCATGCCACTTGGAAGTATAAACTTGGTATAGATAACAAACCTCTTCCAAGTGTTCATTTACTAGGCTGGTGGTTAAAGGCCACCTAATCTTTTAAAAGAAAGCCATGAATGTATGTGCAGCTGTTGTTGAAACGCAATCACTGCAGGTGATTGAACATATTGCAGCGACTTTGTAACTTGGAGTTGCTAAGCAGATGTTTAATATTATCAGGCAAAATATAATAGAGTAAATACTTGATGAAATTTTATAAAATATCACTGATTTCAAGTGGAAGGAAATCGAACTTGTTGATCGATAGATTTTATGATTTCTTTAGAAATTTTAGGGCGTTTTAAATAGAAGTGGTGTGAATTAATATTCATGCTGAAAAAATCGCTTGCAGGGTTTTGAATGTAACAATTTATATTAACACTTAATATTCTCTAACTCATGTCAGCAAACGAAATTATTAATACGTAAGCTTTTTGTAGACCTCGTTCTAACTGAACTACAAATTATTCAGCAAAATCTTTTATAAAAGTCTACAATTTTAGAAGTGATCTGGAATTGCATTAGTTCTAGTGTGCATCTATAAAACCATAGAAAGTTACAAAAAAATTAGCTTGACCTTAGGGTTTTATTAATTTAAATGAGAACCTTACCCAAAATTTATACATTTTATAGAATCGAAATACTACCTTCCCCCCCTCTTGCAAATTGGAGATATTAGATTTATACATGGGAAACATTATATTAAATAGGAAAGCTAATATACAGCAGACTTTTATCTAAAGTGACTGCTTTATTAACTAATGCCCTAGTGTTCTTTACACACCAACTCTTACAAAAAACTTTTAAACCATTTTAGAATTCGATGAACAGAAATGTGGATAAACATTATAGCCATAGCAATATCACACAGAACCACCACGATCTTGGTAATTTTAAAATCTAGACTGACATTAAAATTATCAACTGATTTTAAATTATAGTTATTTTTAACAATGCTGGCAAAAATTGCAGGTGGAACTGTATTAAGGTCTTATAGGTATAAAAGATACTCATGACATTAAAAACATAACATTTGGTTCAGTTTCTAAACTTTTGTTACGTAATGCCAAACTGGAAATTTGAAGATTGTATTGGAACAATATCTATAATCTATACAAAATATAGCAAAATTCATTCAACAGCATTAAAACTTGGGTTAGTATATTAAAGCAAATAATATACAGATGCCTCGTTCGAAAGACGAACATGCCCATTAGATATGGAATTTTAGAAATTGGAATTTTAACTGTAACATCCCTTTCCACGATTACCCTGCTAAATTTAGAAATGGCCAAAGGAATTAAATTTTGCATTCCTGCACTTTCAGTGTGATAACAGAAACGGTCTTTCTAAAGTCTAAATATCCAAGATACTGGGCGAAAGGCCGAGTTAAAAACTTTTGAGTACGAATATGCGAATAAACTTAAAAAAGAACTAGATTGCGTTGATTAATCTGTCATAAACTAGAAAAACTAATTCATTTAGTGTTTAGTTTGAGCTTTTAAATCTATTGTTGTAATTTTAGCATATCCGTGGTTTTCGGTTTATCACCTTCAACATAATATACTTTTAAATTCACTTGATTAAAATAAGGAACGTCATTTAAAAATAGCGTATATTTTAAGAGCATTAAAATACAAGGAGACAAACAGGTGATCGGCTTTGATTAGCGAAATGGTATTCAGTTACAGGCCTTTCTTTCTTGACTCTCTTATAAAGTTGACTGTAAATGTAATTTTAAATATATACAGCATATACAATTTTAATTACCAGACCTCTTTTATAATATTTTCCACAACATAGTGAGAGAACCAACACCCCAATAAATAATACAAGTCTGAAATGTAAAGTAAATAAGAATCTCCAGCAGGAGAAATAATATCTTTTTAACTGGCAACATTGGCGGGCTTCGTAAAGGTGGTTAGTTGTAATAATTATACACATTTATTCTGATATACCCTGAAAGGATATGCCTGAGTAAAAATTAAATTGTTTTACCACTCCCCTGGACCCGGGCTTCGTCTAGTCTGTAGTACATAGCGGGCTTCGTATGATATGTGAGGTACGTATATATATATATATATATATATACATATATAGAATAATACACATGAAGTTTGTCAATAATTTTTTGGGATATAGTCCAAATAAAAAAAAATTTAATGAATACTTTTTAATCAAAACTTTGACAGTTTGGTAGATTTTCCTATCATTGTCAAAACTATATGAAAAACCACATAACTAAAAAAAACATAATAAAACTTAAATAACTTACTGTGATCTCTTTAAATTTACAAAAATTACAAAGCAAATCTAAAAGATTTACATCATAAAAGTTGCTTGAAAATTACCAAATTAAAAAGTGCCAGAAGGAAAGTCATATTAATGACGGTTAAAAATGGAAAGAACAAATCTAATATAATTATTTGAACTTGACAAGCATCGGAACGGAACGGAACGTGCCCTTCTGGAACTTTTTAATTTGGTAATTTCCAAGCAACTTTTATTATGTATACCTTTTAGATTTCCTTTAATACTTTTATAAATTTAAAGAGATCACAGAAATTTGTTATGTCTTATTATGTATTTTTTACACGTGTGGTTTTCCATTTTAGCTTTTGATAATGTTAAGAAAATCTACTGAAACGTCAAGGTTTTGATTAAAAACTATTCATTAAATCTCTTTATTATTTGGATTATATCCCAAAAAAATTATTGACATATATATATATATATATATATATATATATATATATATATATACATATATATATATATATACATATTGCGGTGACAACACCCCGCTTTGATGCGGCGCTAAAAGAGTGCTATGATACAAATACAGCAAATTGTAAAATTTGAAATTGTTAACTTACCTTTTTTTCTAAGTTTACTTAGCCTTGCCTGGCTCAATGCAAATGTTGAAATTTATAAAATGAAACCAAACAACAATATCACTAAGCATTTATACAGTCTAAAATATTTTCTCTCAAACAAAATCACATAGAACATTTACAATATGTTTCTTTCAAACATCAAATTATTTCTAACAAGTACAAGTACTTAACTATAAAAATGATCCGTACCTTCGTTAAATTTAAATTTACAGAACTAAATCTCTTCTCTTATGGATAGTTTATCTGGTTATGATTCTCACGCTTGCAAGGTCTGTTTGGGCAAAAAAATCCTTGACATATATTCTATTAAAAATATCAGATTATTTCGAACTCTGACTACAAACTTTCCTGATAAAGACTCTTGCAAATATAAAATGATTAGGACTTACTCTATCTTAAACTAAATAACAAATACTCAAGTATCAGTTGCAAACAATTTTTTTTTAAATTATACTTGCAAAATCCACGAAACACTTTACTTATCCAATTAGTAATTAAATATCTTCCTATTTTAAATTGACGTCCAAATCAGCTTACAACATTTTCATATTATTTACATCTCCATTTAGAAACCAAGGTGCATCCTCGATTTGATTGTTCAATAAAATTTTAAATAGCTTTTTATATCGAAGCATTTCCCATCTTCATGGTATATCACAACATCAAATAATTGTATTTATCAATTTTCATATTTCTGTGCAGGTTACATTTAACCTTACTTGTTTATTCACTGTTCCATGGTAAATATTAATTACAGTATGCGTATTGCATACTTTAAAACACTAGCTTCGAAATTCTTTTCTCAATGTGACATTTTCGCGAATGAATTTATGAATGAATCTATTTAATAAACGCTTCCTTTTATATACAAAATTATCTAGTTTCTAGAATGTACTAGTATTTATGTGATTCCATTCCGAATAAAACATGCTTATCTGACGTAGTTTCTGGGAATTTCTCATTAGCGTTCAAACTGTTGCGTTTTATTACCTCGTTATCGCATTCCACTTACTAGTGAAGTACGCGGTCCGTCCTTGTTTAACACCTAAGGTTATTGCGGCGTCGCATACTAATCCAGTAATTGCGAAAGGTAATATATAATTTTTATTACATTTTTTGGGTTTTTCAATGTTCCGGCCGCTTCTTGGAATACACGTTTCTTTATTAATTAGTTCATATGAAATCGACGTATTTCTTCTCAATTGCTCTTGTCTATTCCAGAATATGTTTTATTCAAAATGTTTTATGCAAATGGGTTGCATTGTTATAGAAAATATTTGCTTTCACGGTAAAACGTGTTTAATACCCAAAATTAAGATTAGAATTGAGGTTTTAAGTACACGAAATTATTTATTTTTATGCACGAAAGTGCATTTTTTTTTATTACAAACGAATAACTTGTATTTATCTTAAAATGATTGATTTGCGTTCGCATTTAATGCGTTTTTAAGGTATCTTAAAATTAATTATTTTTACCTATACAGCTTAAGTTATTTCCTATGCATTTACAATACGCTTGCTTCGCACATTAACGGCTGAAAATTCTTTTGTATTATACAGGGCGTAACCATGAATTTTCGGAAATTTCTATTTTTTCAGGATACTTTTATATTTTAATGGGCTTTATTTCTAGAATTTTGGTTTCAATAACCTCTCGTGACCCCTTATCTTGTCAATATATATATATATATATATATATATATATATATATATATACACACACACACACACACGGGCTGGAAAAAATTGTAATGTGCTGTATGGGGATTTCGAAAACTATAATAGGTAGAAAGGTCGTTAAATGGGAAAAACTTGTACAATTATTACAAGCTCAATTTAAAACTAAAAAGATGTATTATTTGATATCGCCTATTTGCTTTGAACAAAGTAAGTTACAAGTGCAAATCATAAAATATAGTGATGATTCAAAAACAAATGTGCAAACTATTAAATAATTTTTAAATCATCGACATTTAGAATAAAAATTTGTATATCACTTAAAAAGACCAAATTTACACAAAGTTACATTATCGTATCTATTACAATATCCTAAAAAGTATAAGACAAGCCTATACTGCCATCATAAGCCCAAACACAGTAACTCAAAAAAACTGAAAAATGGGGTTAAAATCATGTTAGCAATCGCTATGCTCTATTCTATCACTATACAAATAAAAACTTGATAGTTAATCTAAACCTGTTAAAATGTAATTCACAAAACCCGGTAACTTGAAAAATGTATACCTAGGCTAAGCAAAAACACCACAATTGAAGTATAATAAGTAAGAACACAGAATGTTCAGTCAAGTTACCCTGTTCCCGCATAGTTTCTAAGAGTTACAGTTACTATGATTTTGCTAAGCAATTTAGTAAAGAATAAGGAAAGCACATGGTGTGGTATAAGTTTAACTTTTGAATAACTTCAATTAGCAAACTTCTGGAATTGAATACATGTATTAATCATCAAGTGACGGAGGTAAGTAAACTTACTTTAGATATTAATTTATACATTATGTTGATCATAATCTTATAAACACGAGGCTATAGAAATTAATATAATATATCGCCCTTTTGCGCTTATGGTGGATTAAAAAAGGTTCTAACTTAAACAATTATTGTACTAAGAAAATTTAGAGTTATTTATCAAAGTATTTGCTGCTTTATATAATCTTTAATAGATGATGAGGATCACTTTCTACAAAGTACTGCCAGACACAACATTATTATAAGCTATTAACAATTTACTCTTTGAATAAAGAATACTTATAATATTATTTCCTTTGACTTGAGATAAAAACTAAGATTTGCAGCATATCATTGTATTGAACCAATAAAAAATACTTACAATATTATTTTGTTTGGCGTGAAATAAAAACTAAGATTTGCAGCATATCATTGTTTTGAACAATAAATATTTTTATCATATTAGGCATATTTTTTTATTTCGTTAGTGCAGTTTTATTGTGTGGTAGTGTAATTTTGTGGCTCTACAAGAGTGACTACTTACTAGGATTATTTTGTTTTTGTAGCTATAAAAACTAATTCCAATTTCTTTTTAACTTGGTCAAAATGTCCTCTCGGTCAAGGCGAATTTTAGAGTTGTGAAGTATTGAAAATCAAACTGTAGAAACTCCTAGCATTCTAGCAATGTAGTTGTTGAGCTTTCCACTAGAAAATACTGTTACGTGTACTATTTCTCATAGTTCCATTTATTATTAATTATTCATTTTCCCATTAATAGATTAGAAATCACTCATAGGAAGTTGCACACATAAGCTACCAGGAAAGTACAATCTCATCAGTATGAGCAAGCAACCACACACAGGACGCAAACGCTAATCAGTTTCAAGATTAACATTAATGAGAACAACGGTTCTCACATGGGTGTGTTTCATGCAGGAAGCACAAACTAATAAATAGGGCCGACGAGTCCTTAAGACGACACTTTGTACTTTTACTTTTCAGCTCGACTTTCGACTCCTAACATGTACCTCAAAGAGTCACAATGAGGTTAGCCAGTAGAAGGGCCTTTGGTGCGTTACTGTGGTTGGTTGGTCGCATACGACTGAAGAATAGATTAATGTAAGTTTTTCAATTGTAATCATAAATATTCACCACGCTGTATTATATTAATAAGTACGCTTTCGCTAATTAGCCTTAGACGTTATGAAACGTAAAAATGATCTTTGATCAATTATACTTTTATGCCTGTAAAATGACAAGTCATGCTTAGCTTATTAAATGCTTAAATTAGTATTGTCGAATTGTTATTCATTTAATTTCCCGAGCACGCAAGTAGTATGAGTAAGACGATCCCCGAGATAATCAATTTAGGTCACAGATTGTAGAGGATGCTACATTCGCACCCTCAATTGGTAACGTCCCAATAACGTTACATTATGGTGGAGGCAAACCCCCTGAGCTACGCACACGTCACATGCGGTGGACACGCCGCACGTTACATATGGTGGAGGGCGCCGGTCCCTCTGTCTCACATATGGTGGAGGCGCCGGTTTCTCTATCTCCCATGTTGTAGAGATGCCGCGTTTAACTATCCTTATATTTAGGGAAACCAAAAAATTCTTACTCGTATACGAAAAAAACGTGCAATAAAAAACTTGAAAATTATTACATAAAATTACTAACGTACAAATACTTTCATGAACAAAATTTATCAGTTATTAACCACAAAACCGCAGAGCAATGTAGAACAGATTGTTGAACTTGTAAAGTTATTTTTAGAAAAGGAAACTATTTAATTATAGAATACAGAGCACATGTTTTGAAATTTTTAATATTTTTTTTAAACTTTACTATTAAAAGGAACAAACCTTTAATTAAAAATAAGTAAAATTTTATATATTCAATTTAAGTTAGGAAAAAACCCACTTTTCAGACATCACTGAATTCTGCTTTTAAGGCATTTATCAAAAATAGTGATAAACGTAAGAACCATTTTGAATTAATTAATTGAAATAATTATATTCAAACAAGCATGTCATAATAGGAAACTAAATAAAGAGATGAAATAGAGCTTGAATAGGAAATTCTTATTCTTTATGCAAAGTTACCGGCACAGTTGTCATTAAATTCGTTAAACAACGATAAGATAAGGCCAGACTTACGTGGAGTCAGCCTAGTTGTTCGGAACTTCATAGTTATGTAGCCCAGGATGGAAACAAACAAAAAACGTACAAAACGTTACATTTAAAACATGAAATAAGAATGTTTTATTAATAGTGTTAAGTACACAGAGGTACTTAATCGTTTTTCCGGTCCGAACAATTACTGTGAAAATTTTGAAAAATTTAAAGTATTAAAAAAGGAGTTATTAGTGATTGAAAAATTCAGTCACAAAGACATAGCATATTATTATTGAGAGAATTCCAGTGAATCATTTTAAATTTAAACGTAAGTTCAAATTGTTAAAAAACTTATTTAATTATACAACGCAACTACCACGCTAAAATTATTGAATAACGATTTATTTGTCATACCTATAAAATGCAGCTTCGCAATTATTATGCTTTTAATTATGCTTAAAAATAATATTAGATTAACAAACCGTAAAATTAGCAAACGCTTTTCACTAACATATTAATTTACGATTTTAGGACATTAGTATAGGAATGTTTGGTAAACAGCTAATCAATTAGATTTTAGTTTTACAAAAAATTAAAAGCAACGCGCATCCTAACTCAGGTATTTTAAGATAGTGATAGGGAAATTTTCAATGAATGTGTGTCATCATAAAAATAAACAATATAATTAACGTAATTTTGAAAAGTACCTCAATGTTAACTTTATAATTGTATCCAAAAAGACAGACATCTTTCAATCAGGCAAAGATTTTAGTATTGATGTATATTTATCCGGCACAGCTATCAATAAAATCAACGTACCCGATGATGGACGTTGAGGTAAGAGTGACTTACGAAGGGTCATTCTAGTTGTACGAAAGTAATAGGGTATAATTCCCGTATAGACAATAGTCGTCAGTAATACGACAATAGTGTAATAAGGTATCGAAATTTCGTTTTATGATAACGATACTAGGACAGTACAAATCCAGATAAACTGGTTCGTACAATTGCTGTGAAAATTTAATTTAATTAAGGAACAATTAGCGAGATTTTAGGTTGAAAGATGAGTCAAATTAAATGTATGTAACTGATACCATATTTTAAAAATAGTTACGAATGTAATTCAAAAATCTAATCAATTCAGTCACTTGGAAATTATAAAACCGAATGACTATGAATCAACTGGCCATATCGCACTTACAGCTTATATATAATTTTTTCTACACTAGATCTCAAGTAGAACAATCAAGTTATATGAGTTATATTATAAAAAATTATCATGTGTATTTTATGTATTTTGTTTTCATTCTCCACCACGGACACTCAAAGTAAGCGTACCAAGTTGAAAGGTCGCTAAGTGTGGGACATTAAATAGTCAATTTCTATTTAACGCATCTGCCTGCTAGAAACTGTGCATGTATGCTATGGGATCGCACAGCCCACTCGGTTAATTTGGAAGATCGCTAAGTGTAAAAACACTACGATCGGAGGTTCGAATCCCCAATGAGGCAACTTAAAGTTTTTTGTGTATTTTTGTGTTTACGTACGTACGATATTGATATATGATGATAAATGTATTGTTTATCTTGTGTGGAGCCTAGCAGAAGCACCGTGATTTAATTTGTATTTATTGAGTTAAAGCATATATGATGTTATATGTATAAAAGGGTACCCAAGTTAAGAGTAAAATAAGAGAAGCATAGAAGTTTCCAAGTAAAAGGAAAATACCATAAATATAATATACCTCAAAATTTGTTAACCGGATCTCAAGTTATCCTAGTAGACCTTCAATTTTTTGTATTTTTTATGTAATTCTGCCTTTATTCTCTTATTAAAATTACCTAGATAAACTTGTGATCTGTTGATTTAACAATTTTTTTTTCTCGATCAGCATAAGCCAGATAAGACACTAAGAAAACCACTTTCTGACAAACAGTCACCAGATACCGCTTGAACAGAAGTCACTTCCTAAAAAGTTTAAAGTTACATCTTCAATTTTTGTAATATAAATACATTTGTTTAATTCTTTAACATAAGAATTAGCCTTCATAAGCGTAGCCAACTTATAATTTATCGGAATCAGTTATTATGCCAAATAGCGCATGTACGAATACAACCAGAAAATTAAACTTTTATAACTAATTTTGTAAGAGTTATCCATAATTAAGAAAAACATGTATTCTTAACTACAGCTATAAAAAACTCAAGGACAGAGAACCATACACTAATAATTACAAACGCAAAACCACAAGTCTAAAACCTTGAATTGTAATCACTTTCCCTGACAATCTAATCATATTACAGAACAACTAATTAACTAAATGCTTGAATACTATTTACTACAGCAGTACAAATTACCACTCAATGAAATTAGCAGCAAGAAGCCAAATAATTTTTAATAAACACATGTTTCACAAACAATCGTGTTACACAGGTAAAGTAACATATTTAAATGATTACTAATTTTTGTTATCTCTTCTAAACTGTACTTATAACAATGACAACCAGATGTAGAACTTGTTTAAACCATTCTGCTAAACATTCTTGCGTTAACCTAAACGCTAAAACAAACTTCGTAATAAATTTCAGGCGCAAGTTACAAACCTGCTGACAAGAGATGTATATTGATGCATTCAAAGACAACTACATGTGCAACGACTGCGTCCAAACCGTCATACAATTTCATAAATTTATGACATTATCTAACCGAATTGAAAACACTGTTAAAATTCACTTACAAAAAAAACGACCTCAATACAAACCCACACTTACTGAAATTTCTGACTCAGGAGCATTTTACAACACAGAACATAAACTCTATTGTCCAATTTGTACATACAACACCACGAGACTACCCACATACTCTTCACATATTCGAGAGCACATTCGCCTAAGAGAAAATAAACCATCAAACTGTAAAAATTGTCATAAATCTCTAAAAGGAATAAAATTTTCGGGATTATGCTCAGATTGTGCAAATTCTAATTGCAGAACCTGAAATGTTGGAATTAAAATAAGAAGTACCATATTATTAAAATATCTTGCAATCCTAATTGATTTATTTGCATTATGCTTTCTTATCTTAATCATTATTTTATAGAAATTATTATTTCACTTTTATATTGAAAATTGCTAAAAATAGCAATTACAAGCACAAAAAGGCACAATTTTCATCAATCAAGTTATAAATTTTTTTTTCTTGGTAAAACCATAGGTCGTAGATTCAAATTTCAATGCGATCCTTTTATTTTTTACCGAGACCTATTAATGTCAATCGCAAGGACACTTTTTTCTTAAAGAAAGGTTACTATAGTCCAAATACCTACCCATATTCCGAATACAATGACCAATACACAAACTGACGATACCGCCAGTAAGTATTAAATTCAACAAAGAATACCCCGTTTTCCATTTATTTCTCAAGTGTACAGAACAAGCTTATCGACATTATTTTTCGAATTCGCCATTTTTTCCAAACAGGAAAAACCTACCGTATATTCCCGTAAAACACAATTATTTTTTTCTCAAAACCTACAACTAAAATAACTTTGAAATATATTTTCTTCTTTCGTTTTTCTAACCGCCCATATAGCGTGATACAGTCATTGTTGAATCTTTTTCTTTCTTTCTTCTTTTCTTCAAGAAATTTTGTAAAGTCAATCCCTAATAAAGAAAAATAAAACTTCAAGAAATCTTATACTTTTAATAAGTATAACCAGAATAACCTAGTTTTAATTATAAAAATTTTAGCAAATGAGAACTTAGTCAATTTTGATTTTTGTTTTCTTACTACTATAATTTAAATTTAACGACAAACCAATTTTGTTTACAAAAAGAGAACTCATTTTCTAAAATAATATACTTACTATAACATATAATGTATATTATATAATCTACAACGAACAATGTATAATTTATACTATATAGCAAATAAGATTCTCATACCTTCCTTTGTTTAAGCAAATTCAAACATTTTGTTTTTAACTTCATATCGACAAACACAATTGGGTGATGCTCATGGCAAGTGCAAAGTTAGTCACAAAACAACTAACTTGTACCAAACCGATAATGGTCACATCACAAGAGAACTATACGTTGTACTATGGAACATATATTACATTAACAATGGACGAAAAAGCGTCAAATGAAAATAAGAAATGTGTAAGCAACACCATTTCCTTCATGTTCAATTTCGCATATTCAATAAGTGATGGAACTTCAAATATATGTGAATCCAATTCTTCTACACGAAAAATTGAATCGAGCCATAATGATTCCACATCAAGCGAACGACAGTTGTCGCTACGAACATTACTGGACTCTCCGTTAGCCATACAAACAATTATGATATGGTACGATATCGGATATTATGGATCATCAACCAAATGGACTAACTCCTCTAGTTAAAAATATGGACATAGACTGAGACATAGCCAACCTCAGTAGTCTCGGAACCATAGGATTTCGTCAATTCAAGAACCAACGATCTACCTGTGCTATTCCGTTGCAAATATGTACATTAACCAAGAGTTAAAATAAACGGTCTAGCAAACCATAAATTATTCACTACCATCAGTCAACAAAGATTTTCCAAACAACGGCAAAAACAACGTTTCTCCATACATACAACGACCATCATCAAGCTATACACGTAATTATTCGCCATGACCAGATTTATTTCATTTATTTCATTTTTAAAACAATTCAGTTAATTTTGTAGTTAACTTGTGTTTGTCTAAATTCTTAAAATATTGTTATCATTATGTTTTGAATATTTCTATCTTCAATTTAACTTTTATAACATTCTACCTCATTTAATTTTATCAATTGTTAGTTCACGTATTAGTATTAATTTTTGTCTTTATGTTCAACTATCTATATTTTTATGTATTAGCATATGGTAAATTCTTGGTAGCTCGTCACTCAACAATTTGCAAACCATCTTCCAAAGTAAAACTTGGAGGCCAAGTTTTTGTAGCGGGGGGGTGATGTTACGTGTACTATTTCTCATAGTTCCATTTATTATTAATTATTCATTTTTCCATTAATAGATTAGAAATCACTCATAGGAAGTTTCACACATAAGCTACCAGGAAAGTACAACCTCATCAGTATGAGCAAGCAACCACACACAGGACGCAAACGCTAATCAGTTTCAAGATTAACATTAATGAGAACAACGGTTCTCACATGGGTGTGTTTCATGCAGGAAGCACAAACTAATAAATAGGGCCGACGAGTCCTTAAGACGACACTTTGTACTTTTACTTTTCAGCTCGACTTTCGACTCCTAACATGTACCTCAAAGAGTCACAATGAGGTTAGCCAGTAGAAGGGCCTTTGGTGCGTTACTGTGGTTGGTTGGTCGCATACGACTGAAGAATAGATTAATGTAAGTTTTTCAATTGTAATCATAAATATTCACCACGCTGTATTATATTAATAAGTACGCTTTCGCTAATTAGCCTTAGACGTTATGAAACGTAAAAATGATCTTTGATCAATTATACTTTTATGCCTGTAAAATGACAAGTCATGCTTAGCTTATTAAATGCTTAAATTAGTATTGTCGAATTGTTATTCATTTAATTTCCCGAGCACGCAAGTAGTATGAGTAAGACGATCCCCGAGATAATCAATTTAGGTCACAGATTGTAGAGGATGCTACATTCGCACCCTCAATTGGTAACGTCCCAATAACGTTACATTATGGTGGAGGCAAACCGCCTGAGCTACGCACACGTCGCATGCGGTGTACACGCCGCACGTTACATATGGTGGAGGGCGCCGGGCCCTCTGTCTCACAATACAACAACGTCTGCATTGTTTAATTCGATCAAGAATTCTATAATATAGACTACATGTCCATTGAAATTATAAATGACAATGTTTTTGTGGAAACATTAACATCAGAACATTTAATGAACATGGTTGCCTTGAATTTGAATAATATGGAGGTCACCATATTTGGCAACAAATTTCAAAAAACTGATATTCAATCGAACAATGATGAAAGCTTAAAAAATGATACACTTCAGGAGCTCAATAAGAAAAATCAAAAACCACCTGGTAAATTCATACTTAAATTATTATTATTATTCATATACAATTTTTATATTTAGAAGAACTATCTTTTACAAAGCTAGGGCATCCAAGAAAAAAAAAGAAATATGCCAAATCTTAAAAAAAAAATGGAAGAATTAAATGAGAAACATCCTGTATTACCATCTTGTGATGCAAACAAATGTAGGTGAAAGTATGTGTATCTAATATTACAGAGGGACAGAGACAACATTAATTCTCAATTTTGGAACTTCATTTGGAAATAATAATTATCGTTTATCTTAAACAATATAAGCAGCGTTAAAGATAAACGTCCATCAATTTTGTCTAAGTGTAAAAGCACATACGTTTTTTACGTAATGTGACAAAAACAGACAATGCCATAGGGTGTGCAAACCTTTTTTCTAACAAGTCTAGCAATAGTAATTATTAATACAAAATTGAACCTCTACCAGATGGTCGGAAAACAGCCCTAAGTGAATAAAATAAGACAAAATGAAATTAATCAGCATATAGAATCCTATTCACCTTGCATTTCTCGCTATAGACTGGAGCATGTTCCTAATTGCCACTACTTACCTAGCGATATTTCAATTACAAGCATATATAAGAACTTTTTAGAAAACTTTCTAAATGTGCAATGTTCCTATGACTTGTATCGTAAGTCTGTAAAAGAAAAAAATAGTTTCGTGAAATTAAGACATGAAGAAAGCAAAACGTATGAAGAGCTCCAATTACACAATATAGATCACACCTTTAGGTAAGCAATCTAAAATACCACCCCCTGCAGTCCTCTAGCATGAAGCAATATCTGCAAGAACCAAAAAAGACATGATAAGCACATTTTATACTTTCATGTTAAAGAACAGAGACAAAAAGAAATAGTAATGTGCTTTGACAATTGTTCAAGCGAGAACAAAAACTGGATGCTTTTTACGTTTATATTAATTCACATGAAATTGGTTTTTATTATTTTGAAGTAGGACATACTTTTAAGAGCTGTAACTATTTTCACCATCAAGTTACACTGTATCTGAAACACCACAAAAAGACACGATTTTGAAGATTTTTGTCGACAGTGAAACATGCTAAAAAAAAATCGAACGTATATGAAATGCATATTACCAACTTTTACCAGTGGAAAGACTGTACTTCGCTATATAAAGTGAATAAACTAAATCTGTGACCATACTTATCAAATATAGTTAATGTAAAGGCAGAAAGGGGCAAAATACCATCCAGGTAAACTATAATTTTCTTTATATTATCTTTTAAAACAACAATTAACTTATTTCAGTATCAAAATGCTTATGATACGCAAATGATACAACTTGACTTCTTGAATAAAAAATGATAAAGCCAAATGCAAAGGAAAAATGTTGTGGTGTATCCGACGAAAAAAGAAAGACATTTTAGAAAAATTAGGCTCTCTAATTCTAGAAAATAGAAAATTTTTTTGCATAATTTACCAACTACATTAGAACGTTTATAATTTTTTTTAATATATGTTGTTATCATTTTTTAAGCTTAACCATTTTAGATAAGTGACAAAAAAGCATGTACTCTTAGAACAGTTCACTGTTTCATATAAATAACCTAATTGTGTTTTAAATATGTCTGCTTCGTAAAAACACAGCATACACATACATACTAGATTCTTACTTAGTAACGACTGTTATTTTGCAAAGTGCGCTACCATACAAAGGCACAGTAAACACGTGTATTGTATTTTTACTTAGTTCTGGATACCTTTGGAACCTACTGACAACTAACTAAAGTCACAAAAATGCATTTATAACAACAAAGTGAATATGAAACTGGTATTTACGTAAGTAAGATATGAATTTATGAAAAAACCAAATAATACAATACGAAAAAGTTTAAAAACCTAACTGTAAAAGGTTGGTATGGCTTTATTTAATTTTTGTTAGTTTCTCACTTCCAACATTTTTGTAGTTACGGTGTTTTGCTTATGATGGCAGTATAAAAGGTTTATAGAGTGGCGAGATGTAAATGTTGGAATTTATTTTTTGAATATGTACTTCTTGTATATTTTAAATCGTTGTCTAATATATTGCAATCCAACATATTGTGATTATATTACCCAATGCTGCAGACTACAATGTCAATCACAAAAAATGTCAATATTTTGCTAAATATTGCGTTATGATCTTTTCCACAAAGAAAAAATGATGTTACGTTCTAAGAAATCCAAAACTTTAATGCCAGAGTGCATAAAAGGCTTTTGGTTAAAGTACCAAATAGCAAATACATATTTATAAAGATCAGCCATTACTCAATGAGTTATATAACATTTTAATCCTTAAAAATTGTTCTGGTTGCAAAAAATAAAATAAATGACATCAAAACTTGAAACAGGATTACTTATAACAATTTTCAATACAATAACAAAAGATATATGGAAAACTTGATTTATCAACAAATTATCAGTTGTAATACTGACCAACTTCAAACTAATCTCCAAAAAGGCAAGAACAATGCTAAATGCTATTAATTCTTATGAAATCATCAAAGATTTACACAGTATACAAAAATTAACTTCTAAAACTGCATAAATGTCAACTTCTAAATATTACCAAAATAAATGACAACTAGTGGGTTTATTAATTTATCATTGACAATGGCTTAATATCCTATGAATGTTCAACATTACTAGATGATTCTCACAATATTATAGTAATAATTTGATTTATACCTCATCACATCAATATAGTTTGTATTTTGAATTTAACATAAATAGTCAGTTAAAAATAAGCTAAAAATTTGAATAATGAAAATCAGTTTATAGTGACTCCTTTAAAATCACACATGTTTCAACAAGGAAGTAGAAGAATATAGCATCCAACTTGTGCGGATTAGTTTTTTCATTCCTTTTGATTTAGTACTAACCCCGCAGACACTCACTAAAGAATTTCATACTTGTCAGAAATTGGAAACCTTTGCACTTGCATGAGGCAATTTTTGCAGTGTATAGCACAATCAAGAATACTGTGTATACAATTTTAAAAAAATGTGTTTCTATTAACTCAATTTACAAAAAGAAAAATTCACTAAAAATATAGTTTAAAATATAGTTTAAAATATAGTTTAAAACAAAAACAAATATTATATACCTGGCACTACCTGCATAATGTCACCTAACATTTAGTAACTCTTCTCAAGTTATTTCAAATATAAGTATTATTTAAAACGTTTACTAATTTACCAATAGCTAACAATTAAAATGTGATAGCAAGAACAAAACTCGTGTTTATTTATCCATAATTAAAATAGTGCTAAAATAATAACTTGCAAACTGTCTTTTTTAAGGGTTATGAATTTATGATATATTTCTTGTCGTTAGTTAAAAAATACAATAATCAATGAGTATATGAGACACCGGTGTACTAGCCATGTAGAAATTAACTACAGCTGGTGATTTGATTTGTGCAGCAGTAACATCACTGGACATTGAACCGTTAGATGAGTTAGGGTCTAATATGGTGATGTTTCCAAAGAAAATAAAATTAATTTGAAAAGATAAAATTGGTTCATAAATTGTATGCAAATATTTATATATCATTATAATCACAATGAGAAAAGTTAAAATTTCAAAAATTTGTTATCTGTTAATAAAATCTTGACAATTTGTTGTTCATTATTGCTGATTGAGATTCGTGTCTTAATAGCAATATATATATATATATATATATATATATATATATTATAGTGGTTTTAAAGGGTTAAAAGTAAATATAAACAAAGTAATTTCAAACACCCTGTATAAAAGAAACAACCAAAATTTACTTGCGAAATTTACTCCAGTTAGTTCATTTTTAAGTAACAAGTATCAACAAAATTTTACAAATAATGAATAAACTTTAGATAGGTTCGTAAAGAAAAACATGTTAGAAGCCCATGCAATTAATTTATTAATTTAATTGAGTTTAATTGAACGGTTATGTACGTATAATATGCATAAAGGCGTATAAAAATCCAATAATACCAAGGTGAAACGCGTTGCTAACTAACAAATATATCGGTGGGGTTGAAATACGTGGAAAATTCAACTCGTAGAAGTGTTATTTAAAACGCTCGTTAAGATTAAATACCTGCAGAATTTTAAATGTCAAGTTCCATTTATTTTGTAGATAACAAACAAGGATTCTAAGGATTGTACAAACGGCCGGGTGTTTTCGCATGAAACGCTAATGAGCGGTTATTTAAAGCACGTAAGTTTGGGGTCCACGTGGGGTAGATAGCAGATGGTCTGGAATATCGATTTCTACCACTCAAGCAAGGTGAGAAACAGACGTAAAATATGCATAAGCAAGGGACAACGTTAGTATAGGCGGAATTTGTGAAACGTCAATGCACTGTCTATTGGTCGATATTGTTAGTTGGACATGAGACAGATACGAGCATAGTGTATATTAATTTTCAGAAAAGATCGGAACGGTGCACTGAAATTCGCGGACTTAGAAATCGGTTGAGCGCAAAATTTTAAGAACGTGTTATTTTAAATTACATTTTTCATGGTAAGAGGGTCTGGAGAGGTTACAGTGGAAGCATATAAATACTTTTCGAAAACACAATGAAAGCCCTTAATGTTTCGACTGCTTCAGACGACGTATGAAAGTTATCACGAGTTTGTAAGTATAATAAAATTATTTTAAATTATATTGCACGGTGTTAGGCTCATAATTTGTACGCGACTTGTGCCGAGTTTAGAAGTTATTGAGTTGTCACCTATATTTTTTTTAACAAACTCGGGTAGTGACGTTATGTAAAGCGGATTAAATTAAATAATCATGAAAGACGTGTAATTAATTTGGATTTGGAAATTGGATACACAGTGAAGGCAGAGCTAGCAGCTCAACTTACATGGGGTTCTTCTACTAATAGCTAGAAGCGGCCTGCAGACCTGAAAGAAGCAAATACATGGCATCGTCAACATAGCAGAGATCTTCTAGAAATTCCAGGTAACGCTTTGAAATTGTGTTGTTATAAACTATGAATATTGGGTGACGTATGAGAGTGATTTTGAAGGTATTGTGCATTATTTGGCGTAGTGAACATAATACATGTAACTAATTTTATTATGGTATTTAAATAGAAATTTGAAGGTGTATATAAAGCTTATTAACGTTCCATCAGAAAGTTAAATTTTGTGAAGAGTACATGGGTTGTTTTTTTAGTTTGTTGTAAGAGTATGCAAAGTATAAGGGCATACATTGTTCAGAATTAACTGGGTTATCATGAGCTCACCATACTCCAGAGTTTATGTCGATTTAAAATAAATTGAAAAAAAAGAATGAGAAAGAAGGTATTATTCAGGGCCCATTTACTCTGGGTACATTCTATGTGTTTGATAATTTAAATTAAAATACAGGACATTACAAAATAGAATTTATGGAGGTGAAACTTGATCACTGAAATGTGTATAATACTGAATTTTGTTTGTAAAAAGTGAAAAATAAAAGATTGTATGTTTGTTGTATTTTGTGGTTTTTTTTTGGGAGTGTGCGTGAACGATAGAATATGAGAGTGAATCTAGATATCCAAGAGGAGGTCCAACTGAGCTAGCCGGAAGCAGTTGAAGAAGGCAATTCAACCTAGGAAGAGAAGAAGGAACGGGTAAGAAATTATAATTTTTTTTTCGTGTTTTGAAAATTTAATAAAATTTTCGAATATAATTTTGTTGGTGAGGCTTTTACCCGAGGTCCACGGCAAATTATGACGGCCCAACGTTGGGGCTCGAATGTTTTTTGAGAAAGTACTAAATTAGAGCGAGTTCCACGGCAAATTATGGCGACCCAAAAGTGAGGCTCAAGTTCCAAATAAAATTTTAGTGTTTTTATTCCAGGAAACTGGCGATCTGAGAGAGAGAGAGCTTCGTTTTTTTTGTATAAATTTAAGAATATTTTGAGAGTGTGTGTGAGTTATTTGAACGTATGCAGAGAAAGGAGTGGTTAAGAAGTCAAGGAATGGAAATTGGAAGTGACGATAGTGCCTTGTGTGTTAAAAATCGAAAATGGAGGAAGCTGGAGGTAGTAGGGATCAGTCGAGGACGGAATCAGGAGAAGCTGGGAATGAATTAATGATGAGAATGCTAGAGGAAATGAGATCAAGTAGGGACGAATCTAATAGGAAGTTTGAGGAGATTAGAGAAATGAGTGCTGAATCGAATAGAAAAGTTGATTGAATGAATGAGACATTAACAGGAGTTAGGGAAACCCTAAGTGAAAAAATAGATAAGACGAATAAAGAAGTTTCGGAATTCAAAAATAGCTTGACGGTAAAAATGGGGTAAGTTGAAAATAGGGTTGATAAAAATGAGCGCGATATTAGAAGTTTAAATCTGAAAATGGGACAATTAAGGACTGATGTAAGGATTTTCTGTGAGGACGAGATTAATGCAAAAATGACTGAGGTAACGGACTCGTGTAAGGATCAGTTAGGTCGGGTTGAGAGAGAAGTAACCGGGATTAAGCACAATGTAGCGACTTTAATGGGGGATGGTCCAAGGTTTAAAACAGGTAATGTGTCTTTAGAGCAGCAAATGAAATTTTATGGGGATAGTAGAGTTAACCTGCAAATATTTATTAATAACGTTAGAGGTTTAATAAATAACTTATACGATGAACAGGCAAAGTTAAATGTTGTAAAAGCTTTACTAAAAGATCGTGCTGAAGCTTGGTATAATTTAATAGGACAAGACATTGACACCTACACGGACTTTGAGGACAGATTTTTGAAACACTATTGGAGTGACCATAGACAACACCAGGTACGAGACGACTTAATTATAGGGAAATTTAAGGGAGAATTTTTAGGCAGTAAGGAGCAATATGCTATACGAAAGTATAGCATAGCAAAGCAACTGAACCCACCACTGACGGACCGACAAATTATAAAATATTTGTCGCGACATTTCGAGGTTGAGGTAAGACAACACGTAGCACTACAAAACACAGTGGACAGAGAGATGTTTCTAGAGTACCTGCAGAAGTACGATGACGTAAGTAGTGGACGACCTCGTGAACATAGGGAAAGACAGATAAACACGATTAGATTCGACAGTAGACGGGACAATTACGCTAGACGGGGGAATAATTATGCATACCAGCGACGAAACTGGGAACCGCGAAGGACCTTTATAGAAGCAACAGTTTAGGGAGGGGACCTGCACCGAGACCAGGACCTACAAGACAGAACAGTTCACCGGACATATGGGGAACTGCAAATACAAACACGGAACGAGTGGAAACGCCTAGGACATACGCTGAAGTGACAGCTAGACCAGGACCGAGTAGGGAAAACAGACCTGGACAGGATTTTTAAAGAAGGACAAACCACTAGACATCACTGTGTACAAATATGAACATCCTAGGGAATTTTTGAAAATTGAAGAAGAAATTGAGCCAGAAATAGTAGAAAAATTTTGTTTGCCCATAATTGAAATTAAAATTTTTGAGAAAAATTTAGGAGCATTATTAGATTCAGGAGCTGAGGCGAGTTTGGTATCGGAGGAATTCGTCAATGAGGTTAAAGATAAAGTGTGTGACAGGATAATGCCAATAAAAAGAAGTCACCTGGTTGCGCCGAATAAAAAACGATTTGCTGTTGTGAATAGCGTGGTTATTTTGAAAGTAGAGTTAGGTTCAGTAAGCTGTGAACAAGAATTTATAATTGTACCTGGGTTAAAGTTTAAAGGGATATTAGGGGTCGATTGCATGATGAAGTTAGGGGTTATAATAGATATGGAGAGGAAAATAGTTAGGATTAGAGATAGGATATTGCCCTGGAAGGCAAGTTATGATGTCACGGAAGATGACATGGGGTTATGTATTAATAGTATAGAGGGAGATAATGAAGAAGTGAGAGAGATCGACACCATTAAATGCCCGGAAGAAAAGTTAGGAGAGGTACAAAATTTATTACAGAAACATTCAGAGTTAGTAGGAGTAGAGGCAAGCACAGCGTTAAATTATGAACATGTTTTAGAGGTAGACAATTCTGAACCATTTCATACAAAAGTATATCCAATACCGGCAGCATATAGGGAGCAAGTGAATCAGAAGTTGACTAGAATGTTAAATGATGGCATAATTGAGTTTAAAAATACGCATTTTATAAATCCGTTAGTTGTGGTTAAGAAAAAAGATAATAGTATTCGTTTATGTCTGGATGCTAGGAAGATAAATCGGAGCATGAAACCACAATTCCATTGTCCACCGTCCATGGACACACTTTTGACGAGATTAAGTGGCAAATTTATATTTAGTAAGTTAGATTAAAGGAATTCGTTCTGGCTAATTACATTACACAAAGAGTCTAGAAGAGAAGAAGGAACGGGTAAGAAATTATGATTTTTTTTTGAGTATTTAATTTCTATTATGAGTAATTTTCGTGTTTTGAAAATTTAATAAAATTTTCGAATATAATTTTGTTGGTGAGGCTTTTACCCGAGGTCCACAGCAAATTATGACGGCCCAACGTTGGGGCTCGAATGTTTTTTGAGAAAGTACTAAATTAGAGCGAGTTCCACGGCAATATATATATATATATATATATATATATATATATATATATGGCTTTTCCTGAGAGTAGACACCTTGGTTTCAGAACTTCAGAATGAACTAGAATGCATACAAAAGTTAGAAAACTGAAACACAGAAATGTATCTCTCATAAATATTAGTACCCACATTAAAAGACATAAGCACAAAGGAATTTTAAAATGCAAAGCGAGATAATACAGGTTTTAAAGTAAACAAAGTTACTAATTCTACAGTACACTTTCAGTAATGGAGAGATCTACATGGCATTTTTCACAGCTTGTATTTTTCATCATGTAAAATTGCCATTTGTGATTTTTTATCGTAATACGTTAATTAGTTTCTTTAGCTACAAATATATTTACGAATCAATATTTTATACAATATTATAAATTTAGTTTGTTACTAGAATGTTCTAAAAGTAGAAAACCATATAAATATACACTATAGTTTAATAGAACTGCAAAAATTTAAAAAAAATTCTAAAACGGTTTTTAAACAAACCTTGTTTTGTTCTTCTTCTTCTTGTTGTTTTGCTTTCCATTAAGATACTGGTTTCATGCTTTACTGCAAGATGGTGCAGAGTGGTTATTGACGTTACCTGAAAAATTACTCTCAGATTCTTGAAAATTCACAGATTCTAAAACGTTAGTCACAATCTCTTCAATAGCTGGTGTGTGAGAGTTGGTCTGAGCATTAGCGTTTACATGATTGCTACCATGAGTTTTTTTGCTTTTAGATGCTTTTGATTGATTTGCATGCTTTTCATCACATTTTGAAAGCAATGCAGCTCTAATACCAGCTATTGTCATTATTTGTTTTCTGTTAGGTGGTGTCTCTACGTAAAGAGTAATATTATCAACGCATGTTAATGTGAGTTCGCACTTAAATTTGTTGTTTACACATATTTGTCTCATTTGTGACTTAGTTAGTGTGAAACAAGTATTAAGTGTCATCATTGTAGGAAAACCAACTCTAGTTGACACCGACTAAAAACTTATTTGTCATAGGATGTTAATTTCAAGTAAAGTCTACTTACCCTAATAAAACAAAGATACATATTAGTTTCAGAAAATAATTTCACCGATCCTAAACACTCTTGGCATTTCATATATTTTGATGCCATTTGAAGAAACACAACAAGCTGTCCTGACTTCAGTATCTATCAAGCATATTATAGTCATATTCAAAAAATTATATGAGTGCTTACCTCAAAATTCAAATATACTAATCCAATGCCAGAAACAAATACTATGAAAGTATTTTTATTAACTGGCATTTTGTTTTTGAAGGGAATTTGAAATGTTTGAGAATACGTATCGCTGGAATCTACCACTGACTTGAAACACAAAAATAGTATTAAAAATATAAACACATAACCATTAAATTGAATTAAAGTTTTAGAAATATATAAAGTAACAATTCCAGAAGAGTTTATATATGCCAAATTTATTAACTTTACACTTTTGTCATCAAAAAATTTTAAATTGGCAACAGGAAGGATAAGTATGCAATTCCAGCGTTAGCAATTAAATTGGAAGGGATATTTCTCTACTACTTTAAAGAAACCATACAGTACTGATATCAGTCCATTTAAAAGGCTTTTCTGTAGCCGATTTCCTACAAACAGCTTCAAAATGCATAGTTTCATCATCTGATACAGAATAAGTACATGCGTTTAGAGATCAGCTATTCAAGAATGAAATATGAAACTAGAATGGCATAATGTACTAAGCCTTGACCCACATTTGTGTTAAAAATTATTTATTCTTTATACAGCTAGTAAAAGTTTTATTGTGCACTATATCTTGTTGTTGACAGTTCTTGTTTACAGGTATTGAACATGATGTTAATTAAAGATCAGAATTGGTGGCAGGTCATTGTAGTAATTTTTTTGTCATTAACCAGTTGGCCAATTTCAAGCATTCTAGCCCTGTACCAGTTGCACAACGTATCTGGCATAATTTACATCATTTGTAAATTATGTAAGATATCCAAGTAGCTCTCTACTACTCGAACTGTTTCCCATTGACCCATCTTCCCATTATCATTTATACCAGCCTTGGACATTATAAGTAGTAGTTTATTAACCAATCATTCTCTTTCCTATATTTCTATACCCACTGCTAAAAAAACAAAATGTTTAAAGCCTTATTTACACAGTGCAAATAATTTCAAAAAATGTTCACCTTCCAATGGTAGCAGAGTTACAGTTCACACACACACACAAACGCACGTGCGCACACACATGCACACAAGTGCAAGCATGCATGCACAAGCGCCCACACACACACGCATGCACGTACACGCATGCACGTACACGCATGCACACACCAACAGGCATGTGCATTCACATGCCAAAATGCACACAAACGTGCACACGCATACCAGCGTGCATGCACACGCAAGCACGCATGCGCACGTGCACCCATCCATCCACACAATTATTGCATTCCTAACATTTAAAGCATTTCTCAATGTTTATCCTTTACTGATATTTTATTTAACATAAAACAGCCTTTGCTAGAACACGGGACATATGTACGCAGGGGCTCTGGTTAGTAATACAAATGCTGCAATTGTTCAACAAACTGTAGTTCAAAGCGTATCAAATGACACTGGTTCCGTAATAAATTCAACTTCACAAGGTTTTTTCTGATGCAATAAAAGCATCAATCTTTCCAAAGAAAGATCAAGCGATTGTTTTTTTCTGCGATGGACGGCGTTCAAGTAAAGGAGTATATTTTAGCTGTTGGAAAATCGATTAATCCTAAATATATTTTATCCTCTAGAATGTTCAATAGCCGAATATGTATTTATCTATCTACAAAAGAATATGCTTCATCATTTGTAATTTTACACAGCGGAATAAATATAGGCAGTATATTTATCCCAGTGCAGAAGCTGCTAAGTCCATTTAAACGCATTGTACTTTCTAACGTACCTCCATGTATTCCGCATAGTATAATCCAAGATGCACTAAAACAACAGGATGTAAAACTTGTCTCCTATATCCTTTGTAGGAGCAGGTATAGATGTACCCGATTTTAAACATGAGTTTTAGGCGGCAACTTTATATTGTCGATAATGAGACTGTAAATATACCTGACACCCTAATGGTATCTTTCGAAGAGGAACAATATCGACTTCATTTCTGACAACAAAGTACGTTGATTTCTGTGCAAAAAGCGAGGCACATATCATTGTAGTGTTTAAAAGAAAATCCTAGCGACCAAGTATGTAGCCTCATAACAGAATATCAATGGAATAAAAGGCCTCTTTCATCTACCCTTGAACCTACGGATATTACGCTACTGGATTTTACACAGTTCAGTGATTTTTTAAAAGACGCCAAAGGAAGTTATAATCCTTTTACGATTGCTAGAATTTATACCGATGACATTAATAAGCTGTTGTATTTACTTAAGCAAGCGATTACCAACTGTAAAGTAAGGGCGATCAAGGAACGTTGTAAAAGGTTCATACTTTCTATCAAGAAAGGACTATCAGCTGAAAACATCAAAACCTCGTCTCCGACACCATCTTTAGGCAGTACACAGCCGTCAATATCGACTGAAAGCTTAGCTATATAGCAGTCAAAGTTACTATTAAAGGGTTACGCACCTTTCTTTTTTCTCTATTTGATTTGCTTCTGTTTTTTTTAAATTTTTTTATCATTATTTTATTTAATTCATTTATGGATAAAAGTTTAATTAGAATAGCTACGCTCAATGTTAAGAGCATCAAAAGCGAACTAAAAGTGATGCAGCTTCAAGAATTTTTAAATACTATACAAGCTGAAATCTTTATTTAAATAAGACTGGTATAAAATGTCTAAAAAAACTATGTGTTAGTGTCTAATTCAGCGCATACACCTTATTCTGGAATAATCTTTTATTTAAAAAACATAGCCCCATAGAATTTATGAGTCAAGAAATCCTTGTAAAATCATATCTACGAAGTGTAAAATTCTCCATAGGCGGTAACACTTGATGCATAATAAATATTTACTGTCCACACAATACAGAAAAAGCATTTGAAATATTTACTTACAGTCTTCTGATATATGGTTGATGTAAGGAGATTTTAATTTCACAATTTACCCTATAACAAATCGGTTAAAATGTTTAGAAGGGCGACCTGCATTAGCAAGATAGCTTAATAGAACGATTCAACGCTTTCAACTGAGTGATTGTTGGAGATTTTTAAATCGCGATAAACGAAGATACACATTCGTAAGAGCAAATTCTGCGTCTAGATTAGACCGTTTCTATTGCTCAGAAAATGTTGTTAAACTGTTGTCTTCTGCAAATGTGCACAACTTTTTTGGACCACCTTTCACTAGTTGTCAATTTCAAGATCCATTTAATAAATGCTGGTCCCCGGTAAAAGTGTTATTGAATGTTCTCAAATTATTTGTTGGACGAACCACAATTTCTAGATGGTATGAGAAACTTTTTATTGAGTATTCGGATAGAATTCAATACTGCTATAGACGCACTGATAGAATGGGGTAAACTAAAAATTACAATAAAAAATCTGTTCAAATATACTGTAAACAAAAAAAGCAGCTAAAACTTGCAGAAGTGAATGTAATAAATGAGCACATTCAAGAGTCGATAAACATCGTCGACGTAAAGAAGTTGCACGAGACGATTACGGACATCAAAAACCAATACAAACAAAGGGCACTAAACACCATTTAGCTTCAAAAATATCACAAACTCTTGAAAACCGAAAAGCTTTCCGCATGGCATAATTTACAAGCACCACAAATTCATCTTCGTGAACTACATGTTAACGGTAGAACTACACACAAGGGTTGTTTTCCTTAAATAAAAATAAGGCTCCCGGTTTAAACGGTCTAACTGTTACATTTTATATAAAATTTTGGGATGAACTAAAATTTTTCTTCTTCCGAACATTCGATAAAGCTTTTACGAAAGGTGCTTTACATGGATCTACAAAAAAAAGTGTTATATGTTTAATTGCAAAAAAAAGATGGATCTCTTTTAAACGTTGACTATAAAATTATTGCAAGATGAATCGTTACTAGAATCATGGATGTACTGCAATATATTATCCTCCCTTATGTGTTACTCGATTCCAGCTCAAAGTATGTAGATCCAGACCACTAGGTGGAAAAACAGACACCTAGAACACTTGCACGACAAATGATACAGACAAGACATCAGAAACCACTAGGTTAACGCTGACTACTAGACGCGCCCTGAGAGGGCAGGATCAACCAGAATAAAGTATGTATGACATTATTCTTTTACATTGAGACTTAATTGCGTACGCCCAACAAAATGAGATGCCGCTCACAATTGTGAAAATTGATCTACAAACTGCATTTGATGTGATTAATCATAAATACGTACTTAAACTATTAGATGTTTTTGGATTTGGCAAGCAGTTTATCCGATATATTAGAACTCTATATGCAGATGCGCAAGCTCATGTAAAGGTAGGAATCCGTCTAATCAGTACACTAAAACAATGCAGAGGAATTCGTCAAGGCTGTCTGTCCGCTTTCCGGACCTTTGTTCGGCATTTCAATTGAACCGTTCCTGCAATTGTGTCGCAATTCCTTAGCTGGTTTTCCATATACATACGTATGATAATCGACAATGTGTCAGTTTTTATATATAGTGATAATGACTGAAAAACTGAAAGAGGTGAGCAATCTTTATCAAGAACAATATGAAACGCCTATTAATACTACTAAATCTCATGAACTTTGGACTACAGCTTAGAAAGTTAGGTGTGACACTCCTTCAAATTTTTTATGATCCAACGTTAGCATAAAGATACTCGGTGAACCCTCATCAGACAATATCGAACTGGATACTGCACATGCTCTTAAAATTATTTTAAGCAAAATAGAAAAAGCGATAGAAAAATGTGTTACGGTAACTTTTTGAAATAGAGCAATCCTGCATTAAATTGCAATGACCTTAATTGAAAATGCTAATCTAAACCTTTTTTTAAAATTATTCTCAAATAAACCTAACTTAACAAATACAAATTAAAACTGTCCTGTATAAAAATGTTCCTCAGTACGTGGAATATATTCTATAACTGGTTAGAAATTCCTTAAAACAAACAAGCATTTGCTTCTTCTAAACACTTTAATTCGTTGACATGTGTTGAGGATTTATAGAATTACTACGATGTGAAGTTAGTTTGCGTTTGTGCCGAGAACTACTTTTGTGGCGGAACCCGCTGATGTTTTCTTGAGTGCTTCGTTTCCAGAATTCATTCGCATTTAAGATGTCTGAGGGGTCAGCTCGTGACAGCTCATACCCATTGATTCTAATATATTTTACTTAAATCTTCAATTATATTCAGTTATAATAAATGTATTCCACGTTAAAGCATTCTTTACATTTCTATCTTAGCAAGAAACAAGTTTTCAGTTTTATTGTTAAGTTGGTCCTAAGAGTTACTACAACAAATACACGTGCACCAGACTCGCATAGAAGATGTACAAATATACAACATATCCCAAACAACATGTTGGCTCCTCAAACAACTTTAAATAATGTATCGTTCCTTGAAATACGCATTTGTTATTTCAAATAGTTATTCGTTGAAATATTTGCTATCGTAAAGCACTTCTAAAAACCTAGAAGCTGACCTTAAGCAATTCCCTGGAAAACATTCTAACCGTCGCTTGTTTTTTCAACAGCCAAATCGTTGAAAAGTAGCAAACATTTTGCTTTTGAAAATTTCTCACTCATTAAATATTTAAATGTGGTGCTATCTGCACATGTTCTGTGAAATTCTATTTTGTTATCTGCTCGTATTCGGTCGCTCAGATTTTATGGGTAATAAGAGTGTCCTCCTAATTTAGTTATTTCATGGTATATTTGTAACGTTGATCGATTATCATACAAACCCATATTCTTTTCTAAAAGTCAAGCAAATTATTAGCTTGACTTTGCTTCCAGTTGCTTAAACTCGCAGGAATGCTTTAAAATTTATTTTTCTTTCCAATGTTAACAACGAAATTCATTGGAATTAATTATCGTATTTTGACCTTCTTTATTGCTTGAATTCTACGAATGATTTTCGCCGTTATTGTCTGGAATATATATTTTAGCTTGCCTTCTCAAAATATTCTACACAATATTGGTGGGAATAGTTTTGTGTTTTCCTTCCATGGTTTCTAAACTGTAAATACAAGCCCAACTTGAAAAAGGCCTCTTATTTATTCGACTCCTCATTCTTCTGTTATAAAACGTCCTTCGAACGTTGTAATATCGCGCTTTTAAAATGCGATTGTGATAGTACAGATAGGTAAGTTGTTCCAGCGCCCAGCCGTAGACGAATACAGCCGCATTTCCTCATTCTAAGATGGTACCAAAAAGAAGATAGCTACACGTACAATGCATTTTTTTGTTTGCTTTATTTTGTGTTGCTGCTTTGGAAGATAGACACTTTCTTTGATTGATTCCGCAATAAATTGCAGACCGACATTAACGCACGCTCATAACACAAACAATTATGTACTTATTCGTAAAACTTGCTATTTAAAATTTTAATGCGTTGGAGCGCTTTTCTACTGTTTGCTTTTTACTGTATAAATTAATGTGAACGTCAACAACTAGCTATTTAAAATTTTAATATTACGAGATGCGCTTCCTAGAGCAATTTTTACTTACTGTATTATTATTTCGTTATTTCTTTATTACGGGTAGAGATAGAGCTCTGTAAAAAGACGAAGTTATCAGGAAACTACAATCATACATAAAAAAGGTAAAACGTTTTAGAACTCTGTTTAACTCAATTAATGTCAGAATATAAATGATCTAAGGTATCCCTACAAATCTCGTTTGTAATCTACAGGGTTATTCTAAATGATGGACCCCTTTTTAAAAATTCGTATTTATTAAAGTACAAATTCAAAATGGATAATCGTTATACGAATGAAAAGAGGAAGTTACAAAGTTTTTTTAAATACATTATAAATGTTCAATGTGTCTACCGTTTGCTGCACGGCAAACATTTACGCGGTAGGTAAACTCATCCCACACACGAGAAAGCGTATCTGCTGTTACTAAGTGCACGGCAGCAGTGATACCGTTCCACATACCAATGAAAAGAGGAAGGCGGGCGGTTCTGGTTCTAGAAGCGGCCAGTGGAGTTCGCGCGACAATAGGCCCTCATTTCGTTTCACTGTCAGTTGTGAGAGGGGTGGCTACTGTAGAACACAAAGTTTTCTGTGCTGAATTCGCAAATTGTAGTGCACCGGGCATTTCGTACCAAATCCGGTATTGAACTACCAACTAGAAGAAGCATTAGCCGATAGTTTAAGCGATTTCGATAGACTGGAAGTGTGTATAAAGAAAAAAGCACAGGCCGACCGCGTGTATCAGAGGATGATGTCAGACGGACTGAAAGAAGTCTTGTTCGCAGTCCACATAAGTCTACCAATAGAGCTATTCGAGAACTTGGAATACCTTACATGTGATATTCCAATGCTCCACCCGAAGGTACTACATTGGCCAGGAAGCGAGTTTTTTTTACCCGGGAAATTTAGAATTTTGCCGAACCCTTGCTGTTCCAAGCAAGGTAGGGATCTTTAACGTGCGTGACAACACACACACGGGACCTCCATTTTACGTCTCATCCAAACGAGGGTGTATTTTTGTGAAAAATGCTCGCCTAACATTTTTCAAGCGGACCGTGTCGGGATTTGAACCCGGGACCTTGGGCGTAGTAGTCACACACATACCACTATTCACATTCAACTGTATGAAAAGTTCTGAGACAGCGTTTGCTGTACAAGCCCTACTGATTACAACTTGTGTAGGCTCTCAAGCCTAATGACAAAGAGAAGCGTCTCGAATTTTGTGGTTATGTGCTACAAATGATGGAGGATAGTGTGTTTCTACAGCGTATAACTTTTAGCAATGCAGCGGCTTTCCACCTTAGTGGAAATGTCAACAGACACAATGTTCGCATATGGGGGCTTGCAAAATCCACATTCAACATTGCAACACGAAAGAAGACTCATCAAAGATAAACATGTTCTGCACCTTATCTTGTACAAAGGTCACTGGACCTTTTTTTCTTTGTGGAAAGAAGTGTAACTGGAATAACGTACCTGGACATGTTGGAACAATGGCTGTTCTCTAAAGTTATGGAAGATTCACAGGGCTTTATTTTCCAACAGGATGGAGCTCGGCCCCATTGGCACCAGATGTACAAGGATTTTTGAATAACTCCCTTCCTCAGCGCTAGGTAGCAGAGGGAATGAAGACCCCATGTAACTATTTCTTATAGAGTTATGTTAAGGATGCTGTTTACGTCCTGCTTCTACCAACAACTCTGAACTATATGCGGAACCATATCACTGTTGCTTCAGTAACAGCAGATACACTTTCTCGTGTGTGGGATGAGTTTACCTACCGTGCAGATGTTTACCGTGCAACACATTGAACGTTTATAATGTATTGAAAAAGCTTTGAAACTTCCTCTTTTCATTGGTATAACAATTGTTCATTTTGGATTTGTACTTTAATAAATACGAATTTTTAAAAATAGATCCATCGTTTAGAATAATCCTGTATAATAAATGTCAAGCTTGCAACATACGAATTAAATTATACCATCACTCACAATTACATTTTATGGTTATACTTTACAATCACTTTAATTGAAGAAACACTTTCCAGTCTTAACCATGAGCCAGACTCCTTTATTTCCCCGACAGATCCTTGAGCCACGTAGTTGTTTTTTCTAAAGTAATCGTTTCGAGCAATAAGAACTAGTTAATTAAGTTGGCCATTGGGTCGATCTTTTAAATTTATTACCAAAACAAAACTGATTTGCAAAACATTGAATTGCAAATAAATTGAATCAGGTTATTGGCCAAGTGCATGCATTTGCGGGATAACCATTAACTTAGATTAACATAAAACTTATAAATTGCATTTTTAAAATAAAAGAAGAAACTCTTAGATCTATAAACATAACTCAAAGTTAAACAATCATTTAAATTAATCGTATTATGAGTTGCTGAAAGCAGTTTAACAATAAGATGTAAAAACTTATCTTTTAAAATGTTCCTTCCTCCATGGCGAACCAATTGGTAAGGTATTTTCACTTCAAGTAAAATTCAGAATACATAAACTGGAACCAGGCAGTCCTTGTACAAAGAAATTGCTGTGATGATACTGCTTTTCCCAGAAAATAACACAATTCTTGCATACTTGATAGTCCCAGAACCAAGCGTAGAACCAAGGAAAGGATGCTCCCGGTAGAATCAAAGACTTTAATGAAAGTAACTATGTGCAACCATAAATAGCGCAAAATAAATGCACAAGTATAATTTTGTAAACTGGGACAGTTTATATTGATGACACAATTAAGAAAGCGAAAAAATTTGAGACTATTAAGCAAGGGTGCAAGTTGCTCTGTAGATGAAATAAAACGTGGTCGGCTAAAATCACTATCCAGAACATGCTGATTTCCCAAAATAACATCAGTATCTGGTATTATAGGGCTACAACAACTCACAATTCCAACAAATAACATTGGATGATCATTTTCACAATTAATTTTAAAATTGTTGTAAAACCGCAACCATGCGTGCTTGCACCACACAGACAAAAATGGTTGTACTTTTAGAAAAATAAACAAAACAAGAAATTACAAATATTGACATGGAAAATAACAAGTTACTTTTATGACAATGGCATAGCATATACAAAATGAAATAGAGTTAACGAATAAAGTGTAAACATATCGTAAAAACAAATAATAATAAGAATAATGAACAAACTTATATCTTCCAAAAATAAATAGATTCTTCCCAAGTAATAATTAAATCAAATAAAGAAGGAAGTTTATAATTAATCATTAAACAAAGTATTCCTCTAATAATCAAAAGATGAGGCACCAATGAACTTAGTTTTCAAAAATAGTAAATATACAAATGTACAGGTGAGGTGCAATTGGCAACCTGCAAATAGATTTACAATATTGACAAATGAAGTTAACCTCCAAAAGTAAACAAATAATTGATGCATCAAAACTTCATTAGGGAAACAGAAAATTACTATAAGAACAAAACACAGAAAGTACGTAGCAGAAAACTTGAAATATCAGATTTTAATCTTCAACTTGGAAAACAATATCTACACAAGCAACAACATGTTTTTTTTATCTCATGTGAAGATTGAATTACAAATTCAGTCGTCACATCGTGTACATATTTAGGGTTGGAACATATTGTAAGTATGTTTGTATTTAGATAATAAAATTTCATTCGTGATATTTTTAAATGTGTAGGCTTATAATGTGCTAAATGTAAATTGACACTTTATGTACATATCACGTTGTAATGAACAATTACGTAAATGTGTTTTTGACATTTGTAAATATTCTTTTAGGACTGTATGTTTTCCTACAAGTTTTTAATATAAATTTTTTTGTTACTCAGGTTTCTAATGCTTTTCTTTCTAGGTCACCCACCCCACTCTATGACGTTTTTGAGCTAGCCCAAACTCTGATCCTTTTGGAGTTCGATTCTACCATTCTGTTCCTGTGTTTTGTTGTGGAATTCGGTGTAGGCGATTTTCTCTACTTACTATGCTGCTTTCTTTCTTGTCTGCACGGAATACCGTAACAAATGGAAACAACAAATACCCAATCTATAAAAGGGCGCAAAACCAATATCAATCAGTTTATTGCTTTGAAAATCTGGCATTATATGCACATTTTACCATTTACTTCTACCCAATTATCCATCATGCAAAGAAAAATGATTGACTTTATGTGAACAGGAAAATACTGAACAACCTCTAAGGAACTGCATCTTTTGCTATATGAAGGCAGATTGGGTCTAGTTCATTTAAAGTTGAAACGGCAATCCCTACATATATATTTAGGTGAACGGCTGGTTAATAGTAGTTCTGACGAAAAATGGGCTAGTGTAAGAAGCATCGTATAGCCGGTTTTAACTGTATGATGTATCTTGGCAATGGCTTTTTTGTGCGCTTTCTGCTGCCAGAAAAAGATTTAGATTGTATTCTAACCAATTTCCCTAAATACAGACAAGATATACAATTTATTTCCATTGGACAATCTAAATTTATTAGCACAACCATCACTGTTTTGCACAAAATGGAAAGACAACGGTTTGAAAACGATGGATAATTTTAAAAGTCAATATATTTGGTTGAACAAAGACCAAATTAAAGAGAAATTGAAACAAATCGACACCATAACAAAATCTGACCTTATCATACACTATCAATACATTAAAGCCTTTTTTTAAACTTAATTTTAAACAGTTAAATGAGGCTACTGCAACAAGCTATATAATGCTAGATATAGTTTTAAAATTGAACAAGAATTCAATGGCTATTAATAAATTAAACAGAGCAACTTTACAAAAACGTCCAACATCAAAATTTTTTGACAGGATATTGAAGGATATTGGTCCAACAATAAAGCTTTATGACATAATTTCTTTGCACCACCATATACTGGCTATGTCGATAGTATTGCCTAGAGATTTGCAAAACATCGTTAAGCAAATTCACGGTTTCTTAATCAGATCAGAGTTTCAAACTCGTCTGCATGTCCGTGGTGCAATGGTGAATAATTGGAATAATTAGCCAACTATTTAATAACTTTGGCTAAGAGCACTATATATTGGTCAACAATATTATGTGAAAGAAGGAAAGGAGGTATGCTACCTTAAAAAGTACAAAAACCATTTGAAATTTAGGATTGCAAGCGAATTTGCCTGGAGTCTCAACAAAGTTAACAGTAAGCAGTTCAAAAAATGATAATGTATCAACAAAACATTGTGTTCAACTAATAACGATTTCCTTCACTATAATACGGTTCAAAATACTGATAGTACCACAACATAAAGACAAGGAAAGGTAAAAACATTAACAACAATTCTGATAACCCTTAAAGTTTACATAAGTATATAGGTTTATGATGCAGCATCTTCAGTCTTCCTTTATTACTATTATTTTCTTATTTTTATTTATATATGTATAAATCTACAAAGCTAT
Organism: Platerodrilus igneus; assembly: GCA_036346225.1. Lineage (NCBI taxonomy): Eukaryota > Metazoa > Arthropoda > Insecta > Coleoptera > Lycidae > Platerodrilus > Platerodrilus igneus. The sequence continues at coordinate 266,976 of JARFIW010001411.1, forward strand.
TACCTTAAAAATATTTTTCGACTACGTGCAAACATTGACTAATGTACTGATTTGCTTTCATTGTAAATGTATATTTTATATATAGTGTTTTAAATATATAATAATAATAACAATAATAATAATAACACACATGCACGCATTTACGTATGCATGCGAGCGGCGCGCATGTACGTCCACGTGTCCATGCACGCACGATCGCAAGCATGATTGCATGCATGCATGCACATGTGCACACACCCTCACATTCACTCACTCTCATTCTCACTCTCATGCACGCGCACGCATGCATGCACACACGCACTCACACACACACACACGGCACACTATATTGATATTGAACGCTATTTATGATTTCAAATATCATCTATTTGAAACTGAAATATGGACCACTTGAATTTGAATTTATCTATGAACCACCTAGTACTTCCTATTTCATTCTTAAAGTTTTTATATTTTCTGTATAAATATATTAACTTTAATACATAGTCATAGGTTTTCTACAAAATATTTGGTTCTGTCAAAGTTTATTTCCGTCAATCCTATTTTCTTTGCTATTAAACTCATTTTAGCATGGTTTTGAAAAATGTTCTTCAAGTTTTTAGAACGTAGTTGGCATTTCATTACAAAAAAAAGTAAAAATGAAAAATTCGCTAAAATTACTATTTGCAATCCTTAAGTTTTCATATTCGTATTGTGTCACACTATATTTATCCAAGAATTTAGATAAAGAATAAGAATTAACAAATGCGAAAGAATTTTCTGTATCTGCCCTTCAAAATTAATTAATTCTTGTTAGATGCAGTGGCGCCCAACTTAGGAATACATTTTCTTTTATTCAACTAAGTAAATTCGGCCCCAACTCACTTCTGACTCTTCCTTGTGATAATAGCCAAGTTGGCTGAACGTATACAGTTTTAGCCTTTTCATCTTCTAAGTATAAAACCTTAAATCCTTAAAGTGTAAAACCATGTAGCAAGTCTAAAACTGTAGCAAGGTCACCTCCTGAATTGCTTCAGTTTTTATTTCCATTTTCACCCTCCATTTCACTATAATATGGTCAATTTAACATCAGTCTTCATCTCATTTTTTCATGTACAAAATATTCTATTGTTATTTTTGATGCATGCACTTGCCTGTGCAATTTTATAATTAGAGCTGTGTACGTGGGAGGTAATGTGGTGGTTTCTCGTTGCCTTCCACACTGCAGTAGTGTGCCTAGAATGCCATACTGACCCATATGGTCCTTGTCACTCTAAGTACCGAAGGAGCTGCTACTCTCTTTGGGGAACCTGTCTTAGTCTGGTTCCTCACCAAAATCCCCACCAATTTGGCAAAACTTTTGGTTTGGCTCTTTAGCTCATTGGAACACTTAAGCCGTTCTGCCCATTCTAGTAATCTAGAACTTCTGCTTAGAAAATTTGAATCCATTTTTAATAGTTTTTCCAATTTATCCTTTCGCACAATTAAAATTAGTTAAAAATATTTCACAACCAACACCTGTAGTTGTTTATAATCAACATCAGATTTAAGAGCACTTGTTGTTTCGTCATTGGGTTTTACATCTTAAAACTGGTTGGACTTGTACCTCAGCTTATTTATGTTCTGAGCTAGCCTACACCGTTCCCTGCAATTCTCACAACAGCTGATATACAACTTAATTCCTTTCTATTGTTTTCTAATTATATGCCCTATTTCACGGAGATTCAGTGGTATGTGAAGGGAGTTAAGCAGCCTGTGGCTGCCAAGGTTCCCCCAACACTTAGACATTTGTCGTATTAATAGTTTTCAAATAAATCCTTTCGCACAATTAACATTAGTAGAAAGTATTGCAAAGCCAATATCTGTAGTTGTTTATAATAATCACCATGTTTAAGTACTGTAATTATTATTGTCATTAGTTTTTCATCTTGCGGCTGGTTGGAAGCGTACCTCCATTGATTTCTATTCTGAGCTAGCCTACACATTTCCCTGAATTTCTTACAACCAACATCTTTCACTATCTGTGTGCAGTAGTTTAACCTAGGTCTACCTCTACTTCTCTTTTTTCCTATTTCTGCTTCTAATATATTCCGCACTATTCCCTCATGTCTTGGTATGTGACCTATCATCCTATCTCTCCTATTTTTTACTGTTTTCCACATAGTTCTTTCTTCCCCTACCATTTCTAGTACCTCTTTGTTCTAAACTTTGTCTGTTCATGGTATCTTCATCATACGTCTGTAGCACCACATTTCAAAGGCTTCTACCTTATTCTTGTCTGCTTCTCCTACTATCCAGGCCTCACAGCCATACAGTGCTGTGCTCCACACATATGTTTTAAGCAATCTTTTCCTTGTTTCTATGTTTGTGGCCTTTGAACACAGTAGTTGCTTTTTTTCTTGTTAAATGTAGCACGACCTTGTGCTAATCTTTGTTTTATATCTTTTGTGCTTTTCCCATCTTGCGTTATTTGACTTCCTAGGTAGCAGAAATCCTTAACCTCTTGTAAATTCTCGTTACCTATTTGTATTCTTGTTTTTGATTTATTGTCTCCTCTTTTGCATACTAGAACTTTAGTTTTATTTTTGTTAATTTTCATACCATATCCCTCCGTTAGAACTTTCCATTTCATTAAGAGCAGCTTCTAACTCTTCCTTGCTAGATGCTAATACCGCTATATCATCTGCAAAGCTAAGCATATCAATCTTTTGTCCCTGCATATTAATTCCAAATGTCTTCCTGCATTTGACAGTATTCATTGTCTCTTCTATGTACAAGTTAAAGATTAATGGGAATAAGGCACATCCCTGTCTCACCCCTTTCCTAATATTTACTTCTACTTTCTTGCTCTAATTCTATTACTGCTGTTTGTTCTTTGTATAAGCTATGTACTATTCGTCTATCCCTATAACTCATTCCAATCTTTTTGAGTATTTCGAACATTTTTTTCCATTTTACATTGTCGAATGCTTTTTCCAGATCTACAAACCCTATATATACGCTTTCCCCCTTTTCTATTGTTTTCTCCATCATCACCTTCAGACCTAAAATAGCCTCCCGTGTTCCCCTGTTTCGCCTAAACCCAAATTGATCATCTCCTAGTATTTCTTCCGCCCGTTTTTCCATTCCTGTTTGTACAATTCTAGTTAATATTTTTGAAACGGATGCTGTTAAGCTTATTGTTCGAAAATTTTCACATTTATCCACGCCTCTTTTTTGGTATAGTTACTATGAGGTTACGTTTGAAATCTTTGGGTATTTCGCCTGTCTCATACATATAGCTTACAAGTCGGAAGAGACGTTCTGTTACTGCTTGTCCAGCGGCTTTTAAAGTTTCTGCTTGCACCTGATCTGTACCCGGTGCCTTACCATGTTTCAGACTCTTTAATGCTAATTCAAACTCATCTCTAAGTATAGGATATCCCAGGTCATCTTTTTCTATTCTTTCTGATCACATCTCCCGAAGTAGTCCTCTCCCGGAGATCCGAATGGGGGACTATTTTACCTCCGGAATCTTTTACCCCAGAGAATGCCATCATATTTATAACAATTTAAGTATGCTGTGTACTTGGGAGGTAATATCGTGGTTTCTTGTTGCCTTCCACATCACAGTAGTGTGTCTTAGAATGTCATACTGACCCCTATGGTCTCTGCCACTCTAAGTACCGAAAAAGCTACTGCCCTCTTTCAGGGACCTGTCTTAGTCTGGTTCCTCACTAAAGACCCCACTAATTTGGTTGAACCTATAGTTCGGCTCTTTAGCTCACTGAAACGCGCAAGCCATTCTACCTGTTCAGAATGGTTCAAAACTACTAGAACTATCAAATTCCAATGGTTCATAAATACTGCCGATATGATCATAATTTAAAATAACATCCATTTCCTCATCTGATATGTTTTTGGAGCCTCTAATCTGTAACGTATTTCTTTACGATAATCGTATTGTATTATTATCATTCGCAGCCGCCATCATCTTTCACTTTTTTATAAAATCCCTTGTCACTTTCCGCCATTTTATAGATACAATTATATAAATATAAATATAATATATAAATATATAATATATATAAATATAAATATAAATAATGCACCACTCTCAATAGCCATGGTCATACTAACGTTATAAATTCAAAACTGAATTTCATGCCAATGGGGGTTGTTGGTATGGCACGAATAACATCGGTCATGCCGATGGGCATTGGCGGCACTAAACATGCTAAATAGAATGTCCTGAACGAGTAGTACAATTTACTTCAGTCACAATCTGAAGTTTACATACATAACCTGTTAGATATAATTATACCATCTACAGCAGTGAAGCACTGTCATATGCACTTTCCTTATGCTGGCTCCGGTAATCTCTACATCTTCCACCTAGTGCTACTCTTGAAAAGCCCAATTACATGGCGCTTAACAGAATTATCAGCATAGATATGTATTGCTTGACAATAGTTCTTCAAACCTTTTCAAACACGCATGCTCTCCATTTCTTACGAAAGTTGGCAGACATTACCTTGTACCTTGTTTTTTACAGTCAAAGTCAACAGAAATTCCCCAGGTTGCAGAATTTTGGATGAACCACATTACTGAGCTTCTCGAAATATCTACAAAATTTTCTGGACTAAAACTGCATGGCATGTAACAATACTATAGTGTCATTTTCCTATTATTATAAAGTGAGGTTAATAAAAGAAGTAAATGCATTTAAACAAATCCTGGGTTATCTGTCTTGTTTCAATAGGCCAGTTTAGCATATTTCTACCACCTCCATAATGGCATAACATTTGCTAATAATTATATTAGTCATTGGTGCAAAATTTGAAAATAATTTCATTTATTAGAAAAATAGATATCTGTCAAAACAATTAAAACTGGACAGCATTCAAACGTATTTCCAATGATTTGATTAAGAAAATTCTAATATAAAAACCAACAAATAATATTATTATTTGACACAGACTCTCATTTTATGCTAATGATTTGGAAAATACACCAAAAACTTGATCAATTTCATCAACACAAAATATTTAATAAGTAGCTATGTATTAATAACCTACTGGCGTAGGTCAATCAGACATTAATAAATAGATATTTTTAAGCAAAAGAGAGAAATTCATCATACTTCTATTTCTTATATTTAAATGTACTTGAGAAAGGTTTAAACCAATAAGTTTCCAATTTAATCAATAACTACATTACCTTCAAAAATGATATTACTTTTTAGAAATAATAATGTGAATATAATTAACTCACCTCTGTTAAAATATCAGAATGACACGATCGAACATGATTTAACAACCGAGACAATGGAAGTTCTACATCACAATTTGCGGCTCTGCAAGGATAAGTACCTTTCGTAAAAGGAACTGTACGAACTTTGTGTTTTATTGGTGCTTGTAACAGTAACAGAGTAGGGCGATCATCTCGTATTGGACGCACCTTTTGCTTGCGTTTCTTATGCTTATCATCAACTGCTAAACTGTTAAGTTGCATCGTATTCTAAAATGTATAATGTTCTTATATTATCTAAGTTTCTACTAAAAGTGAGAGCCACTCATATATCTACTAAGATATACAAAATTGTATACTGTGAAAACAAAAATTTGAACATACAAGTGTGTAATTATCAAACATTCTTTCTGTATTCTAATGACCCATTTTAGACATGTACAAGCTAACTGTAACATAGCAGGGCAAATTTTGGGGGTGGTGGATTAAGGGTTTTAATTTAAATAAGGTCATTGTATTTTGCAACATATTCTATTAGGATAACTTTACAACCGAACAGAATTAGTAAGGCCAAAGAGCAAATTGAACAGAACTGGCAAGACTAAAAACCCTAGCATTCAACTACTGTATTAGTTTATGTCAACAATTTAGTCATGTACCCAAACCAAGTCGTAATTTGTTTATACAGAAAAGTTAGAATCAGTTGTAGGTATATTCAACAATATATTTAAAATGCAACTTAAGTTAGCCTTGTAAATCACTGAAACCAGTTCAAAGAACTACAACATTGATTGCAGCAAACAATATTGCACTAAAGAAAGTTTAGATACATGCTGCTTTTAATTATTCTACCAACACTTTTACAGAATATATCCATAATAATGTTTCCATAATAGTAAAAAAATCCTTAAATAATTCTCCAACAAGTAGATTATTTACATAGCATATTCCTTATAATTATTACTCCAAGCATTATTCATTTATAATTTAAACTTTATGGTAATATTTTAGTCACAAAAATAATTCCATATACAAGTAATTTCTTGGTGCAATATGTGATCGGATACAAAATGTATGAATAATAATATTGTTGTATATAGCGAAGCCATTATTTTAGATTACTTTTAGAAATGCAACATTGTAACAATCAATACATTTCGCATCCTGTATTTTAGAAAACTTTGCAATTTACTTTGTCATTATCTTGTTCAAACCAAACTTTAACGTTGTATGTTATTTCCTCTTAATCTATACGACATTGGTTAGTTACTTTGTATTTTTCATAATCAATTTTCCTTAAAGATTATTACAAACTAGGAAGTTTTGGCTAACCTCTATACTGATTATCACATGCCAAATCCTTCCGTAGAAACCAGTATTCTTGAGTCAGCATGTATAAAAGGCTAAGACACCCTTCCACTCATCGGTAGTTTGTGGGCAGCTAAGCAGCTAGCCAAGTCATTGGTCGTCAGCTGAAGAGCAAGTTGACTCTCATAGAAATGGCGACTTAACCCTTTATAGATGCTGAAGAAACCCTAATCAAGATGGTCACTTAGAATTTCAACCGTAAGTTAACTCCTCATTATTATAACTGTTTAACTCTTTCACTGTTTCATATTTTATTAACTTGTCGTTTAGCTTTAAGTTTATTCGTAATTAAATAATGTTGTTTGATTTCATCGTTTCATTACTTTTATTCAGGTAATTGTTACTTTCACTTACACTTCTTAATAGATCCCTAGGTCCCTAGGACCTGAGTTAAATACCACCTCTCACAACTTACCATCTATAACAAGCTCTACCATCTCATTACCATAGCTACGCCATTACCCGAAAGTATATTTAACAATCATTAAAAGTGTATTTAACATATGTTAAGTTGTTAGCTACAAAGCTGTTACATGTAAAAACTTTTGAAGATAAATGATTTTACATTTAAAAACAAAAAAATTGAAGAATTCAAATACTGAACCGTTTAAATTATTAATTCGAGGTTGAAACCCCTACTTTTAGTACTTACCATAAAATATAATTAATAAAAAAATTTCAAATACAAATTCTAAATTCCAAAAAGGTGATATAAAAATGGCCGTACGTTGAGGTGCCACTAAAAGATTGCTGTGATAAGTCTTCTGTTTGGGGCGTTACTGAAATGGTGCTGTGATACAGATACAGCAATTTGTTTTTGAAATTATCCACTTACCTTCCTTTCTAATTTCGTTTGGCTAGCTTAACGAAACTGTTTTCAAAATGAAATCAAACAGCAATATTACAAAGCATATATAAAGTATTAAATATTCTCTCTCATACAAAAGCATTTAGAAGTAGTATAACTATGGAGAAGCTGGGACAGCCCTTTTTAAAGGGTCATAAATATCTTGTAAAGGGTGTGTGTATTATGGAAAAGAGAAGTATGTATGTGTGAAGGTCATGTATGTGTAGGTGTGTGTGTGTGTTGGTATTAGTTAGGTTTGAGGATAACGATAGTATGGCTATGGAGAAGCTGGCCGGCCCTTTTTAAAAGGATCATAAATATCTTGTAAAGGGTGTGCGTATTATATAAAAAAGAGGTATGTATGTGCAGGTGTGTGCGTGTAGGGTGTAGGGTATGTATGGTTTGTCGGTGATGTTAACGTGGAAGTCGTGCCGCCCTCGTGATAAAAGTGTGTGTGTAGATATCGATCGGGGGGGCGGTGTTGTTGTTGTTTTATTTTCGAAAAGAAAGGTATGTATCGTTATGCGTATAGATGTGTAGGGGGCGTGCGTGTTTTAGTCTAAGACGAAATATCGTAAGGCGCGCAAGTGGTGCGAACGTGTTTTGTTTTAAGAGTGTGTTTTCGGGATTATCTCATCGGACACGTGCAAGACGTTTCAAGTAATCTTTTAATAATTTGAAAATGTTACGCTCGATGTGTCGTAGGCAATTATGATGAAGTATAAGAAGAATAAGGCTGGGGAAATAACCGCAAGGTTTTTATTACAGGTGTCGATAAGAAAAATTGCGTGCTGCGTTTGTATTTGAAAAAATTTCTCCCTACTACGAATAATAGTTTCGTCGTCTTGGTAAAAAGAATATCCAAAATATTTTTCTATTTATTATTGTGTAATTATTCGAACGGTAAACATCGTGTGTCGAAAGTGTAAAAAATGTCTCAAGCTTCGGACGAATTAAAAATTCCAGACGCGCCTACCTCAACGCGTGCAATTTTAAAACAATTGAAAAGTGCTTGCAACGTAGGTCGAAAACGTCACTATGAATCGATGCTGCTAAATCTGAAATGTAATCAGATCGTTTCTAATGCAAAAAGCAAGCGTGATAGGGCGATCAGAGGGGCAGGTATTAGTAAGAAGAATGGATCCGGCGATAATACTAGTGCGAAGGACGACGACGAGGGTTATGCGAACGACGTCGAAGTCGACGATCCTGCTGAAAATTTCGATAGATTAACATCAAAGAAGAATGTCAAAAGACGTAGAACATCGAACAATATCGTGTGGGTCGATTTGAAATCGGCTTTCGCCCGCAGGATACGTTCGAGTGCTGTGGTCAATTTATATCACATAGATCCCATGCAATTTTTAGAAGATGCATTCGCCCTAATAGAGCGACGTTTGAGAAAATGTTTGAGAAAATTTGGATCTCTTAAAATTAATTTCGTGTTTAACGGTGAATACGTAAAGCCCAACGCATCAACATCATCGTCTTCAGAAGCCGTGGATACATCGTCATCATCATCGTCGTCGTCATCGCTCAGACATTTTACTACTAAAAATTATAAAATTTTAAAAATTGAAGACTTTCAAACTCAAGTTAAACCCGAAGCCATTCAGGAATTGAACAATAAACTGGACGAATATACCGAAAAGCAGAGCGGGTTAGCTCTTTCGAGAATATTAAATTTAGGCGTCAATATAAATCATGCAGGAACCTATAGTATGCATTCTTAAGGAAGGGGGATAAGAAAATTGTCTACGAGATGATATGTTTATTTTAATAATCATATACGTTTGTAATATAGAAGAATGTTGACGGTCGAGGATCTTACGAAATTACCGCTCGAGTATATCGAGAGGCATGCAAGTAAAGACGTCGCCAGAAATTTCGATAAATTACCGGAGTATTTGCAAAACAATTATGGACGCATCGCTATTGTTTAGCGCATGGCTTACAATCGTCGTCGCATGCAGATCAGATAGATGGACCTCCTCTGCAAATAAAATCGTGTCCTGAATGCGCATGTTCTACCCCATATGTACGCGCGCACAACAACACATCGCAGCCCTGCAATAAAAACCTATGAATGCAATTAAAATGCTCATTGTTCGAAATGACTCCTAAAGGACCGCCCGCAGCCGTCGCAGCATATCTCGCCTACTCTTTAATATGTAATAATTACCTATACATATTTAAACCGAGCGTGCCCTCCTGGCAAAGAAATCCGGTTCCCGTAGATCCTCCGAATGCATTCGTATGTTTCGAGGTTGTTGAAAATAAAGACGTTTTGGCATTGTCGAAGTCCGAGTCGTCACAACAACAACAACAAATAAGATGCTCTCGCTCTAAAGATTGAAAACGTATGGAATTAATTACCATGCAGCTGCAACAGCAATGGCAGCAGCAGCAACAGAACCATTCGGAAGAGGTTCCCTTATCGCCATCATCAGAGACGTCGTCGTCGTCGTCATCGTCCGCGGTATCGAGAGACCTTTTAATTTATAAAAGTTATCTAGGAGGAGGAGGAGGAGGACGCCTTCAACGACGACGAGAAATAGAAAACGTAGATGGATCCGGCGACGGCGAGGACGGCGACGGTGCCGAATGGTTGAACAATGGATCCGCGGGCGATTGTGTCGGAGACGGAGTTGGCATCGATCCTTTTCTGATGTTTAAAATAAGATTTAAATATAATAGCAGTTTTACGGAGACCGAATGGTACGTCATGCCATGGAATCATAAATGAATCGCCTTCGAAAGAGAAAGAGAGAGCGAGAAAAAAAAAGATCGAGAATTTGATAGTTCAGATGGTGTATGGACGTATTTAGAACACATCGTACTTATGCAATTAATAGGAGCGTGGGCATACTACATCTATTACAAATATAAAATAAACTATGCGCGCATGAGCAACATCGTTTGAGCTCGAACGAAAACCTACGCATGCAAAATAATTTTCAGTTCTAACCGGGAGGTATCTTCGTTCAGGGTGTGTATGTGTGCGTGAAATTTTGCACTTAATTAAATAGCAATTATGGTGAAGTATATTCAAGACGAAAATAATCATACAAGTGGTGACGACAGTCAAGTATTTTTAAATAACGATGATGATGACGTAATTTCGTCATCATCATCATCTACGTGTGCAGTATCTGGATCGCCGCAAGTTTTGTCAGGTATTCATGTCTACGATAACGATCAGGCGATGGATCCTGATATGTAGCACCGAATACCGATTGAATTCCTCCAAGGAGAATGCGCAATGGTGCGCTCACGGTCATACGATCGAAGTGGGCTTAACCAAACGAAAGAGCAATATGGATTTTAGCCCTGTTATCAGACTTATATGCCCCAACAGATTTTGTAAAGAAGGCGAATTGCAAATGGACGAAAACGAGTGGAAAGATTTGTCGTCTATCAATATCGAACATAAATTTAGAAAATTTTTTTCCAACCGCTCGGATACTGCCACGGTTGCATCTGCAGGCGCTACCGCCGCCTCCGTAGTCGCAGACGTATGGCACTGGAGGCGTGAAATGCATCAGACGATCGACGGATACTTGGAAGTGGAATTTAAAGACGAATACGAGTCCATTCATAGAGTCGAGGTGCAAACTGCTGCGGCTCTCGCCGCATTAGAATCAACAACAACAGGATCCGGATACAATGTTGCGCGAATTTCTCTCCCGCGAAGAATTTGCAAAAGTGTTTACTCTAGCGCCTCTTATAATGCTCAAATTAGAAATATTGAAAGGACAAGATTTTCAAGAGTTCTACGATAGAAATATAGAGTGCGTCGCCACTTGCCTTCCCGAAGAGTTCGGAGCTTACGCGTATAACAGGTGCAAGAGCAGTAGCGGCGACGGCGACGACGATGGAGGTGAAGGCGTCCCCCTCCTCGAGGATGCTGGACTTTATTCGAACGTGCAGGATCAAATCTTATGTCGAGTCGAGATGATAAGCGAATACGTATTTGGAAATCCATCCCTAAGTACCCTAAACGTTCTTTACGACATCAACAGACTCGGCTTATTAGAAATCACGCGCCATTTCCCTCACGAAATTGTCGATGACGTATTATGTTTATATCAAAAGAATTTAAATGTCGAAATGAAACCTTTGTATTTTAAAGATAGTGTATGATCCTTTTTTGTAAATAAAATTTATTCTGTATGCAGTTATTTTTATATATATATATATATATATATATATATATATATATATATATTTAAATTGTTACGTTATTGCAGGAGAGATGTTAGTCAATGTTGGTACACGGGGGTGAAGGGTTGTTCAACAACCTCTTAAATAAATTGCCCTTCGAACTGCACCTTCCTGGTCATAACTTCTGCGGTCCCGGAACCAGGCTACAAGAGCGTTTAAATCGCGGAGACAAAGGTATTAATCCTCTAGACGAAGCGTGCAAGCAGCACGACATCGCGTATTTGCATCACAAAGACGTGGAGCGCAGGCACGAGGCCGACAAGGTCTTGCAAGAAGCGGCTTGGCGGCGAGTCAAGGCCAAAGATTCTAAGTGGTCCGAGAAGCTCGCAGCGTTGGGCGTAACGGCTGCAATGAAAGCGAAACGCAAACTAGGAATGGGAATAGACAAGAAAATGGCCGTGAAACTGGATCGTCGACAGCGAGGAGGACGACGACGACGACAAAACGACGACGTCGAGTACGTCGATGCTCGGGTAAATTCAAAGACAATAACGGTAACGTCGGCAGAAAATGCTCCTTCAGAGGCGGTCTTTAAGTAAAATATCTAAAGAAATCAGAAAACAAAGCATCAAGAGTAAAGGACACGGAGATGCTTCGCATAATCGTCTCATTTCGAGCGCGATGAATGCTGCAAAAATTATAGTCAACAGGATGGGAGGTCGTTCGAAAATTAAAGTACCGCGCATAATACCGGTGCCCAAGCGAGGAGGCTTATTGCCTTTGATTCCGATATTTGCGGGTCTTTCGGCGCTCGGAGCACTGGCCGGCGGAGCGTCGAGCGTCGCAAACGCCATCAATTCGGCCAAAAATGCAAAGAGGTATTTCGACGAGAACGCGCGTCACAACAGAGCCATGGAAGAGAAAAAAGTCGGCAGCGGATTGTATTTAAAGCCTCACAAGAAAGGTAGCGCCTTGTACTTGAAACCTTATCCGGGGGATTCAAAAAACGGATGACTTCGATGGTGCCGAGGAATGCTAAGCTCGCCACCACCACCACCACCACCACCACCCTTACACCTCCCATGCGCGCATTGACCGATCTCGATCTGCACAAATATGCTAAAGGTGTTCCGTATTTTAGAGGCGTGTACATGCGAGACGAGTTGCCGCTAAAAGACGCGACGGAAGCTTATCACCGCCGTGGCGAAACGAAAGTGGTATTATAAATTTAGACGATGGATCCGGTCCGGGCACGCATTGGGTCGGTTATAAAAAGGGCCAATACGGTGATATACTTCGATAGTTTCGGAGACCTGAGGCCTCCGAGGAAGTCTTAAGATATTTTCACGGTAGCGATATATATTATAACGTGGAAAGGAGCAAGACTTTAACACGATCGTGTGTGGTCATTTAGTGTTGAAATTTTTACATAAAAGAACCATAATGCCCTCGGAGCGCTACAGTCATGTCTAGGACATTCACGATATTCGGGTATGGAAATACCATCAGCAGCGGTACGCTATACCCACCTGTGAGACTGAACGATGGCGGTACGTACACCTGCGGCTTGGTGGGTCTTTACACGTGCAACACCGTTCGAAATATTTACGAGGGAAATAATAAGTTCTATTACGATAAAGATAAAGAAATCACCATCGACGAGGGATGCAACGAAATAGACGAGCTAAACACGTTCCTGAGAAAAAAGATATTGGAGTCGGCTAAAGCCAACAAAGAAATTAATTCGTCCGTAACTTTGGACGACGACGGATTGGTCGACGGCTTGTTTTCTTTAAGAGCTAATAATAATACCCTAAAGTGCGAAATAAAATCGAAATACTCCGTAGACTTCACGAAGCGCGGCAACATCGGTCGAATGCTGGGATTTTATGATCGAATTTTAGAGGAAGGTCGTTCGCATACGTCCGATCGCGATGTGGAAATAATTTCGGTATCTAATATTTTCGTAGATACTAACATTACGACGGGAGCGTACCGCAATAACCAACTTTGTCATAGCATTTACGAATTTGGCCTAACCGTGCCCCCAGGCTACAGCATAGAACAACAACCCAGCAATATAATTCGTTTCCCTCTGTGCGTGGACGAATTCGATAACATTACGTTGAGACTGGTGGATCATACGGGTGAAGCGGTTAATTTTTCGAAGGATACGTACCTTTGCGTTCGCCTAGAGCTAAGACGCGAATAATAAAATTATTATTAAGTTAAAATGGGCGTCGTTTACGATGACGAGCGTCAGCATCAGCAGCAGCAGCAACAGACGTTAGCCGCAGTCGTCAATATACCTAAGAAAAATCCGCGCGTTGGGCATTGTTATCGTCGTTGCTGCCGAAGTCTTCTTCTTCTTCTTCTTCTTCCTCAAAACAAACCTATATAAAACGCAAAAACGTTCTGGAAATCTGCAGTCGCACGCAAATCATCGTTAGGCCATAACGAAATAAAAAGCGGAAGAGGTGTGAAAAGCGACATCATATTAAAAGAAGAGGAAGAAGAACCTCGCTCTTAGTCGCGCAGACGCAAGTTTCTTAAAAGCGCTCGGCTACAAGCTTTTGAATACGAGATAGAAAAAAAGTACTAGAAATGGCTAAACGTGGCGGTAAAATACGTGGTGATTTTGGTAGTAGCACGAAAATGGTCGCAGATCACATCTCGTCGGTGATTAGTTCCCTTTGAAGAAATTACGTTTCGACGAGGTGGCCAAATTAGACGTATTCAAAAGGCCTCGCTACGAAGAGACAATTTCGAAAGAAGATTATTATTCGTATTTACCCTTCACGCGAAACACAGACCACAGCGATAGAGTGATTATAGAAATCCAAAATTCCGATGCTATAACCGCAACCTACGACAGTTACATTAATATTAAGGGAACGTTTTCGGTGAAAACCGAAGGTAAACCGTATACGATAACGAACAACGCAATATTATTCTTGTTCGATGAAATACAGTACAAAATGGGGAGCACGCATGTGGTCGACGTTTGTAAGCAGCCTGGTATAACGTGCACGATGAAGGGTCTCGCTTCGTATCACAAAAAATTCAACGGTTTGAGCAATAGCACCTGGGACCCTCGAGGAGATACAAACGCCGACATTTTTAAGAACGGACGCTTCTCGTGCAATGTGCCTCTAAAGCATATTTTTGGATTTTGCGAGGATTATAAACGAGCCGTCGTAAACATGCCGCAAGAGCTTGTTTTAATTAGATCCAAGAGCGACGTCAATTGTTACAAGAGCGACGAAAACGAGCTAACATTTAAAATTACTAAAATATCGTGGAGGTTCCGCATTTAAAGCTTAGCGATGAATCGAAATTAAATTTATTCCATCATTTGCATAAAAATCCCAGAATTGTGGTTTACTTTCGTCGCTGGGAGCTTCACGAGTTGCCGTCCTTTCCGTCTTCGAAAATTCACGTTTGGCGTATTAAGAATTCGAACGAATTAGAAAAACCTCGATGGATTCTATTTACTCTTCAGCATGGCAAGTATGATAATGCGAAGCAATCGGCAGCCCAGTTCGATCACTGCAATCTGACAAATTTAAAACTATACCTTAATTCCCAAGAATTTCCACTTCAAGATATGAATTCGGACTTTGCCAATAACGATTATTCGACCCCGTTCATGCACTATTCGAAATTTCCGGAAAACTATTATGCAGGCGCGAGCAATTTGAGCTACGCTCTGTGTTGTTTGAACGACTATCCGCAATTTGGCAATTGTCCCGTGTTCGTGATCGATTGCAGTCGTCAAGAAGAATCTATTAAAATTCGGCCGTCGATATACGTCTCGAAATCGAATCCAGCAACATTTTCGATCAAACCACTAAAGCATACTGCTTAATTTTGCACGACTCTATATTCGAATACGATCCGTTTACGGAAATCGTTACGCGTCATATTAGCGAATAATAGACATGAAGGTTATTAAACAGAAACAATCTCTACCGGTTGCAAATATGGATCTAACGGTCGAGCAGGATGATCCTTATTCCTATTTTGGAACGCGCAAAAGCACGGAGATCTCTTACCGGCCAGCATAAGATGCATCGTATGCGGACCTTCTGCGTGCGGTAAAACAAACCTGATTTTGAGTTTGTTACTGGCACCCAACGGATTGGAATTTGAAAACATTTACATTTACTCCAAGTCGCTATTTCAGCCCAAATACTATTTTTGAGTCGAGTTTTGAGACCGATCAAGGGACTAGGCTATTACGAATTTAGCGAAAATTCTGAAATAATTTCACCGCAAGATGCTAAGAGTAATTCGATTTTCATTTTCGACGACATTCAATGTCACGAACAAAACGCGATTCGTCAATATTTTCAATGAGCCGTCATAAGAATATAGACGCGTTCTACCTCAGCCAATCGTATGCAAGAATACCGAAGCATCTTATTCGCGACAATACAAATTTAATTATAGTTTTTTGCAAGACGAAATGAACTTAAGACATATCTATTCGGAGCACATTAATACCGACATGAGCTTCGAAGATTTCAAAAGATGTGCCGTCTAGCGTGGGAAAAAAAGACGGCGATGGCAATAAAGCCGGATACGGATTCTTAGTGGTAGACAAAGAAAAGCCATAAACGAGGGCCGCTACCGTAAAGGATTCGATCATTACATATGTATTTAAAATCACGACGTTCGAGCGAACTTTCATCAACGCAATGTCTGCGGCTGCGATGAGACGAGGACGACGACGACGTCACTCTACGAATTTAAATCGAGCCGTAGTGCAGGCCACTAAAACGATAAGAAAAAAGTTTTTAGATTTTAAACGAGATCAAAATCGAGCTCAATTAAAATACGGAATGAAGCATGCTCAATTACTAGAACCGTTAAAATCGCTATCAAAATTCTCTGCAAGTAAAAATCCTAATTATATTCGACGTCAGAATGCGGAGCACGAATCTGATAATGTCGGCGACGGTTCAGATGCCTTACTTAAAAAGTATGCCGACATCCTGTCCAAAAGCGAGGATCCCAATATAGACGATACCGGAATCGGCATTCAATACGACGACCTTTCGAATAAATGGTCTATGGGCAATTCAGAGTTAGCTATTGCAGACGACGGATCTACGATTAATATTAGAAATAAAAATATCCTATTATGGAGGGCTTACTTCGATTGTTAACTTATAAGAAAATCCTTCGAATAAGAAAACGCCTGCTGGCAATCCTTCCGAGCTAGATGTAAAAATTACATCGATATTTTGAAGAAAACCAATGCATATAATAAACTGTTTCGCAAGGATCTGCCTAAAACGCCCAAATATAAAAATTATATCGTTCCGAATTTAACACCGTCGCCCGTGGCGACTACAATATCTACGCCTCCTCCTCGCCGCAGCATGCTTCGTCGCCGTCACCGTCGTCGTTGTCGTCAAGAGAGATGAATACAGCATCGGCGACTCCTACGATTCCCATGCAATTACGATCCAAAATAACGAAGAAAAGAAAGGTCTCGGTATGGATAATTTATCGAAAAAAGACAGCCATCGAGTAATATAAGCAGAATTTGGCGATACAAAAAATTCGATAATTCTAATCATGAGATAGAATACGTTCATTGGGACTCGCCGGCCGAGCTGGTGAGCCGGCTTCGTTTGTTGATGGCCGAACGTTCGGCGGGCAACAATAGCTCTCAGAATCAAAACGAATTTCTTTCTATTATATCCGAATTAAAGGAGGCGAAATTAATCGCCTAGTAAAATATACACGTTCTATAGAATAGTCTCAGAAATAAAATGGTCGTCGATAAATTTGGAAGAGCGTATGTTGCCAGAGACTCTGGAGGCGGAGGGTTTGGTAATACCGCTGCGCGCGGGCCTCCTGGTGTAGGCTTTAAACTAACTCCGGAAGGCGATTTCAACATAGAAAATAGAAAACTTTGCAACGTAGGCAATCCCGTGACCGGAACGGATGCGGTAAATAAACGAAGCGCCTTGGTATTGGACGAGGACGAGAAAATAGTTAACTTGAAGGATTTTAGAATAGTGAATTTGGCCGATCCTAAAAATCAAACGACGGCGTAAACTTAAAATTTTGCAGCGAAGAACTCAATCTGCGTATAGGCAAAGCATTGGAAATATGTTTGACCGCTTCATCTTCGGGAAAAACGCATGCTAATAAGAAACTTAAATTTGACGCCAAATCGCGATCCATAGTAAATTTGCACGACCCCGCAGAGCTCGGCGATGCCGTTAACAAGAGATACGTGGACTCGACGTTGTCAGAAAAAGCGCAAAATTTTATGAAACTAACCACGATCGACGACGGTAAGGCCAAGAACTTCGACTCTCGAGGCTTGAGAATTGTCAACATAGGCGAGGCCGAAGATGAGCACGATGCCGTTTCTAAGTTCTATGTGAACGCGAGAATACAAAATCTTATCGAAGGTGTCGCCATTCACCGCGATAACGTGATCATTCGAGATGTATTGCAATCGGTCGTTCAAGTGTTGAACGAAGTTGTTTTAAACACGAACTTCCTGATTTTCAACCACTTGAAATTAGACGGAGTCAAGACGTCTGCTGGAGGCGATTTACAATTTCACAAAATTAATACCGACGTTATAAGACACCTGCACGTGTTATTGGAGCAAGATAAAGCCTCGTCGTCTAACTCTCATACTCGTGTCAAACCTTAAAAATGTCTAAGAAATATAACGATAAGGAAATACTAGTGGATGAACTGCACAGAGGGGTTAGAATAAATTTTCCACGTCGAAGAACGATCATCAAATCTTATCACGACTTATTCCAAGCCGATATTGCTGAATTTATTCCATATTCGAAATATAATAAAGGGCATAAATAAGTATATTCTACTCGTGATCGATTGCTATTCGAAATATTTATGGACGAGACCGCTTAAATCCAAGAATGGTCATGAAGTCACATCTGCGATGCGCGAGATTCTAAATGAAATTAAAAGATCGCGGCCGCCTTTACCGAAAAATCTGCAAACAGATAATGGTACAGAATTTTATAACGGCCAATTTGCACGGCTGATGAAGGAATATGGCGATATTAATCATTACTCCACATATAGCTCAATCAAAGCCGACATCGTAGAACGTGCAATCAGAACGATAAAAAACAAACTGTATAAAGCTTTTAGTCTGAGAGGCAAATGGAAGTGGATTGATATAATCGATTCGATTGTATCGAAATACAACGATACGGTGCATTCGACCACCAAAAGAAAACCCAAAATGTGACCGCGAAAACGCGTCTGAAAGTTTACGATAAATTAAAACTGGCGACTAGAAAACCTCGTTATGCCGTGGACGACTTTGTACGCATTTCAAAATATAGAAGTATTTTTCTAAGGGCTACAATGCAAACTGGAGCGAGGAGACGTTTAAAATATGTAAAGTGTTTCGAGCAAATCCGACTACTTATTTACTCGTCGACATGCATGGCGATCCAGTATTGGGACAGTTTTATGAAGCTGAGCTGCAGAAAACGAGAGTTCCAAATATTTACCTTATCGAGAAAATACTAAGGCGAAAAGGAACCAAAATTCTCGTCAAATGGTTGGGCTTCCAAGAGCCTTCCTGGATTCAAAAGCTGATCTTATATAGATTGTTACATTTAAAAATAAAACATTTGTTTTTATATTTTTATTATATAAATATGTTACATTTCAAAAATAAAAATTTGTTTCTTTTTTGTTTGATTTTTATTATACATTTTTTTGATCTTGTAAAAATAAGAAAGATAGAGACGCTACAACTGCGATACTTTGACATGCAGCAGCACTTAAAATGTATTATTTTAGTATATTTTATACATAATATAAAAAATAAAAATACAATGCAGTTTTTTTATCTTGGCTTGTTACAATATTTTAATTAATTTTTATAATAAATATAAAAATAACAAAATACAATGCTTTTTCTTGATTACAATATAACAAAGAGAGCCTCTACAACAGCGCTTAAAATATATTTTTAAATTAATTTTATACATAATATAAAAATTTAAAAAATACAATGCGGTTTTTATAATATAAAAATACAAAAAGACAATGCAATTTCTTTCTCGTTACAAGATTTTAATTGTTTTTTTTATAATAAACATGCAATTCACAAAATATGGTTTTATTCAAAGGTCCTTTATTAGATAGTGCCCATGAGGCAAAGTATCTATTCCGTTAGATAAAATGTATCTTTTATCATCTTGATAACTTAAAGCAATTTTCGTCTGACGTATGGAATATACCTTATGCAAATATGATCGTATGCTATTTTGGTCTCGTTCTATAACTACTTTATTTCGTAACGTATCGAGATAGTGATCGAAACAGATTTGCTGATCGATAATGTACTTTTTAACACCCTTAGCCTTCTTTATTATCTCACGGCCTTCTATTTTAAAGAGTACATTTTCGATCGAAGGCCTACAAAGTGCGTTAAAATACGACCTCTAGTTTCGTCTTTCATAAGACCAATGACTTTTTTATTAATTAAAGGAATTTTATAGATGTTATCGGGATCATAAGCGCTCGTATCAAATTTTTCTAGATTCGTCTTTATACACTCTTCATAGAAATCATTGCACGTCACACTATACAAAAGGCTGTCGGTGTCCATGTAGCATAATTCGCAATTATTTGCAAATTTTGCCTTCATGAAATCGTAGTGAAAATTATATAATTCAATTTTGATAATTCTAAGATGGCCATACCTATGTAGATAGGTTTGTTGAACTCTATCTCTGTTTTGCTATTCGATCGCGACCAGATTTTTGTCAAAATCGTTGCCGAATGGAAATTTGGTTTGGAAATTAAAGATAGAGCTCCATACCGACCGCTCCAATGAGTCACTAATTTTATGACGCGTCTTTTCCTAACATTCTCCATTGTTTTACCAAAATGGAATTGTTTGCAAATTTATATAGATTTTGTGCAAATTCCGTTTTAGCTTCCGTGCGCATTCTTGTATTTAATTCGACAAACGGTCTCAACCAAGGAGACTGACCGAATTCTAAAACCTTATGAACGCGCGTCATAACTACGCCCGCAGATAAATAAACCTGGAGATTTCTGTAATGCACAACGTAGTTGAACTTTTCGTGAGAGTGCACATTAATTTTGAAAATTTCGAGCCCGGAGGCGTGTCCTGTTCTGGGCACATCGGCAACTCTTTCTGAGCGTCGTGAATGTCCGTAGGAAATTCCAAGTCGCATTCGATAATATAACCTTTATCGCTCGTAATGCTCACCGTTGTAACATTAAATTTTAATATTTCTTCAGGCGTTAGCCATTTGAAATCCCGTAAGGCAAATAGCAAGATTCGGCATGACCATAGAGATTATTAATATCTCCGTAAAATAAAAATTTATTCGGCTTGGATGGATCATACGTTTGGGGATAATATTTATTATTGGATTCTACATATCGTTTTACGACTTGAGTAAGGCCCCCCGAATGCCTCTTTCGATCATTAAAAACATGTCGACGTCACAAATTAGTTCTAGCCTGATTTTAGTATATAATAACATGCTAGACCACGAGTAGCTCGCCAAAGTCACAAAATTTAAGGGATCCAATTTGTATGTTTCAAGACAATTTTTCTAAAGTCTTGGAATATATCGCAAAGTAAAAGAATGTCGCATTTTAAATATAGGTCCGCGTAGTCGCCTAAATTTTTGCATTTAAAAGTGCTCCATACGGTTTGCGCATGAATATATTCCGATTCTTCAATATGTGATTCATTAAGATTGCTATAAATACATTCTATAGGAGGAAGATTTTCTTCGCTTAATTTCAAAATGTCATCCAAATACTCGTAGGAAAAATACCCTTGCGCATTAGCAATTTAATGCGATCCGGGTTTAGCGAGCTAAATTCCTTTTTTAAAACTTTAAAGTCATCGAAAGACAACTCGCATGCTAATTTTTCCAATGACATTGCCATAAAGCGAAAGGAATCTATGAATCTGAACGTCACATTTGCGTCGTTGTATTTTTTAGAAAATGTTATGTATTTTCATTATTCAAGGGTATTATATTCATGGGGCCTTCGAAAGCGTTAGCAAGCTCTTTAATAATAAAATGAGCATCATAATTGCTCAAATTATGATAGACTACGGAATAATTGGAAATAACCTAAAATTTAAATTACAGCTGCTATGCGCAACACCTCTTACAGAACCATTCATGTGATCGTGATCGATAACCTTTTCGTCGTCCGGCAAGAAATCGACTTCGCAAATAAAGCACATTTTTGCCGTCGAGGCATCTATAGAGGACGTAGCAGGCTCGTTTTTAAAAATGCGCTCCCATAACATATGGCAATATGTTTTAATTGTCGCACAAACCAAGAAATGCAGTCTGTGCCCGTGTATGAACTGTAATATGAAAGAGATTCGTCATATCCACAATAAAAATAATATCCTATTGAAAACGGAATATGTTCCTGGTATTTGAAAGTGCGTTCTGATTCGGAAGCTCTTTTGGTTTTTAATAAGGCATTCTATGTCAGAATAAACCACCATCGGCACAGGTATTTTATACTTAAAATCTTTAAATTGTAAATATTTGTTTTTTTCGAAGGGTAAAATAACACGACACTCGTTAAGTTTTTCGCATACTTGCTCGTGGGCATCGAGACGTTTGCGATCGTAAAAATAGGAGAGACATCTATCGCATACGTAAAAGTGACCCGTATGTTTAGTTAATTGACCTCTCACAAGTGAGGCTAAATTTTTTATAAGACAATAATGATATCTAACGCCCCGTTTATAATCTTTAATATTTTTTTTTAATTCTTCCAAACTTTTTCCAACTTTATCGGCCTCGTCGCCGTCGTCGTCGTCCTCGTCGCCGTTGACGTCTTCGCCGTCGTCAGAATTAAATTTTGACGACTCGTCGACATACGCATCTTCAACAATTAACAGATTAACGTGTTTATCTCGTTTTTGGCTAGTTAATTGTACCGGTGTTACGATGTATCGAGCGCGTTTTAAAATAAGAGCAAAACATTTACAGAAATATCATTCTGCTTTTCGAATTTCGATATATCCGATATAGGCATGGGGCTGACGAAATTTTTCATATTAAAATTTCTGCAAAATGCGGATACGAAGTTGTGCGATTAGCATGCTTACCTGCTGTAGGCTTAATTATTCCGGCTAAAACGCTCCAATAAAAGCATGAAAATCATTGTTTCTAATGTTTAAACAGGCCTTTTGTTTTGAATTGCGATAGGAAGAGGCATGAAACAACTCGCGTGAAACATATCATAGCATTTATTAATATTAACATTTAAAATAATATTTCGGATAGCGTGAATCCTGACCCGTGCATTGCGTCGTTCTCTATTTTATCCAACAAGCGTGTTGCGATATTGCACGCAAACCACTCGTTAAACTTCTAAATTGCCGAAACAAATTAAAAAGTTGGGCGTCGAAAAATACCTAGTTTGAAACTCATTTTCGTTGAGCGCGACGGAAAATTTGAAAAATCGCACGCTAACACGACATTAATTTTAAGGTTTACCGAGTGATTTTTAAAAATCGTATACAATTTGGATAAAATTAGTTTTTTACAATCTTCGATAAATAAATTAAGATCTTTATGTGCAACATTAATAATTTGAGCTGTTTGAATTCTCGATTTAAACGCAGACACGATCGGCTTCCAAACCAATTCAGAATGTCGAGGCGTGCTCCGAGAATACATCCATTGTTTAGGAACATTCTGCCGCAGTAGTTTTTTAATAGATTTTTAAATAGCATTTTATATCTTTTCATATGGCATAGAAGATTTTCGAATAGATTCAGATAACTAGCCGAGAGCGAAGAAGAAGTTTGTTTCACCGTTCTTAAAATCGATTCGGTGTTGTGAATGTGTGATTTTAATATTCGAACCCAATTGCGAAATACTTTAGTTTTACGACATTTCGTTAAAATTGCGTGCACTTTTCGATACAACTGTAGCATCTGATCACAACACATCGAAACGCCCGCGTCCGCTTCGATTTTTCTGTTAGTTAACATTTTTTTTTTCGTATTTCAATGCCAACTTTCTGTATTTTGAACCGTGCAATTTTACTAATACGTTCGGCGTATCGTCTTTGGGCGATAAATCGCAGGACCATAAAATGGCTTCTAATTCGGCATGCAGTTCCGTTTTATTCTAACAATTTGTACGAGTTTAAAAATCTTATACAAAAGGATAAGTCTATAGCATATTTTTCTGAATCTGTAATTTTTAGTTGATTTTATAGAAAATACATCTGTCGTTCTAACACATTTACTATAGACAAATAAATCGCCGATTTCATGCAAGCGCATGCGGAGGGTTTTTCTGCAAATCAACAAAGAATTAATAAATTGAGTTGAAAACACGAATTCTCTATTTTTTAAGTCCACGTATAGGCAATCGGTTCTTAGAATTGCATAAAAGAAAATGTCACTTTCACATTTATACTGAAAATTAAACACTGTTTTTAATGGCGATACGGCAGATTGATCTACAAATCTAAACAACCTAATACCGGCCGAGATGCTTTCGCTAATATTATAAAATGCCCTTCGGTCGTAATTACATAAATTAAAAGCTTTTCTTTCATACGAGACACGTCGGTGAAGCAAAACGCTATTGTGTTAGAATACGAATCTTCTAAGCACGTTAAATTGTCGAACAAATTAAATTGCATGCAAAATAGAAAAAGGGCTCGAGACCCAATCAAAAACCGTCCCGATATTTAAAGTCTTTTAAATAAGCAGGCAATTCCTTGCATGCGATTCTATAAAATTATGTGGATAATCCGCAATTAGCATATCACGATTGTAATGGGTTGCTGATCTAATTCTATATTCAATACTCATAACTTTAAAAATCAAAATGTAAAAATACTAAAATTATAAAATTAATTACCATGTATAGGTAGGTATTCTAGTGTGATGACGATACGGATGGCTTTTTGCTCTTGCCGTTCTTGATTTTCCTTGGGAGGATCCGTGAGGGCTGATGATGATGAATCCTTTTGTTTTCGCCCATGCAGCAGAAGGAAATACTCGCTGCAGGATTAGGTTTACCTTTAAAATAAACGAATTTCGTATTAGTTTTTTAAATAAAAAATTAAAATATTAAATACTAACCAACTTCGAACGATCCTAGGTAGTGCAAACAAAGGCATTCCTGTTTATTCAACTCTTCGATATCTTTGTCGCTAATTACGTCCGCGATTCTCTGCGGAAGGAACACAACGCATTCTTCTAATTCGACGAGAATGAGCCGAGAATTCTTCTTTGACTGAAGAGATTTGATGCTTAAAACCGGATAAGGGTGCTGTAGCTCGAGATCTTTGACTTTTACGGTCTTCTTCCTATCGATGCGGCTTACTGAATTGATTTTTTTAATTAACTCCATATTTTAATTCTAATTACGAATATAATTACATAAAGTTAAAAAATATATTTACAATTATTACCTGTTTTTAATGCAAGCTGCACGATGACAAAACACGTTGCACGACTCTCAAACTTATATTTTACAAGATAAAAAGCCTTACAAGGGATCCTCTATTTATATCACTCCGAATGACGTACAATTTATTACGCATCTGAAAACCGCTCCCCACATACACGATTCAGACATTAACGATAGCAATTCATTAGAATTAAATAGCATTGCCCTTGTTTTGGACAAAAAAGCTCATTCAAATTAAAACGTTATCTTTTATTATGCGGATATTGAAATCGCATAAAATTAATGAGCATATTTTTATTCAAAGATGTAAGTAACAAAGACATTTTCGCCGACTCGGCATCGATAAAAGAATATAAAAAATTTCAATCGTCTATATTTCGAGGATTTATAAACCATATTTGTTAAAAGTAATGGGTTCCTATATAATTAATGATTCAAAACGATGTGTACTGAAATTAAAACTTACTCACGAATGATGTAATCTTAAACTACAGTATTTTCTTAACGCGTTCCAAGAAGCTATCTTTTATACATACAATGTTTTAACAAAAGCGATTCCCGACTTCGATAATAAAAAATAATTATACAAACATACTCGATCATTTATATTTTAACTTCCGCTTTACATAATGAATGTATACTATACAAAATTTACGACCACTTTTTATTTCTCGGCAAAATACGATTTCGTCATCGTATATGCTTTGGGTTCATATAATGCACACAAAATTAAGGAAGAACTTTTTACCATTTATACCGAAACAATTACATTTAAAACGTCTTGCACGTGTCCGATGAGATAATCGCGACCCGTTTTTTTCTCTTGCCCGACGATCTGAAATCTCTGCGTTATTTTAAATACTTCATCATAATTGCCTACGAAATCATCGAGCGTAACATTTCCAAATTATTAAAAGTTTACTTGAAACGTCTTGCACGTGTGTCCGATGAGATAATCATGACCCTGTATTTGTATACGAATTAAATAGCGCACTTTCATCATCTTCTCTCGGAGGGCAAAAATACACGCACATGTCATCGATCGAACCATCTTGAGCAAAAATACGATTACGTCAGTAGTATAGCTATGGAGAAGCTGAGACAGCCCTTTTAAAAGGGCCATCGCAATTTTTTTTCTTATCGACACCTGTAATAAAAAAAACCCTTGCGGTTATTTACCCAGACTTATTCTCGATCGCGACCACCACCCCCCCGAAAACACACTCTTAAAACAAAAACACGTTCGCACCACTTGCGCGCCCCTTACGATATTTCGTCTTAGACTAAAACACGCACGCCCCCCCTACACACCTATACGCATAACGATACATACCTTTCTTTTCGAAAATAAAACAACAACAACACCGCCCCCCCGATCGATATCTACACACACACTTTTATCACGAGGGCGGCACGACTTCCACGTTAACATCACCGACAAACCATACATACCCTACACCCTACACGCACACACCTGCACATACATACCTCTCTTTTATATAATACGCACACCCTTTACAAGATATTTATGATCCTTTTAAAAAGGGCCGGCCAGCTTCTCCATAGCCATACTATCGTTATCCCCAAACCTAACTAATACTAACACACACACACACCTACACATACATGACCTTCACACATACATACTTCTCTTTTCCATAATACACACACCCTTTACAAGATATTTATGACCCTTTAAAAAGGGCTGTCCCAGCTTCTCCATAGTTATACTACTTTTAGAACATTTACAACATTGTTTCTTTCAAACATAAAATACTTTCTAAGAAGTATTGATTACAAACAAAAATAGTTGCTTACCTTATTTTAAATTTACAGAATTAAACTTATTCTTTTAAGGATGGTTTACCTGCTTAGGATTATTTCCACGCTTGTAAGATTTTTTGGCCTGAAAAAATCCTTGACAGATAATCTATTAAAACGTCAGAATATTTTGAACTCTGATCACAAATTCTCCTGGTAAAACCCTTTACATAAAGTTATTATATGATTAACACTTATTATTATACCTTACATTAAATATAAATCAGTTAAAAATGAATCTAAAAGTAATACTTGCAGAATCCACAAAAACGTTCCTTGTAATAAAATATCTTCTTATTTTTAATAGACGTCAAATCAGCTTACAAGATTCTCCATATTGAAATTCTCATTTCAAACAGCAATTACCAAAGTACATTTCTGGTTAAATCTTCCTCTCGATTATTTAATAAAATCTTTAAAAATAGCGTTATCTTGAAGTACTTTCCCTCTTGTAATTAATAATTCTCATTTTTCGTTGTAAGTTATGTTTAAAACATTGCTTTTTCATTCTTCGTAACCTTGCTACTATTAAATTACAATATGCTTACTGCATGCTTGAATACTATTTTCGCATAGCGACCGCTTGCGACTTAAAATAACATTTCACGCTCAAATCAAATTACTGAATAAAGTTCTTGAAATCTAATGAATGAATGAATTTTTATTTGATAAACGCTTTTTTATATATAAGTTTATCTGTTTCCAGAAGCTTACTAGAAAAATGTAGAACATTGTAATGCAAGGTTCTCGAAAAACCCATTAGCGTCTAAAATCGCAGCTATTTATTACCTAAATTATCTGATTCCAGTTATCCGTGACGCTCTCTATATGTCCTTGTCTCACATATACTATTATTGTGGCGTCGCATACTAATGCTAACATCATAAATTATTTTTATCAGTTATTCCCGGGATATTGCAGGTTTTTTCAATGATCGGGCCGCTTCTAGGAATAAAATGTTTATTTATTGATGAGTTTATACGAATATGACGTATTTTTAAATACCGATGACTCATTCTTTGATGTTCTAAAAAATTCTCTATTTAAAATGAATTGTTGTTATCCACGGGGTAATTAATTTAAAGCTTAATTGCTTTTCAATGCAAAAGGGGTTTTAAGAACACATGAGTGTAGTTTCTTAAACTAAAAGCGTAAAGCTAGTACTCTTTTATGCTATTTACAGCAAATCAAATGCATTTTTATCAAAAATGTATTGATAATTAATAAGTAAAATAATTGGCTTTGTATTTATCTTAAAACGATCGATTTTTACGTTTGCATTTAATGCGTTTTACGGTATCTTACAATTAATTATTTTTACATATACGACTTACGTTACTTGCTATGTATTTACAATATGCTTATATCATACAGATTGATTATTTATACACGTGCAATCTGCGTTTTTGCATGGCACTTTAATGAATAAAAGTGCGCTTGTATTTTACTGGGTGTAACCATAAATTTTAGGAAAATTTTTGTTTCCAAATTATATTTTGGTGGGATTTATTTGTAGAATTTAGGTTTCAATGACCTCTCGTGACCCCTTATCACGTCAATATATATATATATATATATATATATATATATATATATAAAAGCATCTGGAAAAAATAAAAAATTTCGAAATTCGTGATTACACCCCGTATGCAAGCCTACTTTTGGTTAAACGAAAAATGTAATTCCGTATGTATAAATAATCACCCTGTATGATATAATCGTATTGTAAATGCACAGCAATTAATGTGCAGTAACGAAAACGCAATTCCGTGTTTTTAAATAGTCACTTTGAGATAAATACAAAGCCATTTATATTCACTTATTAGCATAAAAAATACATTTCTCGTCGCATATAAAACCTTCATCCTATTTAGCATAAGAACTATATCAATCTTGTTAAAAAAAACAACACTTTATTTTAATCTTGTGTATTAAAACACGCATTGCTATAAAAGCAAATATTTTCTATAAAAATGCAACTATTTTGCATTATAAAGCAATGAAAATTAAAATTAGTTACCAAATTGACTTCTATATAACATAAATTCATTTTAAATAAAGAATTCCCTGGAATGTACGAGATTAAGAAGGAATTTTTGGGAGAATATGTCGGTTAATAAGAAATATGGTATAAACTCAAAATGTTTATTCTAAGGAACATTATAAACCCATAAAAATTGATAAGAATTATTTATTATCTTTCACATTACCACACGATAGAATGCAATGCCACAAGAACCATATGTATTAGAGGACAAACGAACGCAGAGATTTAAACGTTAACAAGATAATCAATCACGCGATCGACGTTAATGAATTGTTCTAAGAAAACTTGCATCATTAAGGTATAAAATGTTCCGTACGGAACTAGTACGATCTAGAAAAGAGATAATTTTTGTATATAAATGGGAACCTTTATTAAAAACCTTCATTCATGAATACGATTACTATAATGTCACTTTGAGAAGAAATTGTTTTAAAATATGCAATTTGCATATCGTAATTAATAATTACAATGTAACATTGAATAAAGAAGTACACGTTAAACGTTGATATAAGGCTAAAATAACCTGCAAAGTTTACATATGAGTTTGAATGTCAATTTAAAATAAAACCAAGAAGCAGAAAATATTTAATACTAGTAAGTGCGAACTAGAGGTGCGCTTTTGTGGATTTTGCAAGTATTACTTTTAGATTTATTTTGTTTGTAACTGATATTTGAATATTTGTCATTTAACTTAAGGTAGAACACGTCGTAATCATATAATTATATTTTTGTAAGAGTATATTTGACAGGAAATTTGTAGCCGGAGTTCAAAACACTCTGATATTTTTTATAGGTTATTTGTCAAGGATTTTTTGGCCAAACAAAACTTATAAGTGTGGGAATCAAAGCCAGGTAAACTGTCCATAAGAGAAGAGATTTTAGTTCTGTAAATTTAAACCCAAATAAGGTAGAGAACATTTGACAATTAGACAAATAAGTATTTCTTAGAAATAATTTGATGTTTGAAAGAAACTATACTGTAAATGTTCTATATGCTTTTGTATGACTGTATATATGTTTTTTTTTATACTGCTGTGTTTGATTTCATTTTGTAAACTCCAGCATCTCCGTTGAGCTAGACAAGCAAAGTAAAGTTAGAAAGGAAGGAGAGTCAGACATTTCAAATTTTACAATTTGCTGAAGCTGTATCGTAGCACTAAATTAGCAGCACATCAAAGCAAGGCGTTGTCACATCGCTTTTTTAGTGGCACCTCAACATACAGCCATTATCGCATCACTCCTTTAGTGAAGCCCAACTCGGGACTTATCACAGCATTCTTTAAATGGCGCTCAACGCAAAGCCATTGTCACCATCGTTGTTTTAGTGGCGACTCAACCTGTGGCTTGATTAATTTATCTGTATATTAGAGTTTCTTGTCTCATACAATTTGTTTTTGGAGTTTTTCTTTTTTCTTTTTGTGATATCTGATTCATTTCCAGTATGACTGATAGGATGAAAGAAATTAGTAAAAGTTTCAGAGCTGAGGGAGTGGAAATTGGTTCTCAGAAAAGCGTTTATATGGAAGAAAGGAAAAAGGAGAATTCAGAGGACAGAGTGTAGGACAAACCTAGGAGTCAAAAATGATGACTCTTTTAGTAAGTCTAAATCATAATATGCAGGAACAAAAAGCAATGAATGAAAAAATATGCAAGAGCAAAAAGAAAATATGAAAGAAACAATAAAGAATAGAAAAGAAATGGATGAAAAGTGTATCAAAAAAATGACCGAAAGATCTGATAAAAATACTCAAAAGTTACGAGCAGAATTTGGAGAGAATATAGCAAAATTGGGGGAATGTTCAAGGTTATAAAGTGAGAAGAATGAATGGAAATTTAAAGAAATAAGTGAAAAAATAACTTCGGGCTTAAAAGAAACTGACAAAACCATTGAGGAAATGAAATTTGAAATTAGAGGAGAGGTAGTATAAATTTTAGAGGATATGGAAGATGTTTAAGAAGAAATTGTTTAAATAAAAGCAAATCAGGAAGCAAGTGAAAACGAAACTACTTGGAAAATTATAATTTTAGATAAAAAAGTAAATGAAATAGAGGGAAGCTGTCAAGCTGGTTTTAAAATATTTAGAAATGATTTGGGAAAATAGACTTGGGGAATAAGTTTGAGAATTTAGAAGATTGAGGTAAAAATATTCATGTTGGGGAACCAATGCAATGGAGTCCAAGTATTCCATTGTAACAACACTCAAACTTTTATGGGGATAATAAATTTAACCCCAAAATATTTTTAAATAACTTTAAAACTTTAATACAAAGTAGCTGGGATGAGCAAACGAAGTTATATATTGTAAGGTCCATGTTGAAGGGTAGTGCCAAAATTTGGTTTCAACTACTTGAAAGTGAGTTAAGTTTGTTTAAAGCAGGTCAGTTCGAAACGGAAATAAGAAAATACATAGTTATTAAATGTAATTATTGTAAAATACAATGAAGAGGGATAATACTTCGATACCACGCTAATTTAAATTAGTAAATTAGATGGAAATTTATGCGAATGGATGATTTTGTAAACTGGGATTTGAACGTCAATTTAAAATAAAACTGAGAAGCACAAAATTTTTAAGATTATTAATTGCGAGTTGGAGGGCGCTTTAGTGGATTTTGCAACTATTACTTTTAGATTTATTTTGTTTGTAACTGATATTGGAATATTTATCATTTAATTTAAGGAAGAAGTAGAATACGTCTTAATCATATAATTTTATTTTTGTAAGGGTATGTTTCCATTTCGAATGGACCTGCACCTTGCCGAAGTTCTAAATTACTAGAACACATGAAATGGCTTGCGTGTTCTAATGAGCTAAAGAGCCAAACTACAGGTCCAACCAAAGCAGTAGGGTCGTTAGTGAGGAACCAGACTAAGACCCCGAAAGAGGGCAGCGGCTCTTTCGGTACTTAGACTGGCAGAGACCATAGGGGTCGGTATGGCAGTCTAAGACACACTACCGCGATGTGGAAGGCAACGGGAAACCACCACATTATCTCCCAAGTACACAGCGTACTTAAATTTTAACAAACATGATGGCATTCTCTGGAGTAAAAGATTCCGGAGTTAAAATAGTCCCCCATTCGGATCTCCGGGAGGGGACTACTTCGGAGGATGCGATCGGAAAGTTAAAAATAAGAGTCGGAAACATTCTGCGAGTCGGAGCGTGGAATGTTAAAGTATGAAGCAAGTAGGTAAGCTAGAGAACCTAAAAATCGAAATGAATAGATTATCACTAGACATAATAGGGATCAGCGAAGTTCGGTGGCCAGAGGCGGGGGATTTTTGGAGTGAAGACTTCAGGGTAATTCATACAGGAGCAGAGGAAGGTAATTTGGGTGTGGGGATAGTTATGCGGAAAAAGATAGGATACTGCGTACAAAATTACTTACAAAAGAACGAAAGAGTACTCATGGTTAGATTAGAATCTAAACCGGTAAACACAGTAATAATACAAGTATACATGCCCACCTCTAGCTACAGTGACGAAGAGGTAGAAGCCATCTACAAAGATATCGAAGACATATTAAGATACGTAAAAGGACATGAAAATTTAATAATTACGGGGGATTTTAATGCTGTGGTAGGGAGGGTAGGGAAGGAGCGGTAGTAGGTTTATTTGGTTTAGGCACGAGAAACGACAGGGGAAATAGGCTGGTAGAATTTTGCGACAAGAACAATTTAATCATCACAAACACATTATTTCAACATCATGCTAGAAGACGATATACGTGGAAGATGCCAGGAGATATAGGAAGATATCAAATAGATTACATTCTTGTTAGACAACGGTTTAGGAATCAAGTAAAAGACTGTAGAAGCTACCCAGAAGCAGATATAGATACTGACCACAACATCGTAATTATGAAGGCCGCACTTAAATTTAAGAATGTGAAAAAAAGAAACGGAAAAAGTCACTTGGACTTAGAGAAACCAAAAGATAAACATATTCAAGAAAGATTCGAAAAAAAGTCAAATAAATTGCTCAATGATATCGGGAAAATATCTGATACTAAGGAAGTAGAAACAGAATGGAATAACATTAAATCCGGCCTAGACATGACGGCCAGAGATATTCTGGGGTATACACAAGAAGAAAATAAGAAACCATGGATAACAAAGGATATCCTGAATTTAATAGAAGAAAGACGAAAATACAAAAATAAATCAGACGAAACAGGAAAACAGAGATACAAAGCCATAAAATGGGAAATTATTCGAAAATGCAGGAAGGCTAAAGAACAATGGATTGATGAAAAGTGCAAAGAGGTACAAACTAAGATGGAAATAGGAAAGACAGACAAAGCATACAAATTAATTAGAATGAATTTTAGGGATATAAAACCGTATAGCAAAAATATAAAGGACGCACAAGAAAACGTCATCATAGAAAACGTAGAGAAAGTGATTAGATTGCAAGAATATATAAAGAATTTATATGCAGGAGAGGAACTAACTGCATTAGAACAGGAATCAGACATTGAAAATGATGACTTGGGATATCCTATACTTAGAGATGAGTTTGAATTAGCATTAAAGAGTCTGAAAAATGGTAAGGCGCCGGGTACAGATAAGGTGCAAGCAGAAACTCTAAAAGCCGCTGGAC
Organism: Platerodrilus igneus; assembly: GCA_036346225.1. NCBI lineage: Eukaryota > Metazoa > Arthropoda > Insecta > Coleoptera > Lycidae > Platerodrilus > Platerodrilus igneus. Next base: position 300,516 of record JARFIW010001411.1, read on the forward strand.
AAGCAGTAACAGAACGTCTCCTCCAACTTGAAAGCTATATGTATGAGACAGGCGAGATACCCAAAGATTTCAAACGTAGCATCATAGTAACTATACCAAAAAAGAAAGGCGCAGGTAGATGTGAAAATTTTCGAACAATAAGTTTGACAGCACACGTGTCAAAAATATTAACTAGAATTGTGCAAAGACGAATGGAAAGACGGGCAGAAGAAATACTAGGAGAAGACCAATTTGGGTTTAGGCGAAACAGGGGAACACGAGAGGCTATTTTAGCTCTGAGAGTGATAATGGAGAAAACGATAGAAAAAGGGGAAAGCGTGTATATAGGGTTTGTAGATCTGGAAAAAGCATTCGACAATGTAAATTGGAAAAAATGTTTGAAATACTCAAAAAGATTGAATGAGTTATAGGGATAGACGAATAGTACATAGCTTATACAAAGAGCAAACAGCAGTAACAGAATTAGAGCAGGAACGTAGAGAAGTAAACATTAGGAAAGGGGTGAGACAGGGATGTGCCCTATACCCATTGATTTTTAACTTGTACATAGAAGAGGCAATAAATATTGTCAAATGCAGGAAGACATTTGGAATTACTATGCAGGGACAAAAAATTGATATGCTTAGATTTGCAGATGATATAGCAGTATTAGCGTCTAGCAAGGAAGAGTTAGAAGCTGCTCTTAATGAAATGGAAACGGTTCTAACAGAGAGATACAGTATGAAAATTAACAAACTAAAACTAAAGTTCTAGTATGCAAAGGTGGGGAAAATAAATCAAAAACAAGAATACAAATATGTAACACGAACTTACAAGACGTTAAGGATTTCTGCTACCTAGGAAGCCAAATAACGCAAAATGGAAAAAGCACAAAAGATATAAAACAAAGATTAGCACAAGGTCGTGCTACATTTAACAAGAAAAAGCAACTACTGTGCTCAAAGACCACAAACATAGAAACAAGTAAAAGATTGCTTAAAACATACATGTGGAGCACAGCACTGTACGGTTGTTAAGCCTGGACAGTAGGAGTAGCGGACAAGAAAAAGGTAGAAGCCTTTGAAATGTGGTGCTACAGACGTATGATGAAGATATCATGGGCAGACAAAGTTAAGAACGAAGAGGTACTAAAAATGGTGTGGGAAGAAAGAAATATGTGGAAAACGGTAAAAAATAGGAGAGATAGGATGATAGGCCACATACTACGGCATGAGGGAATAGCGCGGGATATATTAGTAGCAGAGATAGGAAAAAGAGAAGAAGAAGCAGACCTAGGTTAAACTACTGCACACAGATAGTAAAAGATGTAGGCTGTAGGGGTTTCAGGGAGATGTGTAGGCTAGCCCAGAATAGAAATCAATGGAGGTACGCATCCAACCAATCCCAAGATGGATAAACTAATGACGAAAAAAAGAACTGTGTTTAAACATGATGATTATTATAGGTAACTACAAGAATTGGTTGGGCAATATTCTGGAATAATGTTGAATAATGTTGTGTGAAAGGATTTACTGGAAAACCATTATTTCGGCAAATGGCTAAGTGTTGGGGGATCTTGGTAGCCACAGGTTGCTTAACCCCCTTCACTGAATCTCGGTGAAATAGGGTATAAAATTGGAAAACAATAGAAGGGGAACCGAGCTGTATACAGGCTGTGTGAGAATTTCAGGGAACTATGGAGGCTAGCTCAGAATATAAATAAGTGCAGGTACATGTCCAACCAGTTTTGAGACGGAAAACCTAATGACAAAAAGATAAGCGCAGATAAATCTGATGATTAGTACAAACAACTAGTTGTTGGTTGCAAAATATCTGCAACTAATGTTGACTGTGCGAAAATATATATTGGAAAATATATTAAATTGGTAAATGGTTAAGTGTTGGGGGAACTTGGCAGCCACAGGCTGCTTACCTCCCTTCACAACCACTGAAGGTTGGAGAAATAGGGTATATAACTGTAAAACAATAGAAGGTGACCGAACTGCATCTAACAAGAAAGAACAGCGCCTATGAGGAAAGACAACAAACATAGAACAAGAAGAAAATTGTTGAAAGCATATGTGTGGAACTCAGCACAGTATGCCTATGAAATACGGGCAGTCTGAAACGCAGACAGAAAAACGGTAGCAGCCTCTTGAAATGCTGTGCTTCAGATGTATGAGGACGATAGCATGGACAGACAAAGATAATAACAAATAGGTTATAGAAATAGTAGGGGAACAAGGGTATCTGGGGAAAATGAGAAATAGAAGGGCGGAATATGTTCTAACGCATTTTTGGGGAATAGTATGGGATATATTACAAGCAGAGATAGGAAAAAAAGAGGTAGATGTAGACCTAGATCAGATAGTGATAGATGCAGACTGTGCAAATTTCAGGAAAATCTGTAGGTTAGTTCAGAATAGGAAACAATGATGGTAAGCGTCTAACCAGTTCCAGGACTGAAGACCTAATGATGATGATGAAGGGTATGTTTACCAGAAAGTTTGTAGTCGAAGTTTGAAACACTGATATTTTTATAGATTGTGTCAGAATTCTTTTGACCAAACAAAACTTACAAGCGTGGGAATCAAAGCCAGGTAAACTATCCATAAAAGATGGTATTTTAGTTCTGCAAATTTAAACCTAAATAAGGTGAGGAACATTTGTTAATTAAATAAACAAGTATTTGTTAGAAATAATTTGATGTTTGAAAGAAACTATGCTGTAAGTGTTCTATATGTTTGTGTATGACTAAATGTTTTTTTGATACTGCTGTTTGATTTCATTTTTGTAAACTCCAGCATTTTTGTTGAGCTAGTTGAGCAAAGTAAAGTTAGAAAGAAAGGTAAGTCAGAAAGTTCAAATTTTACTATTGCTGTATCTGTATCATAGCACTAATTTAGCGACGCCCAACGCCAGGCTATCATCACATCATTTTTTAAGTGGCGCCCCAACGGCAGCCATTGTTACGTCAATATATTGACGTAACAATGGCTGTGTTGGTTTTATATTAGTAGCAATAACATATTTTGCTCTTTTAAGCAAAATGTTTCCAATCACTGTATCGCCAATCACTTTATCAATCCTCCTTATTGGCCTAACAATGTTTATATTCTAAAATATACTCGAAATAAACTCAATTTAACCAATTAAAATGACCTCTTCAAATTAATCAACTGATTTTCATAATTATTTTAGAAAAGAGTATTAGCAAAATACTTATGGCTTTGCAAAGGTAAAGTGTACAGATCTCAGGCAAGTTAACCTTAAAATTACATTATACATTACATATGATACATAACACGGGATCTACTTCAACTAAATTACCTATCATTTTAGTCATGGGTGATTTTACAAGTGACTTGGAGTTCATATTCTAAAAGTGCTTTCAACTACTTATAATAATGTACTATTTAATGACTTAGCTCAAATGATTCCGAAACCTACAAGAAACAATAGTTTGTTAATAATGTCAATTATTATTTAGTGAAGTTTGAGAAATTAAGCAATTATGTAGTACAAGTTTTGCAGCACACTGATAATCATAATTACAAAAAAAAAGTACAAAACTACATGCATAAAAGGTTTATGTTTGACAATAGCACTGATAGGGTATAACAACTACGGAATGTAGAGGAATAATGATAATTCCTTAAAGGCCCTCTGTAAGAATGTTGTCAATAATATATTCGAATAAAACCATTACTACTAAATCCATATCCAAGTTACTATACATATACAGCTCAATTTAATAGATGACAGTGTCATATTTACAAGCATAGAAATACATGCATTTTCATTAAAATAAAATATTAATATCAAATAAATTATTAGAGATAAACAAATAATTTACTAACAATGATGAAAACAATACAAACATGATGATTGCATTGCAATTAGCACGAGGTCAAGAGGAATAAAAAAACGATATTGAAAAAGATGTAGAGGGGCATTACGATTTTGTTGATCTGATACTCGGAAAGTGAGGAAAAATGTTTCCCACACAAATGGCTTAGTCAGGGTGGATAACATTATAAAGAAAAAGCATTTGGAGAGCAGCGGTGTAGTTTGGTGAGAAATAGACATTGATATTAAAGTTTTTTTATTTGAACAGTTGAAATTGGTGTTTAAGTTGGAGATAATAATGGCGTGATACAAAACATTGTGACGAATGCAGTAACATACTGTAATAATAGTGTATTCTTTTTTAACTTTACAAAGTATCAGATGGAGATCGTTGTGTAGCAAAATGTGTTATGCTATATTTTTGGCTGTCATTTCATTTGTGTCGGCAACTGCTTTTCTTCCATAATAAAAATAAATAAATAAAACCTGTACAGTATTTTGACCAGTTGTATGGTTATTTGTTACGAGTGCACCTATGGGAATGAAAATTTCCATCACAGGAATAATTAAAATGTTGAACTAAGAAGGAAGTTCCAGCTATTTGGAGGGAACCAGCTAGAAATTAATGTAGAGTTGGATATGAAACCCAGCTAGTAAGTAGTTTTAAATCACATAGAGATTTCTGAGAAGTCGTCTCGAATAAATCTTACAGAATATTGCTGTTTCAAGCAGAATTTTTATTCTTATTAAATTTAGAATAAATTATTTTTCACAAAATGTGATCAGAAAACTTTTCTGTTTATTACCCAATTGCTAAATTTTATTTTTGTTATCGTCTATTAAATTTAGAATGTATTATTTTTTTGTAAAATGTGTTCAGGTAAACTTTTCTATTTCTTACTCAGATGTTAAATTTTATTATAGTACAAATGTGTTGTTAAGAATTAACTTATTTGTGATCCAAACACGTCAGCCTGTCCAGTTGGACTTCAAACATAAATTTTTTTGTAAATAACTTAATTGGTTTTGTATATCGTAGGAATTGAATAACTTTTAACCTCTAAAACTGTTTGTTGAATGTGAAATGCTTATAAGTAATACTCTAGAAATCATTGTATATTTCATTGCAAATATCTTATGTTTTTAATTAGGTCTAAAGATTTTTGAAAGTACAAATACACATTTATTGTGAGAACATAAATGATGTTCTCTGTATGATACTTTAATTGTTTTAGTTTTCAATTTTAACTTGATATGCTTTTGCCTGTACTCAAATCATGGGTGCATTGATGAGGTGGGTTACTAGTGAATATTTGTGTTATACCAGAATGTTTCCACGTTTCCCTTGTAGTTTCTCCTTTGTTGGTATTTTCATAAACGCAGTGGTGCCTAAAGTCTTTGTTGTGAACAAAATCGCCCATGACCCTAGCTCATGTCTCTCCACATAAGGTAATTTTTAAGCTTACCACACAAGTCATAAGTGTTCCTATAATATTTGTAGCCACCCTTTAGATTTTCATGCTTAGGCTCATCTCTGATTGTTAGGAACCCTAAGTGTCTATATTAAAGTTTGACACCTTGGGACAAAACTTGTAAAAACAAAACAGATCCAAAATATCATGGTAGAGAAACAACTATAGAAAAGGAACTCCAATTTCCTTGATACAAAAAAAGTTCATTTTCATTTTTTAAACATTAGATATCTCCTCTTTTCAGTTTCAATAATTGTAGTTCTCTGCTTTTGTAGCATTTTGTCAAACTAATTTGAGCAAGTAAATAACTTGTAGTAGTATTTCTCTTTTGTCTTGAAAAGTTCAATCATAAAAATCATAAAAACACATCAAAAACTTTAAAATAGTTATTATTGCAGAATACCAGATAGTGCAATAAACTTCCCTGGTAATTAATCCAAGAAAAGAAATCTAAGAAACAAACAGTAGTGACTGAAAAGTGATTTGGGATGCATCGTCTCCTTTGCCAATGAGATATAAAGTGTGGGTGTACTGCGGAATATAAAAATAAAAATACTCTGGTGGAACTAGCATTTGCTTTTAAGGGGCAGAAAGTTAATTATAAGTAAAACTTTTGAGGCTTATGATATAATTACTTTTTCTTTTTTCGCCTTGCTGTAAAAGAATTAGAGACTTGTATATTGAAAGTTCAATCACAAGTATATGAACAATTATTTCTATAAAATATGAGCAATCAATAATCAGGAAATCACAAAGTGTTAATATGATGTTTTTATAAACAATTACGCAAAGCTTTTTGTAAAGACAAATAAAATAGTTATATTTAAATTTAAGCTATTTGCTTGAAAGCCTTTTAACCATAGAAAATTTCATGAAATCTTGTATGTTCACAGAGTTAGGTAATAAGTTAGGTTAGAATGTTAACATCGTTGACACTAAGAACAATCACAGCAAAGCTCATACCTGAAGTAATAAACTGTTCCAGATAGTTACTTTTGTTTTAGCATTAGTTCGAGTGGCACCTGGCATTCAGTAGAAAAACACCTGGTCGCTGTCAAACGAGTCGTCCACTAAGTAAAGTCTTCAACTTTCTAAATGGATAAACATCTGATCCACCAAATATTTGCAGTTAAAAGCTATCTGATTCTATCAAAAAAATATTCCGGTTTCGATATTTTTACGCTGTGGAAGTAGAACAGTTGCACATCCTAGTTTTTTGTTATATCAAATGTTGAGAAAAAAATTTTGAAGAAATTTACGACATCTGGAACTTAAAATAAACTCAAAACAGATCGCTGGCATCAACTTATATAGAAACAATTGTAAATATTTTTGAATTAAAAATTTAGAGAATCTATTTGAATCGAAGGTTTGGAGTATAAGTTTAGATTAATCTTTTGGATTAAAATTTTGGACCAGGCAAAAATCAATTGTGTTACAAATTTATAAGATACATGGTTCGATAAAACAATCAAAATTAATTAATTTTTATCTTACCATCTTCAATTTGAAAGACAGGTCCAAATCTTACACTCCAGGTAACACATCTATAAAATTATTTTTAATAAAGCATGCATTTAGGTAGAAAATACATACCATAGTTAACCTCATGGTAATTTCAAGGTATATCAACAATATCAACTTGTACCATTAGACAGTCAGATAACAAATGAAAACAAAAGTTACTTGGATGTTATCAGGTAAACAACACAGAAGAAGGGGTTATCAATGGAACAAATATAAGACCAGCCTGACATAAATTCAAATCCATTACAGTGGCATTTTGAAAAATATGTTTAAAGGAATCGACCAATCAGAAAATTACTTGCATATTCATTTATGAATATAACATAAATAAAGAAAATTACGAGTAAATATAATAATCTCTGTATCTAGCTTTATTTTCAAATACAAGAGTAAACGCAAATATATATTCGAAATCAAACTTAATTCCACGAAATAATAAAATGTGTTTTTATAATAATGTAAACACAAGTATTTTATAAATCGTGAGGCTCGTTGTAAGATGGCTAGGTCTCGGCCAAATGACATCTTACCAGGAAATTGGAAACATTTTCAAACCCTCGAGTCGATCACATCACAGTTGTGTCATTTAAAATTTTATACAAAGGTAAATCGTGCAAATATTATGCACTCTAAAAGTATGTAAAGCAATAGAATGACTATTTGATCTTCTTTCAAAAGTGAAAAAAATAAATACAGAGATTAACACATGAAATGACAATTCTAAAATCAGAACTGGTCACAATTAAATCTGAACAAGATCAATGAGAAAATTGTTTACAGAATTTTGAGCCTGAAGAACCAAACTCTAATGTTGCTTCTATTTCTAATACTTCACCTGGTAATTTTAGCATTAACGATCAACAATAAGATAATTATTGTCAACGTGAAGATAGGTCTTAACTGTGTAACCTATCAAAAGTGTAGTCTTTCGAATGACAATATTGTTAAACATTTACTCCAAAAACTACGAAAAACTTTTCAAATATGGAAAATAAATTTTAAAACATAGCTAGTAAACTCCAATTAACCCATTAATTCCCAAGTATTGAAATAAAAAAATTTTTAAGAAAATTTGCTTTAATATGAACAGAAATAATAAAAAAAATAACTATAAAAAAAGGAAAACTCAAAAATTGTAATTGTAAAAGACGCTACAAAATGTTGCGTTTATGCAACTTTGAGATTACTTTATACAAAGGATCAAGGTGTGTGAAAATCTTGAAAGCAATTTGGGTGAAGATGCACTTGGTGCTTCATGCACATATATATTATGGTGTTTCTGGATTATCTACATCTTCTGGCTTTATTTTCTTAATCGGCTATTGCGTCCAGTATTGTCAAATTTTACTTCACTAGGCAAAAACTTTTAAACATCCAATGGTAGCTCTTCCAAAATCTTTGCCCACGTTATGTTCACTATTTGTTTTTCAAATTTCATTAGTGTTTGTTACGTGGTTTGTAGCCCTCAGAATATCTAGAAAGTAATTCACAGTAAACTCAGTGAATTAGTCTGCTAAAAATTCCGTGCCAGTAAAATACCGAAAACCTCGACTGTACGAACAAAAATTGTTGTTCTGTTGAATAACTCAATGGGACTGGTGGTGTAAGTGTTTAACAAGGTTTCCAGAATGCTATTTGATATGAAATGTGGCCATGATCAATAAATACTTTCGACGCTACCTAATCTCACAGGAATGCTGGGGAAAAGCCTTAGAATGATAACAAAGAGGGTACCAAAACTTTGAGATCGGGAAAGTGACTCTGACTTAAAATATACCTGAAAATTCATTAAAACAAAACTATTTTAAATCTAAAACAAACCTAAACACGTAGACCTATTTACTACTGCTAACTGCCAAGAAGATTTTTGAAAGTAGATGTTAGATAATAACTGAAATATTTAATTGCGCTTCAAGCAAAATTCACAAGGCACTTTATTTTGGCAAAAACTGTAACTATACCATTTACAATAATGGAAAAACCAAATATTCAATCTTTATAAAAGTTGCCGCGACATTATTAATTCTATACCCCTTCGTTCATACAGTACCAACCTACACAAATATTAAAAGTTCCATATACCCTAAATTTACTAACTAAAAACGGAGACCTATGAACTAACTTAACATAAATACAGATGCACTTGTAAGTACGTTTACGGTACACATTTTATAATTAGTACTAACCTTCGCACCAGTATAAATTTCAATTTTTTTGCAGCTGGGAGATGAAATTTGGCCTTAAAGGTTGCCCTCTACTTCCTCTCAAATACTTGTCGACCTCTTACAATACAACATAAAACTTCCAACACAACGATTGACTCTTTCTACGAACTCAGTAGTGTCCCTAAACAGGCCCACTTGGCAAGGAATTATCCAAACGTGATTAGGCTACTTTGCCTTGTTCGCTAACCTCTACTTAAGGTAATTTACCTACTAAAGCGGCACGTTTAGAGTTTGAATCTTGGAAACGTAGTCATTTTTGAAGAATGAAACTGCTTTTTTTAGAACCACACGAGGCATTCTCGGCAATCTTCGGACGGATCAATCAAAATGGAACCTTTTTATGCTGTTTTCTCCATCTACACTTTATATATTTTAACTTACGTATTTCGAGTTTTACATGTAACTTGAATCAGTACAAATCTATACATGACCAATTTTTGTTCTTAAGATGATGAGATCATTGGCACCATTATATATTCCCTAGACAAAACAAAATCAAGCTGTATTAATTACCAAGATGACATCACCTTTAACCTTCTTTTTAAAACCGACATATGAATTTTAAAACCTTGACTACGTATCGAATATAATGCAAAATAATTCTCTCTTAAATTAGAATTTATAGAAGCCTAAACCTTTATTTCCTGAAGGGAATAACATAATCCTATTGGTGGACTATACTTATACAGAAACTATTAAAATGAAATGTGATTATAATTATTTCTAAGGGAACGTCACATCTCCTCTAATTAATCAGATTTTTCCAAAACTCTTGAGTGAATTGATACAAATTGGCATAGATAGTGAAAAACCGACACCAAGGCCACAACCTAAAAGTATGAAATAAATTCAAAAATTGTGTGCGAGTAAATGAAGGTATGTGTGTTCGGGTTAGTACATCTATGCTAAACTTAACCTAGGTGAAATTTTCAATGCCGCAAGTGCCACAGAAGGTGAAAGGTCATGAAGCGCCTCCTTCCTACCTTTAAAAGTAGAGAATACCTACAGTGAGCCTTTAGGACAGGTTTTGGTGAAACCAACCACCCCCCTAATAATAGGGATCCATATCCCCTGACCTCGATCAGAAAGCACTTCCAATAGAAGAGAAAAAATATGTCAAAATTGGTGCAAGATGTAACTGAGAAGTTCACAAAATTTTAACTGAATTCGATCAAACATCTATTATTCAAAAAAAAATTTAATCATCACGGATAAGTGAACAGGAAAGGTTAAGCTAATCAACAGGATTCAACTTCAAATCCTTGTCATACCAACCACCCCTATTCGCACCTGTTTCATTTGTTAATTCATAAACATTAGTAGAAATTTTCTTTTTAATAAAAATGGTCCATCAAATTTTGGCGCTAATTTAGCATTAAAATATTTTGTTCTATCTGACAGAATAAAGTTCCTATGTCAAACTGAATCTGCAATTTGAAAATGTACCTCTCGTCTAGGTAAGTCATAATTTGTCAAATTCAGGCACTCTGTCTTTTAAACTATTTCCACTTTCAAAAAATGTCATAGATATTCAGATTCCTCTGCCTTTCCAAAAGGAAAACCTTCACGAACCATCTCACTTCTAAAATTCGCAAAATACGCAGTCATATCAATAAATCATGCACCACAATGTGTACAGCACATCCGACCATCGGTAAATTTTTATCCCATGATGTGATTCTCAGGTACATAAAAATTGAGCATAGTGTTAAGTACTCTGTTTATCCTTTCGACTGGCAAAGCTTGTGGATGGTAATGTGCAATGAAAATGATTTCTAAATTATATTTTGACATAGTTTTTGAAACTAAGGCTATGGAATTTAACATCATTATCTACTATAATGTATTGAGGTGCTTCAAACAATAAAATCATGTACTCCTCAATTTTCTAAGCAATAGCCAATGCCGATGCATTTCGAAGTGGGAAAAACAATGAAAATTTAGTAAAAGTATTAACAATAGATAAAATGTAACTTTAATCTTTTACGAACTTAGGCAGCGTCCCTACTAAATCAACAGAGAGTATCTGCCAGGGTATTAATACCGCAGGATGACGCGACATTTCTTTAATCAGTAATTTCTGTTCGGGTTTTTTAGATAAATAAGTTTTATATTTATTAACATACCTAGCAATGTCTACTCGGAGTTGCAACAAAAAATATTTATGTGCAATTCTCTCATAAGTTTTCTTAATACCAAAATGACCTGAAGTAGGTTCGTTATGATGTTTCAAAATTTCTTTTCGATCAGATCTAGAAATAAATTCTTTCCATGCATAATCTGCTGATAAATTTGGAAATTTAGCTGGGACATGTTTTAATTACTTTTCTCCTCCCATCTTCCATCTATTAAATTTTTGAAGATTTCTCTGAACATTAGATAACATGCTAGCAAACCAAGTATCTGGTTTAAACAAAGGAGTTTCAAGGGAATTTTCATTAGAATCAGAATTATTATCATTTTTGGAAGAACTTTTATCTATTGTATCAATGATTAATAAAAAAATGTCATTTGAATTTAGAACAGATAATGAAGAAATATATTGTAAAGATTTTGTCGGTGGAGTTACTTGTGTGGATTCCAAAACTGAAACAGCTCTGGATAGGAAATCAGAGATTATATGATCTATTCTTTTCTATGAACAATATTGAAGTCAAATTGTTGTAATTTAATAGCCCAATGACTCTAACGACCTGAAAGGTTTTGTAAGCTGTTAAGCCAAAGTAAGGAATGATGATCGGTAATGACCGTAAAATGTGTTCCTTCCACATATAGATGCAATTTCTGTATGCTAAATAATACTGTCAAACATTCTTTCGGTTGCAGAAAACTTTCTTTCACTAGGACTCAAAGATCGAGAAATATAACAAATAACATGTTCTTTATCATTAATCATTTGAGTTAAGACACCCGAGATAAAATAATCTGAAGGATCAGTCTGAATTGTAAAAGGTAAGTCAAATCTAGGATATGATCAAATCGGAACAGATACTAAATAATCTTTAATTGTGGTAAATGCTGTTTTACACAGTTCATCCTGCACAAATTTCTTATTTTTCCTTAAAGCTGTTAAAGGAGCAATAATAGTACTATTGATTTATGAAACGTCTATATACCATGATGCCATACCAATTATTCTACAAACTTCTTTAACTGTTTTCGAGGTCTGATTATCTATAATTGCTTGAGTTTTATCATGGTCTACCAAAAGATTATTTTCATTAACAACATAGCAAAATATTTCAATCTCTTTTTACAGAAGTGACATTTATCTTTACTAAGGGTGAGGCCGGCTTCTAATAAGCGTTTAAAAATATCTTGTAAAATTTCAAACTGTTTTTCAAATGCATCTGCACTGACGATGATGTCGTCGAGATAACAAAATACATAAGGTTCTAATTCTGAACCAAGAAGACAATCCACAAATCTTTGCCACGAAGCAGGTGAATTATGCAAACCCACTGGTAATCTGGCAAATTCGAATAAACCACGATTTAGAATATGAAAGCTGTATACTGACAAGAATTTTCTTCTAACAGAATCTGAAAATATGCAGATTTGATATCTAAAGTGAAAATAAATTTAGCATCTTGGAGGTTATTCAAGATTAATTAAACATAAGGTATAAGGTATGCATCTTTCTCGGTGATATTGTTAAGTTTTCGAAAATCAACGACAAATCTACACTTGTTCTTTTTCTTGACCAATGATATGGGATTACTCCAAAGACTAGTGCTTTTACACACAAACCCTAACTTAGAAAGTTTATTCAACTTACTCTATAATAACGTTGTTTAATCAGGTCTCCTTTTACTTTAATTGTATGTTTAACTCAAGAAATGACACCTAATTCTGGCAAATTCTCAAAATATTTACCTATGATATTTTCTAATAAATTTCTTTGTTTGGAATTTAAATCTAAAGTAAAATGTAATATTGGAGATGAAGTTTCTATTGAATTTAATTTAGCAAAAGTAAATTCACCTTTTAAAAGATATGGTATAATTCCTATGGATGACCAAAAATTGGATTGATAAAGTCATTGGTCCTATAGATTGTAGAGTTTGTCCGTTTGCAATTTCACAATTAAGAGAATTTTGTGTTTGAATTTTTATACCCAAATATGAAAATATTTTCAAACTCTTTCGACCCAAAATTGTAATACTCGCACTATAGCCTAAAAGAGCAAGAAAATCAATACCTAAAACATTTACAGCGACATAAGGTCTTTCTTCTTGTGGAGCATGTTCGAAAACATAGTCCAACATAGACTGGTTCTTTATAAATTTTTGTTCTTTTTCGTGAAATAGACATGATCGTATTATAAAATGTTCAGGACGTTACACAACCTTGTGAAGTGCCCGTCTCTAATTTAAATGGTTATTAGAGTTACATCAGGTACATTGATTATAAATTACATTATTTCTACCAAAATAGTAACAATAATTTGTTCTATGTTTTTCATAACATTGCGATTGGAAATGTCCTGTCTGATGACAGTTCCGACAAGTTTTTATTGTCTGTCTAGTTCCGGGTGATGAAGTATGTAAAGAAGAAAATTTCTGGGTAGTGTATGCTTTACTGTGAGATGACTGATCAGTATATGTTGTCTATTTCTAAATCAGTTCGTCTTTTACTTGGTGGCATATAATTTTCTATAGAAAGTTTATGTTCCTTTAATCGTTTATCTAATTTCATTAGTTCTTGAATTGAATTTATTTCTATAAGGCTAAGTGGAGATTGATAAAATAGTAAAATATTTCTGCTTAAAATTTTCAATTGTTTTTCAAGTGATAAGGGTTTTGAAGAAATTAGTATGCGCATGACATACTTAGGAAAATTATTAGTGATAATGGAATGCAATTTATTAGTGCCGTCATGCAAAAAGTATGCTTTTGTTTGGGTATTAAGCAATGTTTAATTCCTTTGTACCATCCTGAAGCAAATATGTCCAAAAGGAAAAACCAGGATTTGAAACCTAAATTAGCAATTTTGGTTGCCGATAAACATAAAACCTGGTGTGAAAAACTTCCTGTTATTCGTTTCGCATCAAACACTATATTTTGTGAATCAACTGGTTATACACCAGCTTATTTAATGTTTGGTTGTGAATTACGAACATTAGATGATGTAACGAATAATTTTCGACATGTAGTTCAGTCAGTAAATTTTGTACCACAAATAATGGCGTACTTAAAAAGATTGGCAATTAATCTAAATCAGGCTCGGGATAATAACTAGAAGGAATAATCAAAAAGCAAAAAGTATGCCGATTTGCACAGAAGAGAATCTCTTAGTTACAACGTTGGCGACAAGATACTAGTTTATTTACATACACTTAATAGCAAGAAAGGAATTTCAAGAAAATTAAATCCCAGGAGGGATGACCCTTCTGTCATTTTAAGAGTTTCACATACCAGTTATGAGATAGGAAAATGTGATGATTTAAATGAAACCACTGGAATTTATCATGAATCTGCGCTTATACCATTTAAAAGAAATTCAGAAGTTAGTCCAAAACTTCCTATTAAAAGAAGAGGTCGGTCGGCCAAAAAAGAAATTGGTTGCTGCAAACATTAGTGTGAGTGAGGTTTGTGCTGGTTCCTAGTCTGGACGTCATTGGAATCAGAGGGGGAGTGTGTAATGCCGTTATTCAGTGTCTCGTTATAACGCCCACCTGACACTATCAGTTGCCCATAGTGCGCCGTTGTGTTTACATCGTAGAGCTCGTGAACCTGTATCGAAACTGATATAATGTATTGTTAACCAACAGTGATTACTTTAAGCCTGTTACATTAAATTGTGCGCTTATTTTGGTTTTGTTATTAAATGTTTGCTCATTCGTATTCCATAAATCTCTGTTTTACTTCTAACCTCATTAAAAGAACCTTAACAACAGAATACACCACCGACCTCCGTCACACCCATGGATAACATCAATTCATTTTAAATAATGAATTTTCTAGAACATAAAAGGATGAGTCATTGGTATTTAAAAATACGTTAAATTCGTATAAAGTCATTAATAAATAAACATTTTATTCCTAAAAGAGGCCTGATCATTGAAAAAGCCTGCAACATCCCTGGAATAATTGATAAAAATAATTTATGATTTTAGCATTATTATGTGACGCCACAATAATAGTATATGTGAGACAAGGACAAATAGAGAGCATCACGGATAACTGGAATCAGATAATTAAGTAATAAATAGCTGCGATTTTAGACGCTAATTGGTTTTCCGAAAACCCTTGCATCATAATGTTCCACATTTTTCTAGTAAGCTTTTGGAAACAGATAAATTTGTATATAAAGAAGAGTTTATCAATTAAAATTCATCTTTTCATTAGATTTCAAGAAGTTCATTCGGTAATTTGATTCGAGCGCGAAATGTTATTTTAAGTCGCAAGCGGTTGCTATGTGAAAATAATATTTGAGTATGCAGTAAGCATATTGTAATTTAATAGTGATGAGGTTGCAAAGAATAAAGAAGCAGTGTTTTAAATGTAACTTACAACAAAAAATGAGAATTATTAATTACAAGAGGGAAAGTTCTTCTAGATAACGCTGTTTTAAAGGATTTTATTAAATAATCGAGAGGAAGATTTAACCAGAAATGTACTTTGGTAATTGCTGTTTGAAATGAGAATTTTTAATATGGAGAATCTTGTAAGTTGATTTGACGTCAATTAAAAATAAGAAGATATTTTATTACAAAGAACGTTTTTGTGGATTCTGCAAGTATCACCTTTAGATTTATTTTTAACTGATTTATATTTAATGTAAGGTATAATAATAAGTGTTAATCATATAATAATTTTATGTAAAAGGTTTTACCAGGAGAATTTGTGATCAGAGTTCGAAATACTCTGACCTTTTGATAGATTATCTGTCAAGGATTTTTTCTAGGTAAAACAAATCTTACAAGCATGGAAATAATCATAACCAGGTAAACCATCCTCAAAAGAATAAGTTCAATTCTGTAAACTTAAAATAAGGTAAGCAACAATATTTGTTTGTAATCAATACTTCTTAGAAATTATTTTATGTTTGAAAGAAACAATGTTGTAAATGTTTTTGTATGAGAGAGAATATTTAATACCGTATAAATGCTTTGTAATATTGCTGTTTGATTTCAACTTAAAAAACTCCATCAATTTCGTTGAGCTAGCCTGGCAAAATTTGAAAGGAAGGTAAGTGAATAATTTCAAGTTAAACAAATTGCTGTATCTGTATCACAGCAACCTTTTAGTAATGTCCCAAAGCGATGCCTTATCACAGCAATCTTTCAGTGGCACCTTAATGTGCAACCATTTTCATATCACCTTTTTAGTAACGATCAATGCAGCTGTTGTCACAGCAATCATTTAGTGGCTCCCAACGCGAGGCCATTTTAATATCACTCTTTCAGGGACGCATCAAAGCGGGCCTTGTCACAGCACTGTTTTAGCGGCACCTCGACGTGCGGACATTTTCATATCACCTTTTTAGTAACGACCAACGTAGCCGCTGTCACAGCAATATTATATAAATAGGGTTGTTAGAAACTAATTCGCTCTAACAAGGTTTAAGAAAGCTGAAACCGGTGAGTGAATGTTTCCTTCTCTTGCGAAATAATAAAGCTATTGTTCTGTTAATGTCTATACAACTATTATCTTGATTTGTATGTGAATTTGTGTGTGAATAAGCTTTTATTATTTTCATAAGAATTTATTTAAAGATATATCTTTTTTTTGTTGTACACAAATTCTTGATTGCAAATAACTTGTCTGTAGGGGTGGGGTAGAATCTAGGATAAATACCTGTTCCACAAATCACCCTCCCTATTGATTTGTGGTTGTAGTGGACTGTAGGGCTGATTCTCAATGTACACAACAATCACTATACATGTGAATACAACGCCCCCGACGGGCCAAAAAACGTCGAAATGTGGCTAAAAACACATCTGTAGACAAATCCAATACCAATTCTATATGCACTGCATTAGTGCTGAAACGTACAAAAAGGCAAACATATGCTTTAAGAGTTTTAGCTCTCTTAATTTACTTAGTGTAATACTCAAGAGACCACCATAGTCGACTCAGGAATGCGGAAATGCCTTGCCAGGATTGACCCGTGAAGTTGACAAATTTCCCATTGGGAGCAACGGCTGAGGGTTTACAACATTAACAGCAAATACAAGAGCGTAAACATTGCCTAATGGCACGTTTAGCTGACAAAATCCAAAAATGTTGTTGCAATAAAAATTGTGTTGTGGCATGTCCACAATGTAAATTCTTTATATGACAATCCAATATTATAAGATATGTCAAACGATGAGATCTGGGTAAAAGTAATGGGTATTTAGCATCATACAATACATCTGCAATTTTTAATCTACCTGCCACCCTGAGAAGACCTCGGCTGTTTATAAAGGGACTCAATGGACAGAGTTGTTTACTAACTACCTGTCCTTTTCGTAACTTGACAATATCTTCAGAAAACGTTGATTGTTGTACGTGTTTAACTAACAGATGTAAAGAATGTATTAATTGTTCTCCAACAATTCTACCCACTTTTCCCTCTGTAGGCTGTTGGGAATTCAACAAAAAACCGGCAACAGTAATCAACAAATTTCATAATTTTATACAAATTTGATACTCTTTCCAACAAATTATCAAAAATGTTTTCAAAAGAAGTAACGGCGACGAGATTAACCTTTGATTCGTGAGAAACGTTCAAAAATTCGTCAAGTTCACAGCCAGAGGTTGAAGGCTGCTTCGACCAGTCCTCTGGCGGTAAATTTAGCCAGGACGGTCCAATCCACCATAAAGTATTACAAATTCGTTCAGATCCTGATAG
The DNA here is from genome assembly GCA_036346225.1 of Platerodrilus igneus. Classification (NCBI taxonomy): domain Eukaryota; kingdom Metazoa; phylum Arthropoda; class Insecta; order Coleoptera; family Lycidae; genus Platerodrilus; species Platerodrilus igneus. The sequence goes on from JARFIW010001411.1 coordinate 318,409, forward strand.
ACCTCTAGACACACAATCGGACGCATTATCTTTCGATCTAAAATGTTGCCAACTAGACGGCAGTATTCGAGTCTGAATATATGCAATACGATTTGCAACAAATGTTTTCCATCTGTTACAAGAAGACCTCACCCAAGCAAGAGTGATAGTCGAATCCGATCAAGCGAAAATATTTGTAAGCTGCAAGTCACTAAAGGTTTGCTTTATGAAATTTACAAATTTTGACAGTAGAACCGCGGCACACAGTTCTAGTCGAGGTAGCGAAAGTTTTTTGATAGGCGCTACTTTACTTTTCGCGCAGGCAAAGTATACAGAAATGTTATCATTTTTGTGAACACAACGAAAATATATCACACTTGCGTAACCCCTTTCCGAAGCATCGCAAAAAGCATGTAATTCCAATGATTTTAAATCTGGACAAACAATTTGTGTGAAATTTGAATGGTTGATAACATTGGTAAGTCTGACACAAATCTTTTCCATGAGAAGTAAGATCTTCGGGTGATTGATCATCTCAATCAATACCCAAAATCCACAACAATTATATAAAATGTTTATCAAAAATTGTTCCTGGAGTTATAAACCAAAAGAATCAAATATCCTAGCCAAAATCGATAGAATATTTCTTTTTGTACAAATTTTATCATTCAATTGAATATCATACGAAAAAATATCTAATTCTGAACACCACTTGATGCTTAGAACCTTTGCAGTGTTTAAAGGGCACCCACCATTAAACGAAATGGAAGATTGTTCGACATAGGAGTTTGGTAAATTCAATAAAGCATTTGTAGAGTTACTTTTCCAATTGCGAAGTTCAAATCCACCGAGCTTACATAGATCCGTCAATTCTTGAACTAGTAACTGGGTTTCCTTTATAGTCTGACTTCCAAAAATGATGTCATTAGCATACGAATTCGACGATAAAATGACAAAAGCGCGAAAAAATCAAGCTCATTTCAAGTGTAGTAATTCTTGAATAGTTCTAACTGCCAAAAAGGGGGACGATTTTAAACCATACGTGACGGTATTCAGTTGGTAATCGACAATGGGTTGTGATGAGTCAAACCTCCATAATATCCTTTGATAATCACGATGGTTTGGAACTATTGTAATTTGGCAAAACATTTGTTTCACATCTGCGATAATTGCGATATTACTAATTCTGAAGTTTAACAGAAGTTCACAGATATCTCTTTGTAAAGATTAACCTTGTAACAAGGTAACATTCAACTTAGTAGAAACTCAGATATTTTCATCACAACAAGAGCAGCAAAAGGGCCTTAAACATAATTCTTCTTGCCCATTCATTCTCTGGCTGTGACAGAACATCATGCTACTACAGGAATGGAAAAGTTACTGTCTGCAAAATGTGGATGTGATATAAGTCATTGGATTGGGTAAATTCGGTGTGTAAGTTGTTCTTAAATATATATGGAGCTCCACATACTACAACATCACTCAACTTACATAGGTCTAATGCCTTTACTAAGTTTGTGTCAAACATGAGACCAAAGTCAGCATCCCTACCTCCCACAGAAGGAGCAGCAAAGCAACACTCGTACTGATCTTTTGGGTTCAAAACGTAAGCTCGATCATACTTTAGTGCCTATCACAACCACCAATCCTGTTACCCCTGCACTGCTGCATTGATCAGCACAGAACAATTTACATATGAATTTTAACTTGACGCTTGAATGTTAAATTTTGTTCATGAAAAATCTGGAATCATGTCATCATGTATGACTATAAATATGCGAGAATGATAAATGAAGATATATATTCGTTAAATTTATTTTGGTTTTGAAATTTACTGAAGTAAGACGGAAATAATTAACTCAATTACTAGGCAGAAGAATGATAACGAGTAGTTTGAATTTATTCGTACAAGACCAAGAATGTTTTTATTCTGAATCTGGTCTAATTTTCTTTACCCATTATGCATGACATTTAAATTTTATAAACTTACTATTTATTATTCAATATTTTTGTCAAAACTATATTATTAATTGAGTTTTTAATGTTACTAAAATAAAAACTTCTTAAAAATATCATGACAAACAATTCATTTTTGTTAAAAGATTTTAAGTTCTAAGAAAATAAAATATTTAAAGTATCAGTTTAATTTTTATGTAGCATGAAAGATATAAATACTAACAAATGATCAAATCCTTTAGCATAAATAAATTGTTTTAAAATTTTACCAGAGATTTATAAAAAATTTTATGTTAAACACATAGAGGACATTAAATTCACAATTTCCAATTTATTTCCTTTGGCCGTTGAAGTATTTGTCTATTCGGGAATATAGTGACACCTAGCTTTCCCTTCCACGATAAGAAATTCTTCAGGTAAGGGAATAATTTAGGTTTAATATTATATGGATACAATTCCATTACCTTCTAATAATTGAAGTGGTACGAGATTAATGAGTTAGTGAAAATTTGGTAGGTTGATGGCTCTAAGTAATTTTTTTGGAGATTATTCAATTTGATGTGGTAACACAAGTATTTGTGATCAAAAGTATCAGTATCGATTAGAACAAGTCAGTTATTTAGATATCTGTAAAATGATGCCAATGGCTGAGCCTTAGTTAGCAAACTTTATCTGTTTTGGAAATGGTCTTTTGTCAAAGACACTAACAAGTTTTAATGCTTACTGTCTAAACTTTTATATCATACTGCACAATGGTTTAAATATGTGCAACGGCAAACTTACCGAATTCAATACCGTACTCTAGTCTATAAAAATACACGTTTATAGAACATATAGTTACCAGGGCTCATATAAGTTGATCATTTTGCTTTAGAAAAAAAGGCCACAACACTTAATAGCTACATATTTAAAAACACTTAGAAAAAGTGCCAAGATTTTAACCAATTCTGTCAAAGTGAGATTAAAGTCAAGGGGAGCTTAAAAACTGTTTGAAAAATACAATGTTCTTATATCTCAATTTGCTACGAATGGCTATCAAAAGACATAAAGCAAAACATAAGCTTTGAAACATTAAACACTTACTTTTAGAACATCAAAATGGAGAAAAAGTTCTTCAAGTATAAAGTTTCTGGTTCCATAATATTTGCATTTACAGAGAGGACAACGGCGCAAATTTTTTCTACAATTTGAGCATAAATGATGTCCACGCATACACTGTTCAACAATCCCTACCGTTGGTACTTCATAGCAAACAGGACATCGAAGCAATTCCTCCATCTCCTCCCAGCCCCACTACAAGAGAAAATTTATTATGTAATTATATTATAAGCGTGGTATATTTGTTACTAAGTCCTTATGCTTATTTATTATGCATTTACTAACATCTTGTGGCATAAATAAATGAACAAATTTAAACTGTTGTTGAAAACAGACCTATAAACTTCATTAAACTTTATTATATTATATAATAGATTAGAGCAAGGGTGTCAAAATAGCGACATGCATGCCGCGTGTGGCTTTTGCTGTACATTTTCATGGCACGCAACAACTTATATCTTATGTATACCAAGAAAAATCTACCTTTCTGCTATCAAATATAAAAATTTATTTAAAAAATTTATTCTACATGCACTCCAAATAGCTAATATAACAATCTATTCAAACAAACTTTATATTAATACCTTTTTAAAAACTGTGAATATTGAATAGCGGTTAAAGAGCAACATAAATATATATCGTGCAGTATGAATGTATTTTGCTTTTGAGAAAACTGCCCATTGATGGAATAAGTATAACACTCTTAGAGTAGGATATCGTTGCTATTACATCTCAACTGCAGGTTCATACCACAGTTACGTCAATGTATATAGAAGATTCTATAATATAAAAACCAAAATTCTGTAATAAACATGTCCATAATGAGCACTGAGATGCTCATCATCACCTTAAATGTTGTAAAAATAAAGTGAGTGGTGTTATAAATGTATAATTTTTGCGCTTTAATCAGAGAAGTTCAGCTAGAAATAGTACCATAAATGTTTTTAGAAATGAATGTAGAATTGTTAATTGTAGTCAAGAAAGTGTTAATGAAACGGTAAACAAAATAGCAGGTGATTAAGCAGCTGCTGTAAATAGTATAAATTGAAAATGTGTATTTTTGATTAACAGATTGTTTCAGTATCTGTTACTACAACTTATTCAGTGGCATGAATAAAAAAAGATTTACTTCACTACCATTAACAAATTGGTTAAGTAAACAACTAGAGATAAAAATCCAGCAAAGAAAAAGCCCATAAGTAATTTAAACTTACTGAAAGTCAAAAAACTAGGAAAGCTTCACTAGTTTAAGTTGGATTGCAAATTGTTATCATACGAATGTTATAATACCTATAAAAATCATATGCAAGAAAGTATAATGCAAAATCAAAACACATTTAGGGTTTTGTCAATTTAAAAAGACGTACATAATATATCGAATTTTATTATTTATGGTATTGATAAAAAAACAAATATAGAACAAGCATACAAAACACCTGAAATGGCAAAGAAAGATATAAAACAACGAATAACAGACATTTTCCAAAATATTGATGTCAACATGTTGAGAAATGTTAGCAGAACATTCATTGACTGCCTGTATTACTATTTAGAAGTAAATGGTGGTAAGTTTGAACACTTGATAAAATAACTATTTCCTAGCTTTTATGCACAGCTAATTAACTTTATTATTAAAATAATTTCAATTTAATTTTTTTTACAAACATGTTCTCTTTTCTGATTGAATTTCAAATATGGTACTGCATCCTTATCAAACTTAAAAAATATTAATGTCATGTTTAATTAGTATATTTATAAAAATAACACCTTCTAACAAAATTGTCAGTTTCTCAAAACTACTAGTTTTAGAGGTCATGTGTATCGACATAAACTGAAGATTTTTAATAGCTTTGCCAATCTGCAAAATAATATACACAACACTCTATTTAAAATAACATAGTTTTTGCTATTCGAAATTTGCAACAAGTTTAGGAATGATTGAATATATTTACATATTTATTAAGGAACTACCTTTGTTTATCTGTGTACTAAATATTAACCCAAAATTTTACAAATGAACTGATTTATACATTTTTAAATCAGACACTGTTTTTTCAGAAATTAAAAAAAATTCATAACTTGGCAACTATACTCTTAAAATAAAAAACAAAAATATGCTCATAGAGCATTTAAAGGAAACAATCATTGTGACAAAATATAGGGTGTGCAATTTGAAAAACAGATCGGCACAGAATTGCAATTAATCCAAGCACCCTGTATGTTTAAAAATACTTTACAAGTATGCAATGGTGAGCATCCTACAACTTTTAATTGATACATTTTTTAATGTATATGATACTAAATGAGATATTGAACTTCCTCACACTAATGACCTACCCTGCATTCAATTTATTTGCATATAACATAGTAACATATTCCAAAAACTTTTTTAGCAGAAACAAATGGTGGATTTCATATTGTGTTTACAATTTTTAGCTTGATGCATATTCCATGAGATCAAATCTAAATAAAATAAAAGAAATGGATTGTGTTATGTCTAAACATCATCTTTACAGTTGCAACTCACAAGACACAATTTGATTTTTCTAAAAGTATATTTGTCTATAAGCTGTCTTAAAGTTACAGTTTATTTTACACAACCTTTCCTTCATTATCATTCTTGTACAATCACCCATTGCTTCATTAGCCAAGTAAGTGATAAAACTACGGTACACAAAATTAAAACCAGCTCAATGTATTTTTCAAAAGTAAGAGAAATATAAAAACAATATAATATATGCTTCATGACACAGAAGAACGCAGTCACTTAGTTTAAATTAAAATGAAGAATTTTTGTAGTTCACGAATCTCTTGTTTTAAATATATTAAATGGTATTCATAACATTTATCCAATTTGAAAAATTTGTTTTAAGTATTTCCTCAAAATGTATGACACAGTGGTCAATACATCTGGAAACTCAGAATTTTACCATATGTAGTTGTACCAAGCATGGTAGGAATCATTTGTGTTCTTGACAATGCCCACATGTGAAGAGGTTAACTCTCAACTCAAATAGAACATATTATTTAAAAACAAATGTTCACTTTCTTGAAATCAAACCTGGAACCTTTAGGCCATAAGTCGTATGAATATTCTATTGTGCAATAGTCTCCACTATTCTCATCAAACTAAAATAATGGCAACTTGAAAACTGATAATTTCTTTCAATTATTACACTATGTGTAATTCCTTATACTAAACGACCCAGTAGAATAAACAGTTGTACTCTGTTATGATGTCACGGACTCTTGATACAGGTAACACTAGTCATATAGTCATTGAACAGCTTTGTACCACAAAAGAATCACATTATATAAAGTTATTTGATGAACCAGCATCCAAGATAATTCAGTTTTCATAATCGATATTACCATAAGTTAAAACAGATGATTGACAAAAAAATTCACAAAGGTTAAGAGCTCTATGAAAATATGTACCTTATTATAATAAAAAAAAAATAAAAAAAAACATCCATAATATGTAAAAAGTAACCTTTTAAAGTGATAATGGTTTTATCATAGAAGAAATAGGAGTTACAATAAGCTTTCAAAAACTTATTACATTAAAGTAAAAATTATGAAATCACTCAGAAATAAACAGCTTACAAAGCAAACAATATACCGCAGTACCAAACCAATCACTATTATTATCTTAATTTCTACAACTATACTAAAAATTGGAACATAGATCTCATGAGAAGCTTTATGCAAGAGTAACGGTTGCCAGTCTTATCTAAATAAATCAAATCGTAACTGATTCAGAAACTTGGGTTCTTGAAGTAACTTAAAAATGTTTACAATAGTAACATTATCTGAACTCACTTGCGGTCCAATGCGTTTTACTGCAGAAGTGCTGAAAATATGCTCTTCACGTTTGAGTTTATAAATCATTAAGAAATTCCCGTTTGTAGTCTAAAAATATTTTTGAACAGCAACTAAGCCTGGACTCATTTGTGGAAAATACATGTTCTTCAGGTATAGGCTTTTCCAATCTATGATTTAGGTTAATGTGACTGTGTTCTTGCTCCAGTGATTTCCCAACACATCACTATTAATTATTATAATATTTCAATTTAAAAGCTGTTTGTAGATTCTTACAGTATAAAAAAATTAAAGCTATCATAGATACTAGGAACGAGCAGTAATGCTAATTAAAAATTAAGGTTAATACTAGTGATGATTCATTCAATTATGGTTTGCCAATTCCTGAGTAAATGCGACACCAATCCATACTCCCTAATTTGAAATTTCATATCAAATATGCACAAATATAAAAAAGCATGTTCTTTGGAAATAGTGCAGGATATTGAAAAAGTTTTGCAGATGGTTTACATAATTCTTTTAGCTTAGTAAAACAAGTTCCCAAAAGCTCACTGCAATTGAATTAGAAGCATGAATACATATACAGTATTTAGATGTATTTTTTATTGGTATTGATTATAAACGTGGTTTTACCTAACGGCATTTCTTGTATTTGAAGCTTTAGATAAGAATTAAATTACTGATGCACTTGCAGTAATTTTTGTAGTATAAGGCAAAATTAGGAAGAAAATTATAGTATATCATAAACAAAAGCATATTAAAACCATGTTAATTCGAGGGCTGTTCTCTTTCCGCTGAGCCTATCTGGCAGGCTGTGATATTTTAAATCAAATTTTGATATTATAACCTTGTTATATACAAGTTTAGTTGAATAATGGTTGCTAAATATACTTACTGGTTTTGAACATACGTAATTTTAAAATAATCGTTGTTCCACGAAATCGTGGAATTGAATAAGGGGTATTTGCAAACTGTAATTTTTTACAACTCCAAGCATGGTTTTTAAGTCGACAAGAATGTTTTGATAAAATTGAGTGTTTGATGATGTCATGTTCCTTAGCTACCCTAAACCGATAGTCCAACAAATTTCAATGTGGTTGAGTTTCCTTAAAATACAACTATCTATCTCCTAAGCAAGAACTGCAGATTGCGAAAAAGAATACTGGTCTTGTACAAAACATGATCAAAGAGGATGGATATGTTATTGTTAAGAGTATTTAAGGAACTCCGAAAATTGGTTTAAAAGCAATTAACACAATTTTATACATTTGATGGCATATAAGCTTTGTTTCTGTTGGATTCCTTATAATTTACATCTGCTTAGCGCAATAAGATTGGAGAAAATGTTTTGAAGATTAGTTTTCATGAATGTCGAATGCATTAATGGCTTCTAAAATATTATGAAAAACGGAAAGTCATTTTTAATAAATTCCTGATTAATTATTATATTCGCAGAGATATCAATTGAAAATTGGTAAAGGGTATCTTAGCATGTGTAGAATTCAAAACTAGCACTAGAATTCACATAGCACTTTTAGATTTTAATATACAATAGTTTTTTCTCAAAGATGCCAACTGAATTTTTTTTGTTTCTAAATGACATTCTCAAATCTTAATATGTGACTTTTTCAAATCCTTCTGTAAATAAGAAAGTTACAAGCAATCTTAACATTTTTTGCAGTAAGCCATAGAAATAAATGAATATAATAAACTGGCAACTGTTTTAATCATTGTGTGTCAAGAAAAAATAAGAAAACTAAACACAAGTTTATAAGTACTCAAAATGTCCATCATTTGTTTAAATACATAATTACACTCGCCTAACAATGTGTTAGTGTACATTTTCCAAAACAACTGCACATATAGTATTGAATGCTCTTGCAAATTTTCGATATTGCTATAAAATTCTGTATAAACAATATCTTTATGTGTTCTCCATCAAAAATAATCCAAAGAATTAAGCTCAAGAGACCTCGGCCACCAAGATGTGCAATTGCTAGGTAGTGATTCTTGTTGTAGAATACATAACTCGGTTGTACCGTGAATACCTATTCAACAGAGAGTATACCTACAATCTAAAAATTGACAAAATACTGACTATTACGGCTAGGGGGCCCTATTGCTGGAAATATCTTATTTGTCTTATTGTATGGAATAATATGTTATGGAAGAAATTTTCGCATTGCCCTTGCAGAAATTTCAATTAGCTTTCACCATTTAAACTGCCATCAAAAAATAGGGGCATATCAATTCATTCCTATTTATCTCACACCATATATTAAAAAATCCCAGCAGGAATGTTCTTTGATTCATTACATGTGAATTTTTAAATGTATAGTCATGAGTATCTTTTGTATAAAGACAAACTCAAACGCTTTACAAAATCTTTATCACTAAAGCTTGAACCAACATGTATATGAATGCATCTTATTACGCTTCAAGATTCTGGAAAAAGTGGCTTAAGGAATATTACTTTCAATTTGGATTTGAAAAGACAATACATAGGGATTTGTCACATCTGCCACCAGGATATCAATTAGTTTAATTTCATCTAGTTGCTTACTACTTTTTTTGCACACTTATATTAAAACATCCATTCTGCCATAGCAATCGTTTAAGTTTTGCAAATAATGTATAATGTGAATGTTTTCTCTTTGGGTAGAAAAGTGAATATTCTAAGAAAAATTTATGATTGTATTTCAATTGAAAAAATAGTATTTTTAAGTAGATAGTAACATATTTATTGACCTTTGTTCTAGAACAATCAAATACTAAAATAAAACATAAAGTAAATTATGTGAATAGCCCTGAGCAACGATAAAATTCGTAAAAGTGATAAGATAATGCAAAGACTAGCTAAAGCAATAAAATCTTGAAACAACATCAATTATTATATAGCTCAAGGCAGTAGAACGATAAATCTTCAAATATTGTATAACACACATATTTTTAGAACCAATGTTAACACGGAAATACCAACCAGATCGACCGAAAAGAATCTAGTTGCCGACATCATAAGGTCAATGAATGTTGAATAGATTCAAACGTCACAATGCTAATCAGAGAATATGTTACATAATTAAAGTTCTATCTAACATGTACTATATAGAAGTGAAAGTATTGATTGATGCACAAACGTGAATATATTGTTTGACGTACTTACAATAGTTTTAAAAATGGAAAACAAATAATTAAATAATTGAAACTATCATAAAAATCTTAAATGGAATAAAGCATATATGATTGGAATGGATTGTTATATGATATATGAAGCAATCTGATGTATGAAAAGGCTTACTTTGTAAAACGATTCATGGAGAATGGAATGATAATTACATTCTTGAAAAAGGCAACAACAAGTAAACCTGTAACGTTAAAATACCTATATTTTGTTTGAATTTCTAAAAGAACATATCTATTGATTAATTAAGTTGTATGATAAAATTTCTCTGTGCACAAGTCTTTGGAATTTAGAGTAGAGTGTGTATAAAAGTTGATAATTTGTTTAGAAAGGTTGGCAAGCCAACGATACAGGTTTTTGCAATATATAAGGAAATAATTAAACCTAACTGATATCAGATATGTTTAAATACTGTTATTAAGGAGGAGGATATTAAATTATATGATATTATATCATAAATTTTGTACATAATAAGGAAGATTTAATTAGGAAATTGCTTGTGAATGATAATTACCAGATTAAGATTTCTGAGTAATCATCCTAGTTCGAAAGAGAGATTTTTGGACTCTATACTTACAGTATGCAAAATCTGTGTTGAGAGGAAGTTATAATTTTTATTTATCAATGTTACATTTGCTCATATGACAAAGTCGTTGTGGGTGTATTAATTGTTTGTAAAAGGATATTTCGTGTCATTATAAATCTGATGTATGATTTTTAGTATATAACATTTGTGTAGAATAAGTGAGTGATTATCCAGAAATTATATATTTCTTATGTTATATTTAAGATATTGTTCATACAACAAAGCTACATGGAAATTTTATTATAAATCTTATGTATAATTCTAGTGATTTTATTTGAAGAAAACTAGCAGAAATAATTAGACAGCAAACAAATTTAAAATTTTCATCATAAGCATCTTTTATTCGAGCAGCTCAAAGCAATAATATTTGGCGACCCAGCCTGGCACTCAATTAAGCTGCTTGAAATTTAGAGTCTCGGGTATTGTAAGATTTTATAGAAATATTTTCTGTGAAGTATATTTGAATGGTTTTAGAATGGCTGACAGAATGAGAGAAGTTCGTGAAGGATTGAGAGCAGAAGGTGTTGTGATAGGATATTTAGGAATCTAAAAGATGATTTTATTAAGTTTAAATAAAAGTACGCAGGGCCACAAGGAAACGAGTGAAAGCAATGAAAAAGGTATCAAGGAAATGAGTGAAAAGAACAAAAAAGGGTGAATAAGTGAAAAAATGAAAAAGCATGAAGGAAATGAGTGAGAACATAGAAGAAATGAGTGAGACATCATATATGCAGGAATTACGAGTGGAGTTTGGAGAGAATATAAGAAGATTGGGGGAAGTTCAAAAACAGAAAGCGAAAAGAAAATTTAAAGAGATGAGTGATAAGATAACTGTAGGCATAAAAAAGATGAATAAGACACTAGAGAAAACGAAATTCGAAATTAGAGGTGAAGTGGTACAAATTTGTCAAAGAGAAAATTGCCATCAAAAAATTACAGACCCACCAATTCATTTCAATCTATCCCACATGATTATATGTGGATTTTTAAATGTGTACTAATAAAAAATTTTTCTATAAAGACTCCACAATTGGTGAACTTGCTTCCATCGTTCCATTAAAAATTGAGAAGCAGATTTGGATTAGCATAAAGTTTGTTACAGAACCAATAACAGAAACTCAAGTGCTTTTCAAAATTATCACTTAAGCTTTGACCAACATGTATACGGATTCATCTTATTAAACTTTAAGATTCTGGTAATTGTGGCCTTAGGAATATTACTTTCAATTTGGATTCGCCCATATACAAGTACGTATTTGTCATATCTGCCACCAGGATATCAATTAGTTCAATTTCGTCTAGTCGCTTACTTCTTTTCTGCACACTTATATTAAAACATCTATTCAAGTTTTGCAAATAATGTACAATGTGATTGTATTCTCTTTGGGTAGAGAAGTGAACAGTCATTTAAAGCTGCCAAGGAACTTGTATAATTTCTAATGTAGAGGAGAATTCATTCAACAGTTGAATCATTATTACAATAGTACTTATACGAAATAAGTCTGGTAGTAATCTGACAATAAGAGATTACCTATTTTGACACTGCGTTACTGATTAAAACAATTTGTCAATTCATTCTTTTCATTTATTTCTATGACCAACTGCAAAAAAATATTAAGATTGTTTGGAACTTTATTATTTACAGAAGGATTTGAAAAATTATAAAGTGTCATATGAAGATTTGAAAATGTTATTCAGTAACAAAAATCCAATATGGCGTCCATAAGAAAAAGTTGACTATCATATAATTCTTAAAATCTAAAAGCGCTATGTAAATAATAATGTTAGTTTTAAAATCTGCACATACTATGATATCCCACACGGGTTTTGGTTGAATATTTTTGTAAATATAATAGTTATAAAAAATTTATAGAAAATTACTTTTTTAGATGTTTCATGATATTGCAGGTGCCATTAGCAATATTGTCATTCTGAAAAGTATTATTAAAAGGATTTGAAAGGCCCCAACTTTTTGTAATTTATATCTCTGCTGGTTTGTAAAATATCAATAGTGAGGCACCCTGTGTGTGTATTGATGTAATAAGGAGGCCAGAAAAGGTCAATAAGCACCACATTCTGTGAGAAAAACCGACACATTTTAAAATATTTAATTTTTAACCTGTAAAATATTTCTAGTAAGATAAGCTTATTATTCCTTTAGTACATAAGCAAAATCCCATGTAAAATAATACGCTCTAAGTACACAATATGTTGAGATATATCATTTAAAAACGAAGCACAGCTTTTAAACAAGTTCTAATCCGCGAAACCACAAAGGCATTCCTTGATTGGATAAACCGTGTGTAAATATTTATCCTCTTGAAAAATATCAGTTAAAAACAAGTGTTATTGCATTTATGCAAAATGAAAAGACTATAAGCGAATTCTATGGTAAAATTCATTCACTTTAAAAATACCATTTAATATATGTTATTTAATTCAAAATGTAATACACTGCATTTATTTACATGCTTTGAAAGCCAAATATTTCCAGACTATTCGAAAACTATAAATCAATTTGTAAAGGATGGTGAATAATCTTACATGAATGAATACATCAATTAAGTAAATCATGGTACGCAATAATACTAGGAAAGGCTAAACCAGATAAGATAACAAGTTTTAATGGCTATAAATTACAACAGACGCTCATAAATAGAGTGATAACCAACTATTAGTTCCAAGCAATAGTAAGAAATAGTGAAACTTAGATGATTGCAATTATATCTTAAACTGATAGGCCATTGAAGATAAGAACACAAGAATTAAGTTAATTACTACATCATGGGATAAGTCAGACCTCCTGGAATATAATCGAAATTCGAGAACAATGACGTATTAAGATTGTGTTATAATAAAAACCGGAAATTAATGAGGAACGGGCATTCAAGATTCAACATTCGGTCATTTATAGATAGTTATTGAATGACTTTTTACGGAGCGCACCAATGACACAATTTATTGCTTTAATGTACTTTTGAACACTGATAAAGTAAGCTTCGACATATGAAGATTAATTAAAATGGAAATCTAAAAATTGGAACCAGGAATATTTTGATGCAGTTAATTCTAAATGGAAACCATCTTTAGATAGCAATTATAATCAAAAACAGGTTGTAATGGAGATAAACACAAGTATAATTTTGTTTTAAACCTTTGGTGAGACAGTTTCTGATATTATTAAGTAGATTAAGCTATAAGATTTTTGCGTATAGAAAATTACTTGTGAATGGATAATTTTTGTAATTTTGAGGTCAACTCTCGAGGTGATTTGACCCTTACAAAAAGTCTGCTCAAGGTTGCTGATCAGCCACACTGAGGTGGGGTGATAGGAGAATATTTAAATTATCCATCTCCGTTTTATATAAAATTTTCTGACTTACATAGGAAATTTTTCGGGGTTTTCTAATTATTCACATGGATTAGGTGAAGATTGTATTAATGCATAAGTAGTGATGAAATGTTGTTTCTTTCTAAACTTAAGTTGTAAATTGCATTTATAAGCTCTCTTTATACTTGTATGTGTAAGTAAATTTATTAGATAATGTTTGTAGAAGATGTTTTTGAATGTATCAAGGATTGTTCGTACAAAAATTTCTTTTCTGTAATTATAACTCTAATGTTGAGATTTCTTTGTTCCATTTCATTTTCGTAAAGTCCACAGCATATTTATTGCTGAGCTGGCAAGAGAAAGCTGGCATATTCAGGTAAGAATCCACATCATATCATTTTTCTTTTCTATTAATAGTCACTGCATATTTATTGGCCAGGGCAGCTTAAGGAGCGTCCATAGCATTATTTCTTGACACCCAACATAAGGGCTCACATTGCAATATATATATATATATATATATATATATATATAAAAAATTGTATATGAAGTAAGATGTATCTGTAAACAACTCTTATGAAAATAATAAAAGCCATTGACAAATACAAATCGGGCTGGTAGTTATATAGCCATTAACAAAACATTAGCTTTATTACTTCATAGGGGAGGAAACATCCACTGACCATGGTTTCGGCTTGTTAGCCTCGTCAGAGTGGAATAGTTCCCAAGAACCCTATGAAGTAATCGAAGCTATTATAATGATATAATTTCGAAACAATCACTGTACTATGGCAAAAGTAAATAAAACCACCATCAGGTGATAAAACACCAACACTACTAAAGTGTGGAAGTACAGAATTGAACCGAAACTACATAATAAATTTTATAAATGACTATAAAAGTACGTCATGCCTTTGAGATTTGCGGAATGTTACTGCAAAATTTATTTGCATACGTAACAAACCTTCTCGTGGCGACACCCGGGTTCATGCCCCAAGGGCAATTCAAATAAACAAAGACAAGTTATTTGCAGTCCGCAATAAGAAAATTGTATATGAAGTAAGATGTATCTGTAAACAACTCTTATGAAAATAATAAAAGCCATTGACAAATACAAATCGGTTCAATTCTGTACTTCCACACTTTAGTAGTGTTGGTGTTTTATCACCTGATGGTGGTTTTATTTACTTTTGCCATAGTACAGTGATTGTTTCGAAATTATATCATTATAATAGCTTCGATTACTTCATAGGGTTCTTGGGAACTATTCCACTCTGACGAGGCTAACAAGCCGAAACCATGGTCAGTGGATGTTTCCTCCCCTATGAAGTAATAAAGCTAATGTTTTGTTAATGGCTATATAACTACCAGCCCGATTTGTATTTGTCAATGGCTTTTATTATTTTCATAAGAGTTGTTTACAGATACATCTTACTTCATATACAATTTTCTTATTGCGGACTGCAAATAACTTGTCTTTATATATATATATATATATATATATATATATATATATATATATAAATTAAGATCAAATAATCTTTTTTGGGTTTTATTTCGTCCAAATTTGAAGTTTACAAAAATGTCATTTGTAAATAACTGACGTTTCGGGAAATATGTTCCCTTAGACTAAGTTCTAAAATTAGAGTAAAATGTTTACATATTTGGAGATGATTTAAATTTACTTACATTGACTTGACCGAAAATTGATTAAAAATACTTATTTGTATGATGTGCATTCATCTGTGTAGTACAATTTGAATAAACACATTTAAGAATTAAACAATTTTAAAAGCTTACTATAAATAAAAACATTAACAATATGAAAACAGCAATCATTAAAATTAATTTTTGAAAACAGTATATCTAGTAAGTTAAATGGTAGTAAAATAACAAAATATATATATATATATATATATATATATATATATATATATATATATACAGGGTGCCCACAATCTATCTCCGTATATGGGTAACTTTTTTATTATAGAAGATACAATGTTGGTTAAATTAGCAAAGTTGAAGAGAAATTTACTCACCTAGATGCTCAACTTTTTTAGATATTTGAAAAAAACTGAAATTTGCCATTTTCTTCAAACGCTAATAACTTTTAACGGTTTAACCTATAGAGAAAATAAAACTGCTTGTAAGGTAACTTTTACGTAGAATTCAATAGCGTATATGACAATTTTAATTGGAAATGGGTTTTCAAGCTACAAACATAACCTCACTTTTTTTAAATAGAAACCATAGTTCAATATAACCCAAATGGAAAGGTTTTTCTTTTCTGATTACCTTGATGTAAGGGTTGATGTACTTATTTTCAGTAGTTTCTTCATAATAAAGAAAAACGATTTATTTATTTGCGGGCATCAAGGAGTCCATGGATACATATTTTAAATAAACAAAAAACAACTGGCATTTGTCAGATATTATTAGTTAAAGTGTTTATTTGCTCTGGGTTGCAAATTTTGTGTAGAAGACTTAAATTTATTTGATTATAATAGAGAATGTATACAAACGACGAAAAAAATGACATGCTCTTTTGTTACTATGCCTGTAACAGAAATTGTGATGCTGCTGGTGATATGTATTATGAAAGATATTTGGAAAGAAGGCAGCCAGATAAACGATTGTTTTCTAAATTAGAAAACAATTTAAAAGGTTTGGTGCTTTTACAAAACCCAGTACTGATAAAAGAAAATTCAAAACTGATGATGAAGAACGTGTGTTAGCCTACATAAATTTTAAGCCAACAGCGTCCACCGAGAAACTGCAATTGAGTGCGCTACTTCTACAGAAAAAGCTCGCCTAATTTTAAAACAAAACCGCTACAAACCATACAAAACCCATGTTAGCAATACACCGTATCATGGGGATTGTGAGAGAAGACAACAGTTTTGTAGGTGGTTTCTTAATGAAACAAATAATAATCCTGGTTTTAGTCACACTATTATATTTACCGACGAAGCAAAATTTACTAACAAAGGCATGTTTAACAGAAAAAATACAGTCTACTGGAGTCAGGAAAATACCCATTTAACAGAAGAAAGGTGGGATCAACATCAATTTTCGATAAATGTGTGGTGTGCCATTTTTGGTAATAAAATACTTGGGCCTTTCTTCTATAATTATAATTTAAATGGTGTACACTATTTGAATTTTCTACAAAACGAATTGCAAGAAATGCTCGATAATTTGCCACTTCATTTACTGCAAAACTTAAAATATTTTCAGCATGACGGTGCACCTGCTCACAATGCTCAAGCCGTTTCTGAATATCTTGATAATAGTTTTCCAAATTGGATTGGCAATGCAGGTCCTGTTCCATGGCCGGCAATGTCACCAGAACTATCGCCACTGGATTTTTTCTTTGGGGTACTGTAAAGGATGTAGTGTATACTAAAAAATCCAATAACATTGAGCAACTCAAAGATAGTATTACAGCAGCTATTACAAGTATAAAACCACAAACGTTAAATAAGATGCACCAAAACCTAATTAAAAGGTGCGAAATGTGTTTGCAAGCTAATGGAGGTCATTTTGAGCATATGTTAATGTAGGAGTGGGCATATTCGCATTAATTAGTTTTTGTTTCCTTTGATTAAGTTATTTGTATTGTATGGATAGTTTATTTTTAAGTATTTTATTTTTCTTAGTTTATAATAAATTTAGTTACAATAAACTTGTGTTTCCATTATTGATTTTACACATTTTGTTTGTTTGAAATATGTATCCATGGACTCCTTGATGTCCGCAAATAAATAAATCGTTTTTTCTTTATTATGAAGAAACTACTGAAAATAAGTACATCAACCCTTACATCAGGGTAATCAGAAAAGAAAAACCTTTCCATTTGGGTTATATTGAACTATGGTTTCCATTTAAAAAGTGAGGTTATGTTTGTAGCTTGAAAACCCATTTCCAATTAAAATTGTCATATACGCTATTGAATTCTACGTAAAAAGTTACCTTACAAGCAGTTTTTATGTTCTCTATAGGTTAAACTGTTAAAAAGTTATTAGCGTTTGAAGAAAATGGCAAATTTCAGTTTTTTTCAAATATCTAAAAAAGTTGAGCATCTAGGTGAGTTTTCAAAAAAGCATCATACTACTCGTAAATTTCTCTTCAACTTTGCTAATTTAACCAATATTGTATCTTCTATAATAAAAAAGTTACCCATATACGGAGATAGATTGTGGGCACCCTGTATATATATATATATATATATATATATATATTATTGTGTAATTAGTAGCTAATTGTAAATACATAAGCACATAAATTAAGCTTGGGGTTAGAGTAACAACTTCTTAGAAAATCAAGTTAGGCAGTTAGATAATTAAGGTATTTTAAATAACTAATTTAGAGCTTAGTCAACGTACAATAATGTAGGGTTAATATAATTTTAGTTATATTTATTTAGGCATGAAGTATCATAATATTTATTGTAAGGTAGGGCGATAAAGAATGAGGTAAAAATACCACTTTCAATTTTATTTAAGTATTATACGAAAACATAAAAGCTTTGCATATTCGCTAAAATAGGATTATTATTTTCAAGGATAAAACCAGAAACGTTTGAAAGCAAAATAAAAGGGGGAGATATTTCAAGATAAACAAGCTTTAATATGTTACAAGAAGGAAAAGACCGTTGGGAGTTATCGTAGTCAATATACAACAAGAACAAAACGGAAAACGCATAAGTAGGACAAAGAAACATTATGTTTGTTAAGATATCGATTTTTAATAATAAAGGTAGTATTGTAGGGAAGCTAGAAACGACAGTCATGGAGGAACAAAAACGGAGCAGAAACGTATGAATACGAGTGAGAAACAGAGATTTAATTATGGATATAGTATAGTAGGGAAACGTCGAACAAACTTATTTTAGAGGAGGAAACAAAATCAATCAATTTTAGGACTATTAGAAGCAGATGCGCATCGATTGCAAGCAAGGGAAAGGAATTGAACAAGATGATTGGATGATGCAGGTATACGTGCAACAAGTTTGTATTAGGTGGGGCAAATATTCAGCTGATGAAAACATGTGTGAAACGGGGTTATGTGAACAAGGGAGACAAAAGATGTTTGTTTGAATTTGAAGGCGGGGATGTATGTATTCGGAATCGATTAACAGTTGAGGCTAGTTTCGCAAAATTAAAGTGACAGTTGGTGGTTGTAAATGTATTACCAAGTATTTTAGAGTGTTTGTTACCAGAATTCAAGCTGAACGAGAGTCGTTAAAGCTTTTCGCGAGAATACAATTTTCAGAAATGAAGAACGATTGCTGCTTTTACACGAAATAATGCTTGTACGTTAACATTTCTACGTGTGAATTGGAAAATAGGAGAGGTGTAGCAATGGCTATATAAACCACTTTCAAAGGGAGTGGCGGTCTCTTAATTTTGCTTCAGTCATTCGCGCCTCATCGAGTTACTTTTAGTAAAATTATGTAAGTTAGTGCAGTATGATGACAAGTCAAGTAAAAAACTAATAAAGTTAGCAAAGAGTAAATTTTGTATGTAAGTACAAACAATTATTATTGTGGTTTTGGAATGCACGAAACTTAGTAAAAATGTAAGTATTTGATGGTGAAGGCGGCGATTTTTGGTTAATTTATTTGGGAATACGAAGAGTAAATTTTGGAAAGTGTATGCTCATGGTTTGAATGTAAATGAAGAGATTTTGCGGTAGCAGCAGGTATAGAAAGATGGTGATTTAACCGGGGAGCTGTTTTATGGACTAGTGCCATACTGGACGGCATCATCTTCAAGGGCTGGTTGGATAACGCTTGGAGAATAGTTTCCAGGTATGCCATTGTTTAAAAACATTGAGTGGTAAATATTTTCTATGGTTTTTTAATTTTTTCTGTGCTTTGAGTGTTTCGTATTTGATATATTTAATGAACTGAAAATTTATGGGACTTGAGGTGAAAATGAAATCTATTTAGGTAGTCAAGAATAATTAATTTACAGATAACCAGGCTATGTTGTAAAGAAGTATGGGGGGGGGGAGCTTATTTTATATTTGTACTGCAGTAAATTTGCACTCACATTTAACGAGTTTTACTATGAACTCATGATAAGACAAATGGGTTAACGTAAGGTATGAGGAACACCCTCTTACTTTAATAAAATATGTGTTTGAATAAGGTTATCGAATTAACATACTTTTGAAAATGAAATTGTGAACATTACCAATAATACGAATGTACATAAGAAAAGATGTTTTGAAATTGTAATATGTATTTCATGTAAATAGATTGTGGTGTATTTTGTGAATTGCATTATTTTGAGTGTGTGATTGTAGGGTGTGAATTTCTATTAGGTTTCAGCATAGAAGCAGAGAGCGAGAGTTTGAGATCCAACATTAACAGGGGTTAAACCTCACAACATATTCGAACGCCCAATGCTAGAGTTCGATGATTCAAAAGTAACTACACAGTATTATGTCGACCCAACATTGGGGCACGAAGTAGAGAGACATTTCAAAAGAAACCTCACAGCAATATATATATATATATATATATATATATATATATAGGAAGAATTGAAATTTCCGAATATTCAGTATTCTACCCTGTACAAATATATAAGCGTACTATAAATACAGAAAGCCATTAATTTCTCATACAAATACATCTTCCGGGCATAAAACACTTATTCCATGTGTAAAATTTCCGTGTATGAAACAAACCTTATTGCATGTACTTTTTAGTTTTCCGTGTGTGTAAATAAAAGCCTACCTAATAAAACGAGTTTCCATTACTAAGAGATAAAATACAAGGTTATTGCATTCATCAACAAGGTCCTTGTTGATTATGTGATTGGATTTGCGTTTATTACATTAGCGGCAAGATCATAAAACGAATATAAAACTTGAAACCTGGTACAAATTAATCGTTGACAGATACCATAAGAAATGAGTTTTAATCTTTAAGATATAAATCCATTTAGTTTCATTTATTATAAAAATATACCTCTGTGCAAAAAATATTCGTTTTATTTACCAACTTTTTATTTTGTTACAATTATTAAGATGCAAATCCTTTTGCATTTGCAAGCAATTGAAGCTTTAGTTACTAAAATCCGTGCTATTATTAGAATGTAAAGTAATTTTGAGATATAAATAAAAAGCGGTTTCAAATACTAACGTTATTAGTATACAAATCAACCATAAAGAAAGCAAACACGTACTTTAACTATTTTTCCGCATGTCAATATATCATTTAACTTCATTTTAAAGGTTTTTAAATAAAACCATATTCTAGAATTCTCTGGGAAATTATTAATAAAGACAAATCCGTCACCTTCACTAAGAAATACTTCAAAAGCCAATTAATTAATAGTAAATGCTGATACAAAGAAACCCACGACACATTAAGCAGTCTTAAAATGGAGCAGAGATCTGATAACTCAAGGTTTATAGTTATGAATTTGAGTAGTTTTAAACACAAAAATTATCGAATGCAGTTATTTGATGAAACATGATTATTTTGTAAAACACAATGAAGATTAAACATTCTTCGATACATAAGCTACTTTAAAGTCGGTGAATTAAAAATAGAAGATGCACTTTAAAATTTAATATTCTAAATGGAGATTTAAGCAAATATAGATGAATTTGTAAACTGGGATTTAAAGGCAATTACGAGTTGAATAAGTGCTATTTTTCGCAAGTATAAAACTTTGGTTCTCTATTTGTTAATTATAAAAATAATCAAATATTTTGTAATTTAAGTTTAAAATAAGTTCCCATTATTTGTGAAGGGGATAATGAGTTGACTTTTGAGGTATTTTGACCTTTACTAAATAGACTATCTGTCAAGGATTTTTGGCCAAACACCCTAACAAACGTGGGAATAAGGGGATTTAAAGGCAATTACGAGTTGAATAAGTGCTATTTTTCGCAAGTATAAAACTTTGGTTCTCTATTTGTTAATTATAAAAATAATCAAATATTTTGTAATTTAAGTTTAAAATAAGTTCCCATTATTTGTGAAGGGGATAATGAGTTGACTTTTGAGGTATTTTGACCTTTACTAAATAGACTATCTGTCAAGGATTTTTGGCCAAACACCCTAACAAACGTGGGAATAAGGAATGGGTAGACCATCTGGCTTTTTTTGTATCTTTGAGTAAATATTAGGTAAGAAGTTTGAATATTTCCTGTATAAACTGGAACTGTGAATTGTTTTATAAACTGTTTTGTACAAAAGAAAAATGTTTTTGATTGTATAGATGTTTCTTGAGATTGGTGTTTTATTTCATTTGTAACTTCGACAGCAATAACTTCCATCGAGCTAACCAGGCGAAGTAAAGAAAAGAAGATAATAATTTCAAATTCCTAATTTGCTGTACCGTAACATGGCACTCTTATACAGGTAAACTAAAGTTCGGCCGTGTCACAGCACTCTTTTAGCAACAACCAACGCAAGGCATCACAGTACCCTTTTAGCAGCGTCCCAACCTAGGGCTCAATTAATTCGTCTGAAAATTAGAGTTTCTTGTGTAAGATTTTGTGGAAGTTTTCTTTTTGTGGTATCTGTTTGGTTTACAGTCTGACTACTAGAATGAAAGAACTTTGTGAGAGTTTAAAAGCTGAGGAAGTAAAAATTTATTCTCAGGAAAGTGTTTATATGGAAAAAGGAAAAAAGGAGAATTCAGAGGCCAAGAAAGAACAGAGTATAGAAGAGACCCCGGAATAAAAAATTATTAAGTCTAAATCAAAATATGCAGGAACAAAAGGAAAGTAAGATAGAAATAAGTGAAAAGAATGAAAAAATATGAAATAAGTGAGTGAAAAAATGAGAAAGGCATGAAGGAAATGGGTGAAAAATGTATCAAAGAAATGGGTGGCAAATTAGATAAAAATACTTAGGAGTTACAATCAAAATTTGGAGAAAATATAGCAAAATTGGGGGAAAGTTTAAGATTAGAAACTGAAAAGAATAAAAAGAAATTTAAAGAAATGAGTAAGAAACTAACTTTGAGCTTAAAAAAAACTAACAAAACCATAGCGGAAATAAAATTTAAAATTAGAAGGAAGGTTGTACAGATTCTAGAGGATATGGACGACGGTAAAGAGGAAATTGTGCAAAATGGATGCAAATAAAAAAGAAACAGATGGGAAAACTAAAATTTTAAATCAAAAAGTAAACGAAATTGTAGGAAGCTGTCGAACGGGTTTTAAAACATTTAGAAATGATTTGGGAAATCTCAAAATAGACTTGGGAAATAAATTTGAGAATTTAGAAGAGTGTTCATGTTGGGAAACAGATGAGATAGAATCCAACTAGTGTTCCGTTGGAACAACATTCAAAATTTTATGGAGATAATAAACTTAACCCTAAAGTATTTTTAAATAACTTAAAAACTTGAATACAGGGGAGTTAGGATGAACAAACAGAGCTAAATATTCTGAGATTCAAGTTGAAAGGTAGTGCCAAAATTCGGTTTGAACCGATTGAAAGCGAGTTGAGTTCCTTCAAAAATTTTGAGATTAAATTTTTAAAACATTTATGAGGTGACAGCAGCAAGTCAAAGTTAGAGATTTTATTAATGGGCAAATATAGTAGCGATTCAGTCATAATAAGAGAGTTGTATGCAATCAAATTTAGCGTTGCCAAACAACTTGATCCTCCTTCAGAGGACAGGCAGTTTATAAAGTACTTAGCAGGTCACTTAGAGATGGAAGTAAGGCAATGCATAGCTTCTTCAAAATATTGTTGATAGAGATATGTTTTTGGAATATCTGCAATTATATGATGATATGGGTCAATCAAGAAAGATGGAGGCCAGACCAAGGAGTCAGTCCATGAATGCTTTTAGATTTCAAAAGAATAATGGACAGGAAAGATACCAAGGCCGGACATTTGAAAGGGAAAATTTCCAAAGAAGTAATTGGAATAATGAAATGCCATCAGGGAGATAGGAGACGTGAGAACAATGAATTCCGTATCATTGAGAAAGGGAATATGTGACAAATGTACAACGAGATGGCATAAATGGTAGCAACGATAAAAGGAGCACATATGCAGAGATCGTGAAGCAATCTGGAACATCAAGTAGGCAGGATTTTTAAATGCAAACAAATCAAACAATGAAGGTATAGAAATTAATAAATATGAACATGCAAGTGATTTTATAAAACATGATTTGAAAAATGATTTAAAAGTCAATGAAAAAAATGATATACTACCTATAATAAAATTACAAGTAGAGGGAAAGAGATTAAATTACTTTTAGACATAGGAGCTGAAGCAACATTAGTAAGTGAAGGTTTTATTAAAAATAATTCAGAAGAGTTAATGCAGAAAGTTATTCCTTTCAAAAGCAATAATTTAGTATCGCCGAATAATAAGAAGTTTGCAGTTATCAACAGTATCATAATTCAGAAATTAAGTTGGGAAGATAGAGGTTGAGCAAAAGTTTTTAATAGTGCCAAGGTTAAGAGTTGATGCCATTCTGGGAATGGATTCTATTAGTAAGATAAAGGATATAATAGATATGGAGAATAGAATGATGATTTTGGGATGAAAAGATTAAATGGGACGAAGAAGTCCATATTGAAGTAGAAGGAGATGAATTTTACTCAATTTGAGAAGATAGAAGGTAAAGAAGTTGAGAGTGTAAGTATTAGGTGCCCTAGTGAAGTTAGAAAGGAGGTTGTATCGTTTTTAGAGAAAAAGTCAGAATTATTGAAAACTGCAGAAAACATTTTTGAAGAAATGGAAATAATAGATAAAGCTGATGAAAATAGTATGATTGCAGGTGTTAAAAAAAGAAAAAGGAACTTTCTGTAAATGCAGTTCTTAAAATTAAAATGAATAAAGGTAATAAAATATTAAATAATGATGAAATAATTTGGAATGCAGAGTTCTATAATTCGTTTGGAATAATTGTGATTACAGAATCAAATCCTTCTGTGAAGTGGCATATGTAGAAATATGAACAAGTAGCATTTGGTTTGTCGAAACATTTATTTAATTATGCAGATGTAAGAAGGAATTGGAAGAGTAAAAAAAAGATACGGGTTGATGAAGTGAAAAGGACAAGAGAATTAAAATGATAAGTGTAAATCAGTTACAAACAGAATTAGAGGAGAAAATAAGAATGCTTGTTAAATGTCCAAGTGCAGTTATGAATAAAGTAGATTCATTATTAAAAGTCGCAGATTCAAATCCTGCTGTAGCCATTCTTTTAGCGATTTTCAATTACTAGTTCGATTTGAAATGGTAATTTAACTTTACAAAAAAGGTTAGGTTTTCGTTTCATCTTAAAACTGTTAATATATATTAATAAACATGCATTTGCATTCCAAATGTGGATTATTCTTCTTACATATATATATATATATATATATATATATATATATATATTATATATATATATATATATATATATATATATATATACATACATACATATGTTACATGAAATTGCTGTTTCATTTCATTTGGCAACTTCCACAGCAATAACTTCCATTGAGCCACAGCACGCAAGGCATTGTTACAGCAATTTGATTGGTATTTGTTGACCTTCCTTTATATAATAATATTTGAAATATTTTTCTTGAAAAAAAGGTCTAAATAAATAAATAATTTACATTATATGTGTGTTTATTTTGTACTTATAACCAGACGTTTCAATGATGTATCTATCAATCAATGATGTTTTTGTTTTCTATAATATGATACATGCACATTATTTGTTAACAAATTTTTACAATATGCTTACCAATAAATGGACCTATGTATATTTATTGCATAGTTTAATAAAACATTCTCTTGAACCATACTTTGAATGATGTGGTGCAGTTACTACAATTCACTTCACTTAAAAACTGAATAAAATATTAACGTCACAGATTAAAAATATGAATTATACTTTATGGGAGTTGTTAAACTCATTAGTCAAATTTAAAATAAAAATTTCTTAAGGAAAATGTATATTAAAATGTGTAGTACAAAGTTTGATTGGAAACTAAGGTTTGATTTATCGGAATTTATATTTCTTGTCATTCGATAAAGACAAATTTTAAAATATGTTAGAATAGTAATACTTTTTACATTTATGTACAGTTGTATTATTAGGTAAATTTAAATTTATGTATAACCACATATCAATGTATTTATTCATTTAAATAAATACCTATATATGTATACAACCCGTGTATACCTCAATGCACTTACACACGTCTACTCACTCTACCTTGCCTCCCTATATGCAAAACAACCACCTCTTCGTGATTAATTTTGTTTTTTCATTTTAATAGATTATAATAAATTTTACTTCATTTGTTAATATCCATTTTATCATTTACTGATGTTGGATGTTTAATATTATACACCATCTCTAGGAGTGCTCAAATTTTTTGGTTTGTTTCTGTTTTTAAAGTTGTTGTTTTGTTAAATTCGAATTTATGTTGGGCTTGTGTCTCGTGTTTGGTTTTTTTCATATTTTCATATTTATCATATTTATGCCCATTTATTCTTTTCTCTAGATGCTGTATACTTTGCCCAATGTATACGCAATTACAATTATGTTGACACAGAATCTTATAGATGGTGTGGGTTTTTATATTTTTAGGAGTGTTGTCTTTTAATTTTTGTTAAATTAAATCCCTTGTGAGCAATTTTTATATTATGTATCATGTTATAGAAAACAAAAACATCATTGATAAAGACCATCTAGCGATGGTCGAAACGTCTGGTTATAAGTACAAAATAAACACACATATAATGTAAATTATTTATTTATTTAGACCTTTTTCTCAAGAAAATTATTTCAAATATTATTATATAAAAGAAGGTCAAGAAATACCAATCAAATATTAATTAGAAGCATGGGTGAAAAGATGTAATGTCGTCGATATCTAGCAGCTACATATGGCATGTACAGTATAGGACAGATAAACAAATTAACTCGTACCTACAATAAATTGGCAAATCAGAAAAATAGATTAATATTTTTATTAAGATGCAAGTCTGAAGAGATTACACCAACATTTTTGAACATCAATGTGAAACATATTATATTTGATAATGTAAACGTTAAACAGAATAAATAATGTAGTATACAAGTTTAAAAATAATACATTTGTTAATAAAAGAAACTACAGTAAAACTAAAAAATGTTTAGAAACAATCTGACCTGAAAAATTTAGAGAATTAATCAGAGATCAACAAATAAAATATGAAAATAGGTTCAAAAAAATAAATAAACGGAATATAAAAAAGATTGAAACCTTAAAGGGTAAAAGCAAAGCCAAAACAATAAAATTAAATCATACAAAGTGGGTACAAAATCTATCCGAGCATACACTGCCTGAGTATGTAGTCGAAATATTAAGCCTAGGGCCAAATTTTGCGGCATGAATTGAGAGGACACCAAACTTCCACATCCCGTAATAATAGCAAATATTGAAAATGCGATATTAGATTTTCCTACAGATAAAAAAGATGAAATTAGAGCAGTGTGTTGCAATGTCATTACAAATCATAAAAGTAAATTTAATACAATGCAGAATAGAAAATACATAAGAAACCGAGAGATAACCAAAAAAATTTTAAAAACCAAGACATTTTTAAAACAAAATCTCGATCTAATTGTATTAAAACTTGATAAATCTAACAAAATGGTTATAATGACCAATAAAATATACAATAATAAAATTTTAGAACTACTTCAGAGAAATCAACTTATGAATCAGTTAAACAAAACCCTACTAACATTCTCCAAAAAATGAACAATGACATTGTGAAAAATTGGAAAGAAAGAATACATTTCCCAAAAAGAATGTAAAAAATTAGTAATAAATAATGCGTTGCCAACCGAGCTTTATGGGCTACCAAAATTACACAAAAATGGTATGCCTATGAGACCAATCATTTCCATAGTACAATCACCGCTTAATAAACTTGCCAACTTTATAAAAGACATACTCAAAAACGTGGTATATAAAAATTAATTCTACATTAAAGACTCTTGGCAATTCAAAAAAAATATTAAACAAGTGGTTATACCGGCTGGCTATATTCTATATTAACATCAAGTTATTTAACATACAAAGATCAAGTATATAAACAAGTAAATGGTTGTGTTATGGGTTTAGCACTGTCTTGCATGATGGCACAAATGGTTTTGGAAAAGCTGGAGGAAAATATATTAAAACAAATAAACTTCCCACTACCTTTCTTTTTCCGGTACATGAATGACTGTTTGTGCCATCCCACAAGATAAATGCAATTATATAATTAAATTTTTTAATAGCTTTCACAAAAAGATTCAATCACAATTGAAACAGAAAAAGACAATAAACTCAACTTTCTAGATATGACATTGCATCGGATAAGCCATCAAATTAAAACATCATAAAACACTAAAAACTCATGGTCGGGAAGATACCTGAACTATTATTCCCAACATCCTATTCCCAAAAAATTCTGTCGTAATAGGACTAGCTGACAGCGCAATCAAACTATCAGTCCCTGAATACAGATGGTAAGCAATTAGGAAAGCTAAAAACACAGAAGAAAATAATTACCCACTAAACTTAATTGAACAGATATTTAAAAAATAAATCACTAACTATGATAATACAAACCCATACCGTATGTGCAAAATTTACCCAAAAAGCTACAAAAATTATTAATAAAACATAATATAAAAATTGCTCGCAAGAGATTCAATTTAACAAAAGTTATTTTAGTAAATTAAAAACAACACTCCTAAAAATAAAAAACCCACATCATCTATAAGATTTCGTGTCAACATAATTGTAATTGCGTATACATTGGGCAAAGCATACAGCATCTAGAGAAAAGAATAAATGGGCATAAATATGATAAATCTAACCAAACTGCTCTAACCAAACATGGGAAAAAAGCCCAACATAAATTCAAATTTAACAAAACAACAATTTTAAACACAGAAACAAACCAAAAACTTCGAGAATTCCTAGAGATGGTGTATATTATTAAACATCCAACATCAGTAAATAATAAAATGAATATTAACAAATTACATAAAATTTATTATAATCTAGTAATATAAAAAAAAAATTAATCTCAATGAGGTGGTCGCTTTGCATATAGGGAGGTAAGGCAGAGTGAGTAGGAGTATGTAAGTGTATAGAGATATACACAGGTTGTATACATATATAGGTATGTAATTAAATGAATAAATACATCGATATATGATTTACATAAATTTAAATTTACCTAATAATACAACTGTAAAATATTTATATAATATATATATATATATATATATATATGTGTGTGTGTATATATATATATATATATATATATATATATATATATAAAAATATGTAATTTTAATGAGTCTTAAAATAATATTAAAGAATGAAATTTATTGGCAAGTGACTCAATATTAGCCACAAGGGCATCCTGTCGACGTTCCCTAATTGGGGCTCATCAGGACAGGAGTAGCAAAGATGTAATATTTAACACGAAAACATTATGGGAAGTACAGCATCACCTAGCCCACAATTTGTGCCTTCGTGCTGTTTCACCTGACTTTGCAGGTTTTATCAACAGTTGGCACGGAGGAGATCCGGTTCAACTGCCTTTTTCCATAGCCAAAAGATTATAATTATAAAGAATATGTAATTTTAATGAGTCTTAAAATAATATTAAAGAATGAAATTTATTGGCAAGTGACTCAATATTAGCCACAAGGGCATCCTGTACTTCCCATAATGTGTTCGTGTTAAATATTACATCTTTGCTACTCCTGTCCTGATGAGCCCCAATTAGGGCGAAACGCGTCGACAGGATGCCCTTGTGGCTAATATTGAGTCACTTGCCAATAAATTTCATTCTTTAATATTATTTTAAAACTCATTAAAATTACATATTCTTTATAATTATAATCTTTTGGCTATGGAAAAAGGCAGTTGAACCGGATCTCCTCGGTGCCGACTGTTGATAAAACCTGCAAAGTCAGGTGAAACAGCACGAAGGCACAAATTGTGGGCTAGGTGATGCTGTACTTCCCATAATGTGTTCGTGTTAAATATTACATCTTTGCTACTCCTGTCCTGATGAGCCCCAATTAGGGCGAAACGCGTCGACAGGATGCCCTTGTGGCTAATATTGAGTCACTTGCCAATAAATTTCATTCTTTAATATATATATATATATATATATATATATATATATATATATATCTTTATGGTATCCGCAAGTATGACAATTTCGAAAAAAAAATTTGTTGTAATATTATTATAAAATAGATCATTTGTGTGCTGAGACACAAAGCACCTCTTTCCTCCGCCCCCTTAATAATGTCACCCACCCCCTGTCACGTAGCCATCCTCAACCCCCTCTGATGTAATACCTCTTACTTTGACACATTTTGTAATCTGTCATTTTTCTGACATCACATCTGTCATCCGCCATTTTTCTTACGTCTATCTGCCATTTTTTATAATGTCACGATTTTCGACTTACTCTGTATATATCCACTTATGCTCCATCCTGTATATACATTCATTTTACCGCAAGTTCTTATGGAAAAAATCGACTCGAGCGGGATACAAACCCATGATGCCCGCATGCAAAACGGAGGCCTTAACCACTGCACCATCAAGTCAGCCAAAATCATTACTTGTACATCTCGTATTATTGTCTAATAAACAGATCCTATTTTAATTTAGAGACAAACTTAGAGTATCTAAATATGAAAAAATTCGGGATGATTACTAAACGACTTAGAGATTCCATTTTTAGAGATTAATTTAAGAGCACCTATCCCAAAATGTTATAAAGACTTATCAAATATTTTTTATTAACGAGCACCACACACAATATACGTCTACATCAGTCGACAGACGCCTTTAAACTGAACAAATTGTTCTTCGACTAACCATTTTTAACTTGGGGGATATTTTTCAAGATAAATATGTCATGTGACCTATTAGATTACATTAGAATTTTCCCAGCTACTCAAATCTGAAAGAATTTTTTTCATCGGAACATCCTTCTAGCCACAACCTCCATTTTTAGAATTTTTGTAAAAAGGTACTCTTCGCAGTGTTTTTAATATAAACCCATCGTGTAAGGTAGCAATTAATATTGCTTTTTCCTCAGCTACCCGAATATGTAGCATTTTTTAATAAAAACATCCTTCTAGCCACTACCACCATTTTTAGAGTTTATGCCATAAGGTACTCTTAGAGGTGTTTTTAAAATAAACCCACCGTGTAACATATCAAATTATATAAAAAATTTCCCAGCTTCTCAAATTTGAAAGAATTTTTTAATCAGACCGGACCTCTAACCACTACCGCTATTTTTAGATTTTTTTGTCAAAAGGTACTCTTAGCAGTGTTTTTAATATAAACCCACCGTATAAAGTATCCATCAATTTTGCTTTTGCTCGACTACTTAATTCTTTTAGAACTTTTCAAATCCGACAGGGCCCTTAAGACTACCATTTTCAACCTCGGAATAAAAAACAACATAGTTTAAAAAAGTTATTTACAATTTCTGCTGTGGGGAAAATTTTTCAAGATAAATATGTCATGTGACCTATCAAATTATATTAAAATTTTCTCGCTACTCGAATATGAAAGAATTTATTGAATAAGACTGGACCTCTAGCCACCACCTCCATTTTTAGAATTTTTGCAAAAAAGTACTCTGAACAGTATTTTTGATATAAACCCACCATGTAAGGTCTCCATTAATATTGTTTTTTCCTCAACTTCTCAAATCTTTTGGAATTTTTCAAATTGCAATATCACTTACTGAATTAAAAATGCTCAGATTTTCTAACGGCAACTTTTACAAGTTGTTTTGCCATCATCCACAAAAATACATTATTATGCCTGCACAAATTCTTCAACTTAGCACCTGCACACAATTTTTCCTGTTATCTAACCTACATCCACACAAGTCCAACTAACCTAACCTAACTTCAGACAACGCTAACTAACCTAACTCCTGACAAGTCCAACTAACCTAACCTAACTTTAGACAACATCGACTAACATAAGTCGAAACAACGTAAACTAACCTAAATCCTCCTCCCTCCACCCTACTTTGTCGTCCACCCTCCTCTTGCATCTGTACGAAATACATCCGGTCGGACATAGTAAAGTATAAGAGGAGACATATTCTCTAAGTGGAATCAGTTGTGATACAGCAACCTTAGGCAAAAAATGCAAGCATACAGTGAACGCTATATTAAAGAGTCTTTGATAAAACTAAAATTTTATAAAAATTGCTTTGTTTTAAAAATAGGTCTTTACCTGGCCAGGTGCGTGACCCGCCTCATCCCAGTGCACGGCCCGCGTCGGCCCGGTGCGCAGCCCACCTAGGCCAGGTACGTGGTCCAGTGCGCGGCCCGATGCATGGTAAATGAGTTGTATTCACTCCTGTAAACTCGATTTAGCAATAAGTCAATTATATTTTGCAGATCGAATATCTGGACATATTGTACATATCCAATTACTGGCTAGAAAGGTGTGTAAAAGACTAACGCGTAGTCGTAAATGTAAAAATAAGAATCTAAAGTAGTTAAGTTACAGCAACCGACAGTAAACATAAAGAATTTAAGTATCAACATGTAGAAAGAACACAAAATTCTACCTAAATAGTCAAAAATGATATCAAAACACAGACCTCTATGCGCTCTATAACCTGGCTCTGTGTTCTTATACACTTATATTCTTTTGTTGGAAAATCAAAAATTATGCTCCCGAAATAAGTCTATGTACTCGAAGAAGTAGCAAGGACACAACTGCTATTATAGTATCTGCACCAGTAAACTGAAATAATTGAGTTAGTAATGCAGTCCTAACATGTTTTTAGTGTATTAAGTACGCATTTTAAAAAAAATGGACTAAGTTCACTTTAGTAGTGGTACGAATTTAAGTCGTTAAAGAAAAAATATCGCTAAAAGTACGTTTTGGTAAAAATCTAAAAATGGCGCTGGTGGCTAGGGCTCCAATCTGATTTAAAAGATTCTTTCAGATTCAAGTAGCTGAGAAAATTTTAATATAATTTGATAGGTAACACAACATACATATCTTGAAAAATATTTCCTACAGCAAAAATTATAAATAAATGTATTAAATTATGTTGTTTTTTATTCTCAGGTTTAAGGTCATAGTTCTATTGATAGACAACCATACCCTTAAAAATCGATCTGACCCGCTTAGCAACTAAGTACAGTTCTTAGTGCCTTGTAGTGATGTGGGCAATTGAGAAGTTTAAACAAAATTGAAAATTATGTTTTCAAAATTATTTACTGAAATTCAAAGTAAATTTATTCTAATTTGTAATATAAATTATTAAGAAGCGTATAAAGAGAGAAAGAATGTGCAGGTGCTAAGTTGAAGAATTTGTCAGTCCCAAAAAGTTAATAGTTTTACCTGTAAAAATTAATGAGAGGTTTTTTTTAGAGTTAACAGTCAAAGAAGTAGTTACACCAAAATAGCTATAGGTTAGTTCTTCCTTAATTTAACAAAGAATTTTTTGTTAGCCTTTTGGTCTCTTAGTCTGTAAATCGATAAATTCTTCCTGTAGCTGTTGTAGGATCAAACTTTGTTAAATCCTCACTTTTATTCACAACTAGTGTATCACTAAATTGTGGGTAGTTGAAAGACAGAGAAGGGCCATATGGTTCTACAAAACTTTACTTCTTCTCCTTCTATTCCTAACATACAACCTAACCACCACTTGTCTGAGTATTCACATTTACAAAGGGAATACCTGTGTTTTGAAGACTATTTATTCACATGCTTTCGCTAAATTTATCTGTAAGTTTAGTAAATTACTATCGGTAATAGACAAGAATATAAATTATTTACCTTATAGGTATATAATTATATTATTTTGTTACCTTACAATTAAATTAAATGTGGCTCTAACCAGTACTTAAAACTATGCCATTTGGACCACAACTCCTGATCTCATTAAGATCCCACTCTAAAATGTTCAGAATTTAAAGCTTATAATATTACAAAAAAATATATATACTAAATTTTAAAAGAACAACTTTAAAATTTATATAATTTTTTATTTCAAAATTTAAAATAAAACTTTTGTTTCATCGAGTATAATCAAGTTACATTTCAACTTAAAAATTTTCTTTAAAATGAGAGGTCAAGCAGTTCTCTGTACCTATAGAACCTGAGAATTCAAAATAGAAAATGTTTATGCAAGCCAAAAGACCATGATTTTTCAAAAAGTTAAAAATTAATTACAGAAAAACCCAATGGAAAAAATATTTTAAAAATATATTCTCATTTATGTCATTAGGAAAAATGATCCCTGAAAGTTTCATTGCAATCTGAAATGGTGAGGTTGAATATTGAAATTCTTCGGTTGGTTAGACATGGAATGGCCCTTTTGATTTACCAAAAGAGAGGCTGATAGGACTGCATCTACGTTTGCTTTCTGACTAATAATTTAGTTGGAAACATCTTAAGAATGGGACGGGTCTAATTATTATTTACAGCGATGGATGCACTTATCAAAATAGAAACTGCATTATAAGTGACTACGTGATTATTCAATCATCAAACATAATGTAGAAATTATACAAAAATACCTTGAAGTTGGATATACCCAAATGGAATGTAAATAGCGGTATAGAGAAAAAGACGAGGGGTACAGATATACATTCACCAAGTAACTATTTGCGAATTACAAAAGAAGCGAGAACAGAACTCCATCTGTACCATGTTAAAAGCATGCAGTATTCTGATGTCAAGGACTACACGGGCAAGAAATACCAAAGATATAGATGAATTAGAACTGGAAGGGTAAGTCATTGCAGTCATATAATATTTTTATTAATAATGAAGAATACCTCCAGGCCACAAATGACCCTGTTGTGACAGACAACAGAGCATTGAGGTATTCAGAAGAAACAATTTACTATATGCTCAATTTTGATGACGAGCGGAAGGAGCTTTCACAATGAAAGCAAAATATTACAGAAAAAGTCATTTGGTCGCAAATGTACAAGGAAAACAGAAAAATGAAAGAAGTGAAGTGTCAACACTTGTAACGTTTAAAGTTTGTTTTGCCTAATGATTGCCATGAGCTTTACAAACGTCTTCAGTACAATGCATGACAATTTTGATGTTTCTTATAAATACGGAACTACTATATTTTTTAGGTAAAAATGTGACTGTATACTTATTTTAATAATATTCGTTATTACTGAAGTTACTACTACGAAAAACACGTAATCCACACGAATAATGTAATTTTATTTTAATACCCCATAGCTCATAGTAAGATAAGATCATTCAAAATTTCACAAAAATTCTTTGAAAAGCTACCCGATAACTGTTGATAATAAACTTTAATAAAATACTACTAAAGCACAATAAAATAAAACATTTTTTGTTTATACTGAAAAATGCCTTTTTTGGGGTTATGAGTTGTTAGTACTTCACAAATGATATATTCTACTCTATGCATTGGAAGGTCAAAAGAATTTTCATTTCTAAATTATTATTATTTATCTTTATTATTTATTTCATCCTTATTGGAACACTACATAATTATACAGTAAATTCGTTTTAAACAAAAAAAAAACTTACAACCACAAATTTGCAGTTACAAAAAATAATTGGACTATTTTCTAGTAAAAGAAAGTACTGTTACCTTTATAATTTCATTTGTTGCCATTCTGAGGTACAATGCAAGAATAAAAATGCTCTATCAAAACTTTACGTTTGCACAGTTACTGCTGAAGGATTTCATTTTGTAAACCAGCTTCCTTGATTAACCAAAAAATCAGTTGTGCATTAATAGAACTCCCGCCAATTTATCCGCTTCAACAGTGCTGCCAATACGAAAAAATTGCAAGATCCACCACATTCGCATTTTCATCACTACCAGATATATGTAATAAATCTTAAGTTTACCTTTTAAATATCTTAACTACAAATTTCTGATAACTTTATAATTGTGTTAGTTAGCTTGAGTTAAATTATGAATTATAACGCCAATAAAATACCGTTGCAGGAGAAAATAAAGTACACACAGATAGTATTAAGAGGCACTTACATCAGGAGTGGGAAATTTAGAATATTTATTTAATTTTATTAGACATTCAACATAACCCAACAAAGACAACTATTTATAAAAAAAAACACAGTTTTTACCCTACAATATTCGGTCCTTTTCGAAAACTTTCTACTAAATTTATAGTAAATAATTAAATGGCATAAAACCATGTCAATGTACAGAATAATAAAGAATGTAATTAAACTTTTTAACAAAATTCAGAAAAAAATGTGGACCTTACTCTATAAGCAATTTATAATCGAACAAAACATCATTCCTTAAATCACTACCTCAATCCATATTCACATATCACTATTTTTTTCAACCACAACTTAAACAATGCTAAATTTCAAAACTGTTTTTTGTTCCTTTCCGATAAAATGATTGACACTTTTCTACACATTAGAAGGTACTCTTCTAATGCCATCTTGAAACAGAGATTTACATAATCTAAGTTAAATGTAGTGCTATGGGCTGCAACATAATTTGTTGTTAGCCGATACGAATTAAACTGTTGTGGTTGAGAGGTAATCGCCACAATATTCGTCCGATACTTTTCATCAATAACATATGTTGTGGAATACGAAATGTAGTACTACCTAACTAATTCCAATAACTGAAGCTTTCGATAATGATCTTCAATTTTAATTTTTTTATTTACAAGCCCTTCCATAATATCTGCTTTTATCCAGCATAGTGTAGAAATTTTCTCGGACTACACTGTGATATGGAGTTATCCATTACTATCCATACAGTGCTTTGATAAATGTCAAGTTCTACTGTAGTCTGCTTTACACTTCCATTTTTACTAATTGTTCGACGTGTTTCATAAACTAAATGTATGCCATTAGCTTTTGATCAATATTGATTGGTTTGCCTTTGGGGTTTTTGAACGAGTGCGCCTCTTCGCCCATAACTAAAATTTATTTCTTATTATTCACTGTTTATATTTCTATCATCATAAAACAAACCTGTACAGTACTGAAAGAGTTGGTTTTGATGTCTAAGAAGAACAGTTTTACAACAATATGAATTCACATAATAAAAGCTCGAAGTAGTAATACAAAAAAAAAGAGGTTGAGTATAGGTAGATTCCATACAAGCGACTTTACAAACAAAATGTAGGATACAAATCACAAAGACAAGTAACACATACATAACCTTAGTATTCCACAGAGTAAAAAACTTTAAAACAGAATAACTTAAAATAGAATACGATGGAGTAGAACCTTAGACCATTATAAATACATAGACCCGGTGCGCGGTCTATTCTGAGAAGCCAACATTATTCTGGACGTGTGACGTCATGCGTGAGACGAACTCTAAACCCTAACAGTACGTTTTTATCAGAGAGCGACAATGTTAATCATTTATAAACAGTAAAGAAGCTCTATGACGTCTGAATTAAACTTTTTAATACTCAAAAATAGTAAATTGTCTTGTACACTTAGTGATTTTTTCTGAATCAATTATAATGCATAGTTTTATTAGATGCGTTCACTACTAAATTAATCAAATCTTACTTATTGACACGTATTGCATACACACTATTATTTATTAGCCATGAACTGTATATAGACAATCATCATCATTAGGTCTTCAGTCCTGGAACTGGTTGGATGCGTCCATCATTGTTTCCTATTCTGAACTAACCTACACATTTGCCTCAAATTTGCAGTCTGCATCTATCACTATCTGATCTAGGTCTACATCTACCTTTTTTTCCTATCTCTGCTTGTAATATATTCCATACTATTCCCCAAAAATGCCTTAGAACGTATTCTGCCCTTCTATTTCTTTTATCTTTTTCCCCATATATTCTTGTTCACGTACTATTTCTATAACCTATTTGTTATTATCTTTGTCTGTCCATGCTATCATCCTCATACATCTGAAGCACAGCATTTCAAAAGGCTGCTACCGTTTTACTGTCTGCGTTTCAGACTGCCCGTATTTCATAGGCATACTGTGCTGTGCTCCACACATATGCTTTCAACAATTTTCTTCTTGTTCTATGTTTGCTGTCTTTCTTTATAGGCGGCTGTTCTTTCTTGTTAGATGCAGTTCGGTCACCTTCTATTGTTTTACAATTATATATCCTATTTCTCCGACCTTCAGTGGTTGTGAAGGGAGGTAAGCAGCCTGGGGCTGCCAAGTTCCCCCAACACTTAACCTTTTACCGATTTAATACATTTTCCAATATATCTTTTCGCACAGTCAACATTAATTGCAGATATTTCGCAACCAACAACTAGTTGTTTATACTAATCATCAGATTTATCTGCGCTTATTTTTTCGTCATTAGGTTTTTCGTCTCAAAACTGGTTGGACACGTACCTGCACTTATTTATATTCTGAGCTAGCCTACATAATTCCCTGAAATTCTCACACATCATGTGTAAACAGCTCGTTCCCCTTCTATTGTTTTCTAATTTTATGCCCTATTTTACCGAGATTCAGTGAAGGGAATTAAGCAACCTGTGGCTACGAAGATCCCCCAACACTTAGACATTTGTCGAAATAATGATTTTCCAGTAAATCCTTTCACACACTTAACATTATTCGAGAATATTGCCCAACCAATTCTTGTAGTTACTTATAATAATCATCATCTTTAAGCACAGTTATTTTTTCGTCATTAGTTTATCCATCTTGGGATTGGTTGGATGCGTACCTCCATTGATTTCTATTCTGGGCTAGCCTACACATCTCCCTGAAACCCTTACAGCCTACATCTTTTGCTATTTGTGTGCAGTAGTCTAACCTAGGTCTGCCTTTTCTTCTCTTTTTTCCTATCTCTGCTTTTAATATATTCCGCACTATTCCCTCACGCCGTAGTATGTGGCCTACCATCCTATCTCTCCTATTTTTACCGTTTTCCACATATTTCTTTCTTCCCCTACCATTTTTATACTTCTTCGTTCTTAACTTTGTCTGTCCATGATATCTTCATCATACGCCTGTAGCACCACATTTCAAAGGCTTCTACCTTTTTCTTGTCCGCTTCTCTTACTGTCCAGGCTTCACAGCCGTACAGTGCTGTGCTCCACACATATGTTTTAAGCAATCTTTTCCTTGTTTCTATGTTTGTGGTCTTTGAGCACAGTAGTTGCTTTTTCTTGTTAAATGCAGCACGACCTTGTGCTAATCTTTGTTTTATATCTTTTGTGCTTTTCCCATCTTGCGTTATCCTTATCCTCTTGTAAGTTTGTGTTACATACTTGTATTCTTGTTTTTGATTTATTTTCCCCACCTTTGCATACTAGAACTTTAGTTTTAGTTTTGTTAATTTTCATACCGTATCTCTCTGTTAGAACCGTTTCCATTTCATTAAGAGCCGCTTATAACACTTCCTTGCTAGACGCTAATACCGCTATATCATTATAATTATTTATGGTTCCGGGTTGGGACCGTGTCATTTTATAAATTAAGGTCGACGTTTCGCCGACTTTTGTAAGGGGCTTCATCAGAACAATAAATATATTAAAAGTTAAGAATGATAATATTAAATAGACAAGTCACAGTGTAAAGAGAAAAGTTACTCCTGAACTAGCAGACTGTAAAGAGAAGAGTTACTCCTGAACTAGCAGACTCACTAGCCCATTCATAGCCAAAAGGTGTCTTGTGGCGAAGTAACTTACTGTACTGTACTTACTGTACTTACTGTACTGTAAGTAACTTACAGTTACTTCGCCACAAGACACCTTTTGGCTATGAATGGGCTAGTGAGTCTGCTAGTTCAAGAATAAATCTTTTCTTTACACTGTGACTTGTCTATTTAATATTATCATTCTTAACTTTTAATATATTTATTGTCCTGATGAAGTCCCTTGAAAAGTGGGCGAAACGTCGACCTTAATTTATAAAATGACACGGTCCCAACCCGGACCATAAATAATTACAATGACTCCGGCCGTGAAAGCCTTTGACAATAACACCGCTATATCGTCTGCAAATCTAAGCATATCAATCTTTTGTCCTTGCATAGTAATTCCAAATGTCTTTCTGCATTTGACAGTATTCATTGCCTCTTCTATGTACAAGTTTAAAATCAACGGGGATAGGGCACATCCCTGTCTCACCCCTTTCCTAATGTTTACTTCTCTACGTTCCTGCTCTAATTCTATTACTGCTGTTTGGTCTTTGTATAAACTATGTACTATTCGTCTATCCCTATAACTCATTCCAATCTTTTTGAGTATTTTAAACATTTTTTTCCATTTTACATTGTCGAATGCTTTTTCCAGATCTACAAACCTTATATACGCGCTTTCTCTTTTTTAGTATAGTTATTATGATGCTACGTTTGAAATCTTTGGGTATCTCGCCTGTCTCATACATATAGCTTACAAGTTGGAAGAGAAGTTCTGCTACTGCTTGTCTAGCGGCTTTTAGAGTTTCTGCTTGCACCTTATCTGTACTCGGCGCCTTACCATTTTTCAGACTCTTTAATGCTAATTCAAACTCATCTCTAAGTATAGGATATCCCAAGTCATTATTTTCAATGTCTGATTCCTGTTCCAATGCAGTTAGTTCTTCTCCTGCATATAAATTCCCTATATATTCTTGCCATCTACTCACTTTCTCTACGTTTTCTATGATGACGTTTCCTTGTGTGTCCCTTATATTTTTGCTATACGGTTTTATATCCTTAAAATTCATTCTAATTAATTTGTATGCTTCGTCTGTCTTTCCTATTTCCATCTTCGTTTGTACCTCTTTGCACTTTTCATCAATCCATTGTTCTTTAGCTTTCCTGCATTTTCGAATAATTTCCCATTTTATGGCTTTGTATCTCTGTTTTCCTGTTTCGTCTGATTTATTTTTGTATTTTCGTCTTTCTTCTATAAAATTCAGGATATCCTTTGTTATTCATGGTTTCTATTTTCTTTTTGTGTATACCCCAGAATATCTCTGGCCGCCATGTCTAGGCTGGATTTAATGTTATTCCATTCTGTTTCTACTTCATTAGTATCAGATATTTTCTCGATACCTTTGAGCAATTCATTTGACTTTTTTTCAAATCTTTCTTGAATATCTTTATCTTTTAGTTTCTCTAAGTCCAAGTGCCTTTTTCTGTTTCTTTTTTTCAAATTTTTAAATTTAAGTGCGGCCTTCATAATTTCGATGTTGTGATCAGTGTCTATATATGCTTCTGGGTAGCTTCTACAGTCTTTTACTTGATTCCTAAACCATTGTCTAACAAGAATGTAATCTATTTCATATCTTCCTATATCTCCTGTCATCTTCCACGTATATCGTCTTCTAGCATGATGTTGAATCAATGTGTTTGTGATGATTAAATTGTTCTTGTTGCAAAATTGTACTAGCCTATTTTCTCTGTCGTTTCTTGCGCCTAAACCAAATAAACCTACTACTGCTCCTCCTTTACCCTCACCCATCATGGCATTAAAATCCTCCGTTATTATTAAATTTTCATATCCTTTTACGTATCTTAATATGTCTTCGATATCTTTGTAGATGGCTTTTACCTCTTTACCACTGTAGCTAGAGGTGGGCATGTATACTTGTATTATTACTGTGTTTACCGGTTTAGATTCTAATCTACCATGAGTACTCTTTCGTTCTTTTGTAAGGAATTTTCTACACAGTATCCTATCTTTTTCCGCATAACTATTCCCACACCCAAATTTCCTTCCTCTGCTCCTGTATGAATTACCCTGAAGTCTCCACTCCAAAAATCCCCCCCGCCTGTGGCCACCGAACTTCGTTAATCTCTACTAT
Organism: Platerodrilus igneus; assembly: GCA_036346225.1. Lineage (NCBI taxonomy): Eukaryota > Metazoa > Arthropoda > Insecta > Coleoptera > Lycidae > Platerodrilus > Platerodrilus igneus. The sequence continues at coordinate 360,170 of JARFIW010001411.1, forward strand.
GTCTAGTGCTAATCTATTCATTTCGATTTTTAGGTTCTCTAGCTTACCCACTTGCTTCATACTTCTTAAATTACACGCTCCGATTCGCAGAATATTCCCGACTCTTATTTTTAACTTTCCGATCGCATCCTCCAAAGTAGTCCCCTCCCGGAGATCTGAATGGGGGACTATTTTAACTCCGGAATTTTTTACTCCGGAGAATGCCATCATATTTGTTACAATTTAAGTACACTGTGTACTTGAGATAATGTGGTGGTTTCTCGTTGCCTTCCACATCGAGGTAGAGTGTCTTAGACTGCCATACCGACCCTTATGGTCTCTGCCAATCTAAGTACCGAAAGAACCGCTGCCCTCTTTCGGGGACCTGTCTTAGTCTGGTTCCTCACTAACGACCCTACTACTTTGGTTGGACCTGTAGTTTGGTTCTTTAGCTCATTAGAACACGCAAGCCATTTCACCTGTTCTAGTAATTTAGAACTCGGCAAGGTGCAGGCCCATTTGAAATGGCATATAGACAATAATTTGTTGTAATCATATACTCAAAATAATTCAAATTTATAAATTTATTATCATAACTCGCCTATACTATCATAATAATTCAAATTCAAAATAAATTGTTTTTAATTTATAATCTATTTACAATAAGTACAGTTCTAAAAGCTCACCGCGGTTATTGATTACTGAATAAGACAGTTTTAGTCAACTTGCTCCGAATTCTGTCAACATTTTTATAATTATTACTTATGTGATGTAATCTTATATTGCAGTAACACATTACTATCATCTTTATTAATTGGTTGAGATGACTCTCCTCCACATCAGAATTAACATATGCTTTTTATAATCTTGGGAGACAGTCTTTCGCACATTTTTTAATATTATTATTGCAGACCTGGCTAAAAAGTTCTGGTGATGCAACATGTTGTTTTGCAAAATTCTAATTTCACTCTCCGCAATTTTACAAATATGTATAACATCTGGATAAGCTTGTTTTGAAGCATTTTTTCTAGTGTAGTTTTTCAACTCGAGTTTTGAAGTTGGTGTCACCATTTCGATCATTTCCTTGCAAATATTGCACGCAAGTTTCTACTGAAGTTGTTTAACTACAAAGCCAGCAATATATTCTGAAATATCGCCTACGTATTATAATAAATTTTCTGAATATTTTCTGCAATTGATGAAATAATCATGATCGCTCATTTGTTCCTCCTGCTCTTCTTCAAATTGATTATTTATTGTATTTATCTGTGCACTAGTGGTGCTAGTAGCTAAAAGCATGGTAGGTATTTGTTCAATACAATTGGTGTTAAGTGAACCTTTACACTTGTGTGGACAAGTAGCCTCTTATATGCAGCTTTGAATTGTGTAGCAGTGGGATTGTTGTTAAAGCTTCCACGGCTCTTTATTGCGCTGAAGAACACTTCTAGATGGTCCTGAGATAATTTGTAGGCACAGAGGTATTTTAGATCATTTTGAGTGGAATGTATCGCCCAAATGTATTTCAACGACTTCATACTGATGATTAGTCCCACGAAACCAGTGTTTTTTATTGTCTGGTGAAGTGGCTTTCCTGTCTTTGTACATTTAATACCGGTTACGTATTCTCCATATTTGTCAATCTTGCTGAATATCATGTCCTTGTTTGAATCCTGAAGACTTGCTTTGAAATACTTTGCTAGAAAGTTTCTGCTATTCAATATATCGAATATTTTGTTTAATTTTGTTAGAAACTCCTCTGTTGCTTCACTGCCTATGAATGCATTACCGTGGTCTGTTGACTACTTCAAATAACGAATAGTCTTTGCAGCGCTTAACGATTAGGTTTGAGCAGATAATTTAACCTTCATTTTTTCTTTTTGTCAGTTCATATGCTGTTTGGTAATTTTCGTAGCTAAATGCAACCCTGCTTGTTCTTGAATTTCAACAATTTTTCCTAAGTATTTTCATTTGATGCTTCTTTTTTGTTCGTCCATAAATATACGGTTGGTTCCCCAAGCATTTCTAACTAGCTTGATCATGTGAGGGGGATCTAGTATCACATGTATTGGTTTATTGGTGACTGGATGAGACATGAACGTTTTGGAAGAATTGGCTGTTATTTCTGCTCAAAGACCATTCACCATTGTTATATTCGTGGCAACTCCATCAAATTTGACACTTGTTATGATTACGTCTATGTCATTTAAAATTCGCAAACACATACTTCATAAATTCGATTTTTGTGTTCCAGTTAGTAACTCAACAAAAAATAACCCACAAGAAGCTTTCACCTATCGTTGACACTAGTTAATAGGTGGACAATGGCCTGCGTGGCTAATGGTGATGATTCCTTGTCTTCCACTGTGCTCCCAATATTGACATATCTGCAGCAAGAAATCATAACTGTTCTACATAAAAATACATTTATACAAACGAGAAGAAAATACGTACCCTACAAACCTTTTCCCATTCCATTCAACCTTTTTGTATATAGACATTTCATCCACCATTAAAGAAAAAATGCGTTATAATTTGAATAAGGGCCGCTATACTTGTGGCCACGTCCCTAATGCTCCACCCGAAGGTACTACATTGGGTCTAAACGCGAAAATATAAAGATGCTTCAGATGTAATCTAACTTCAAAATTAATCGATCCTAAATAAAAATCTAACCAACTAAAACAAAAACCAAAAATAGGGTTTGAATAATGATATCCCTAGCGTTGATTTGGAGTGTCCGTTCAACAAAATACACGCGAAAGTAAAAGGGGGGGGGATCGGTAATACGAGATAGTAGTCGCCAGCTCTGCTTATCGATACGACCCGAAAGGTCGTCTTAAAACTATCCAAATCTAGCTAACTAATATTAAAAATGGATTCAAATTTCTAACCATTTGCCAAATATTTTAAGAGTAAATCCAGCAATTTTGCCTGCTCTATAAATTTACAAATTTGTCCTCCCTGATCTAAGTAATTTATTCTATCTTTAGCCTAAATCCATCCCTAGCTTTTCCTACCATTCCTAACTGATTTATATTATAGTTACATCCTTCACAATAACAACCTTCGTTCCTATAAAAATGAATATAAATAAATATAAAATGTAAATATAAATATAAATAAATATATTTATGTAAATAGATATTTAATAAGTATTAGGCATATAGCAGTGCACAAAAAAGCAAAAAGTATTGCCCAATTTATTAAGTGCACTCGCATAAGAATTATGTCGACTAGCGCCATTACTCACAAAAACGTGTTCGTTAAATTATTTCAAATCTACTTATCAATACAAATCAAAGCAGTAGTGAGGTAGGGCCGGTCCTACTTCAAAACGCGACAGACGTATTTTCCATGTGTAGAATACGGCTGAATCGTTTTAAATTAGGATCGGCCCTATATGATTTCAATGTAAAATAGTCGTGAAAACATTTCAATGTAAAATAGTTGTGAAAACATGAATTCTTCTATACTTTCAATGTAAAATGCTTGTGGGCACGTTTTGAATTAGGATCGGTTTTATATTACTTTCAATGAAACACACACGTATGTTGAAAAGTGCAGAGAAGAATGTGTGTAGCTGTTTTGAATTCGGTTTTCTATCGAGAAGTTAGACGTGCACCGTTTTGAATTAGGATCGGCGTTATATACTTTTAATGTAAAATGTGAAAACCTGAATTCTTTTCAAATGTAAAATACTTGTGGGCACGTTTTGAATTAGGATCGGCTTTATATTACTTTCAATGGAACACACGTATATTGAAAAATGTAAGTGCAGAGAAAATGTGTGTATATGTTTTGAATTTGGTTTTCTAGCCAGAAGTTATAAAGTATGACAGATGCAAAATATTGCATTCAAGTCAATTGTGTTTAATTAAAGTGGATTCTGATTTATGTTTAGAGGCTGCAAATACACACATGGGCCGGTTTCAATTCAAAATGTGTTCACTCTTGTGATAGGTTGAAAAGTGGGTTGGCAAAGTACGCAGATGGTGGTAATCTGCTATATAAGGAGATTGCTCCTAATATTAATTTAATTAGTCAAAGAAAAGCAATATGGATTTTAATACTCTTGATAAAACCACATATCGCAAACCTTATGTAAATTCAAAAGATATTATAGTGAATAAGAGGTTTAAAGTTTTAAAAGTGGAAACACTCAAGACAAAATATGGAGATAGAGTATTAGTGGAAACAGAAGAGTTCAAGAGTATATTGCCATTGAGATATTTTGAATACCTTCAAGCACATGGAGTGAAACAATTAAATGAAAGTATTGGCTCGAACAAACACGTATACATAACTAGTAAGGATCGATCGGTCTAACTGTCAACATAGAATTTTCAGAATAATATGTCACTAATTTAAGAAATTAGTTTATTATTATAACACATCTAAGTCGATTGTATAAAAAATTATGTATTAAATTAAAGTGGATTCTGATTTATGTGCGTTTTACTGAGTTTACTACCTTGTTTAAAGAAAGTCTTGTTTCAAAAGAGAAACTATTATAAAATACTTTTTTATTTTTACAAAATTGTTGAATATTTTGATCTAACTATTTATAAATGGAAAAGTATTTATTAACTCACGTTCTTGAAGTAACTGCTGCTCCCTCACCGCTAGTTCATTTTTTTTTTTTCTTTATTATTTCTAGCTCCAAATATATACGACGCAGTAGCTTCTCTCCACGCTTTTTAAATGCGTTAAGCAACTCTACTGCATCATCTTCGTAGGATTTGTCATCTTCACAGCAAACAGTCATATTTGATTCTGTACATAACTTTTTCATAGCCGACATGTTTTTGCCTGATCTGTGAGCATAACATAAAAGATTATTGTAGGTTCACCTTTTCTTTTGTATACTACCTGATGTTTCTGAGAGGTTCAGAGTGTATCAACGATTCTACGATAGCCTCAGAATTTCCAGAATGGTTTTTTGATCTAATGAAACTTATAAATTAGTAGTGTTTTAAAAAACACATGTATAAATGTGAAAAAGCACTTACCGTGATATATCTATTACGTCACTATCAAAAATAGCAGCAGTATCGAGTTGAGCCGAAGAACAACCAAAAACTTCTTTAATCACGTCTTCGTCAGAATGTAATATAAATTGCTCTAGAACTTTTAAGTTGGTACTATTACAATTTTTGACTGATGACAAGTTACTCATTTTTTTAAAAGTTGCTAGTAATAGTAACTAATAATTATACAAGAGATCTGATTAAATACTGTTGGTAAATCTACGTGAAGTATTTATATTAAATAATAAACTGATCTGTTAGAAAAATTAAAATTTGCATCGTTTTTCTGAAAAAATTCAGCTCTGTAATCTATTCTAATGAACAAAACAGTATGTAAGCGAATATAATTATACCTCAGCAGAAAATAATGAATTAGTTTCATTGTATGAAAAAGAAATTGCAATGAATGCACATAATAAAACCCTAAATTAGATTTATTTCGTTTAGATTACCGCTGTATAAGAATTTTTTAAAGGTACTGCTAAGCAGAAATAATGAATTACATTCAAATAATAAACTGATCTGTTAAAAAATTAAAATTTGCCTCGTTTTCTGAAAAATTCAGCTCTATAATCTATTCTAATAAACAAAACAGTATGTAAGCGAATATAATTATACCTCAGCAGAAATAATAAATTAGTTTCATTGTAGGAAAAAGAAATTGCAATGAATGCACATAATAAAAACCCTAAATTATATTTATTTCGTTTATATTACCGCTGTATAAGAATTTTTTTAAAAGGTACTGCTCAGCAGAAATAATGAATTACATTCATTGACTGAAAAATAAATTGCAAAAAGGCGCTGCATATATAGGGATATAGTAATTTGTGCGAATCATGCTGAATTTTTGTAGTAAACGCTAGATGATTATGTATGTTCCATTGAAAGTAATATAAAGCCGATCCTTATTCAGGTTTTCACATTTTTTCATATGTATCCATAAAAAAATAGCGCTGTAATGATTGTGTGTATTTTTTCTGTATACACATCATAAAATCAAAGGTCATATAAAACATTTTTTCATAGTAAACGTAACTGAATGAAAAATGATGTTGTATGCGAATTCCTATTACAGTTGTTTTGCTCAAAGTCGCCTTCAGTTTGTAAATACTGGAAATGCTTGCTTAGCGAATAGTTACGTACTGAATGCAACTCTGCTTGAAAATCATCTTGAATAAAAACGTAAATAAAGGAGATTTTTTTTAACAATTGCATTCAAAGCAATTCGCTATGCAATTATTTTGATTTGATGCTATTTCTTTTTTACAGTTGTTTTGCTTACGTGTTTTCCGTAAACTCAGATGAATGAACCTTTTTGAAATTGTTTTGCTTACGTCAGATGATATTTGGTATAAATATTAAATAGAGAAATACGTATATTGAGTAGTGTATTTTGATTTTCTATAGAATCATGAATGCTGAAACCGTATCCGAGATTAGTGCAGCAATTTTGAGATTAACTGTAAAATGCGTGAATTTATTGAAAACAGTGAATGAAATAACGAAACACATTTTAGTTATCAAAGCAAATATTAGTATATTGAAGCTTGCTATTAAAAATAAGATATACGAAGACAATCGACAAGAAAATCCTAGTAAACTGGAATCTAATTTAGCATATCTTAAAAGCTACCTTGTACGATTGAGGCACTTGAAACGCTCTTTGGAATATCGTGGAAAAGGTGTTGATTCAACGCTTTCTAGAGGTCATACTCCAAAAATTTGATTTGGCATGATGTACAATCATGTTTTGGAAGTCGAATAATTACGGGACTTATTACCAATTTAAATTATAGAGATCCTCTAGTGTTCTTAGACAAGGCGTTCGCTAGTTTTAAACGCAAGATTGTTGCTTGCTTAAAAAAGTCAATGTTGAAAGTTAATGTAATATTTGCAGCTAACTTTGTTAAGCCTACAACTGGCGAAATGGATTTGAAAACGTTTCCTACTGCAAATCGTCACATCGATATAAATACCAATCTCAAGCTATGGTATAAGGAGAACGTAATGAACAAGATTTCGAAGCGATTAGAAGAATTTAGCGAGAAAGATTCTGGTTGGGCAATCCGAGAAGTTTTACACTTGAAGGTAAATATAAACAATCATGATCCACTTAAAGGAGGGTGTTCAACGTTTGTACCGGTCCCGGACTTTATAAAAAGAAAAAGCTGTGGTAAATGTAATAAATAACGATCAACATTGCATTCTTTGGAGCTTGGTTTCCGCTTTATTTCCTGCTAAACAAAATAGTCATAGAATATCTAGCTATCCACATTTTGATACAGTATTACGCTACAATTCAATTCAGTTTCCAATTGCATTAAAAGACATAAAAAATTGAAAAGCTTAACAATCTCGCAATTAACCTATATTGTATAGAAAATGCTAAAATACTACCATTTTGTTTAAGTGAAAATTTTAAAAAATTGAACCTATTAATCTGTTAGTTTTAAATAATGATTCCTTACAATATGCTCGTCCTACAAATGCTAATGAGAATCACTTTCATTTTACTTGGATTAAGGATATGTCAAAATTATTTGCAAAACAGTTGTCTTCACATCACCATAAAAATTTTTTTGTTATAGATGTTTAAATAATTTTAGTACAGCAGCATTACTTAAGCGTCATTCGAATTATTGCGAAAAACAGAATACTTGCTCAATAAGATTACCTGAAGAATCTGAAAAGTATCTAACATTTAAACATTTCCACTATCAAGAAAAAGTATCATTTGTAGTTTATGCAGATATCGAATGTATACTAGAACCATGCAATGAGTCTGAAGTAATATTAAACACAGTTCGTTACCAAAGGCATATACCCTTTAGTGTAGCGTATTATTTGAAATGCTCGTATGATAATAAATATTCCAAATTTCAATTGTATCGCGGAAGGATTGTATAGAATGGTTTGTTGCTCAATTGAAACTGATTTCAGAAACGACTAGTAAAATTTTCTGTAACCCAAAACCTATGAATCCTTTAACGGAAGAACAAAAGTCAACATTTAAATTTGCCCTTCACTGTCACATTTGCAATAAACCTTTTAGTATAGATGATATTAGAGTTCGCGATCACTGCCACTTTACAGGTGAATTTCGAGGAGTGGCTCATCAAGATTGCAACATCAATTATCATAATTCTTATATGATACCGGTAGTTTTTCATAACTTATCAGGCTACGATTCGCATTTCATTATTAAAAAAATCTCGTTAGAGTTGTCAGGTTCGTTAAACATTCTGCCAATAAATAAGGAAAATACATATCTTTTACAAAATATGTAAAAGGTATGAAAGTTAGTTTTAGATTTATCGATTCATTCAGGTTTATGGCATCTAGTATCGAAAAATTAGCTTCCTACTTAGATGATAATAAAAATCCATCACCAGGAAAATTGTAACACTGATAATGAGTTTCAGTTACTTACGCGCAAAGGCATATTTCCCTATGATTACATTAACTCTTGGGATAGACTCAATGAAACCGATTTACCCTGTAAAACAGCATTCTTTAATCGTTTACGCAATGAAGAAATATCAGATGAAGACTACAATCATGCTAAACACGTTTGGCAAACATTTAATATAAAAACACTAGGGGACTATTCAGACCTATATTTAAAAACAGATGTACTGCTCTTGTCTGATATATTTGAAAACTTTAGAAAAACTTGTATGTTCACGTATAAGTTAGATCCGCTTCACTACTTTACGGCTCCTGGTTTAGCTCTAGATGCGATGTTAAAACGACGAACGTTAAACTCGAGTTGCTTACTGATATTGAAAAATAATGTTTTTAGAACGGGGAATTCGTGGCGGTGTTTCTCAATGTTCGAATAGATATGCTAAAGCAAATAACAAATATATGAATGCAGATTATGATCCAAATTTCGATTCTAAATATTTAATGTATTTTGATGTTAATAATTTATATGGGGCTGCAATGTCTGAATATCTTCCATATGGAGATTTTGAATTTTTAGATGGTACCAGTCCAGATATAGTACGTTTAGACATACTTAATATTCCTGATGATTCTGATGTAGGATATATTTTTGAATGCGATTTACACTATCCAGTATCTTTACATGAAATACACAGTGACTCACCTTTGGCGCCTGAACATATGATACCACCAGTACCTTCAAATAAATCAAACTTAAAGAAATTACTTACAACTTTATATCCAAAACTCAACTATATTATTCACTATAGGAATTTAAAATGTATTTAAGCTACGGTTTAGAACTGAAAAATTCATAAGGTACTTCGATTTAAACAAGCCCCTTGGTTAAAAGAATACATTGATTTGAATACGAAATTAAGACAACAGTCAAAAACAGTTTCGATATATGCTTTTATAAAAATATGATAAATTCGGTTTATGGAAAATGATGGAAAACGTACGGAAAAGGAAAGATGTGAAATTAGTGAGCAAATGGGAAGGGCGGTTTGGAGCTCGTAGTTACATAGCGAAACCTAATTTTCATAGTTGCACTGTGTTAGACAAAGATCTAGTCTTAATAGAAATGAATAAATTAGAGGTTTATTTAAACAAACCCATTTATGTAGGTTTCTCTATTCTAGATATTTCAAAAACCTATTTATATGAATTTCACTATAGTTATATAAAATCGCAATTTGCTAACAAAGCAAAGTTACTGTATACAGATACGGATAGTTTGATATACGAGTTTAGCGTTGAAGATATTTACTCTTATATCAAACAAGATATTCATAGATTTGATACTTCCGATTACGACCCTCATAACAAATATCATATTCCATTATCAAATAAAAAAAGTTCCTGGTATTATGAAAGATGAAAACAATGGTGATATCATGCTAGAGTTTGTAGGGCTTAGATCTAAAATGTACACTTACAGAGTTCAGGATAGGATAATAAAAAAAGTCAAAGGGATCTTCCTTAGCAAGTATTAAGCAAATTTCTTTTGATGATTATAAGAATGCTTTGTTTTATAACCAGTCTGTACAGAAACAACAATGTTTAATTAGATCAGTCAAACATGATGTCTTTACTATTAAACAAAACAAAATTGTTCTTAATCCAAGTGATGATAAAAGAATTCTTAGTACCTCAACCACTGATACTAAACCTTGGGGTATAACTATACACTCAGAAATGACTTGTGAAGCTTCAACCGCTGGCTCAAATAAAGAATGCAATTTATTTTATCTCGATTAACATATAATTTTTTTAGTTATAAAACTTCAGTGTTATGTTTATACCTGCACAAGTACACGTTTTTTTTTTGGATGTATCTAAAAATAGGATACCTTTCAATCTGCCTGAGTTTGAACTATATTAGTATAAATGTATTGTAGAGAAAAATAGTAGTAATAACCGTTCTGTTTTAAAAAATCCAGTTTCTTAATAACATACCAGTTAGTTTATTTTGAGAAATGTATAATATGTGAAAGATATTGTAAAAAGCATGTAAAAAATATTAATAAATAGACTGTGATTGCTAAATGATTTATTGTTTTTTCATAATTTGTAACAATAATAATAATAATAAAGTAATTATAATATTCTTATGCTGTTTGAGAGTGGATTGTATTTGACTATCTTATCATGAAGTATAAGGCAATGACAAGATGTATTTGGCAAAACGTTTCTGCTAGTTTCAAATTCTAATCTAATATCGACAGTACCAGATTTTAACGTTTCATTTTGTCTAGAACAATCTATGACTACTAATGGTGCAATACTTCGTAAATCTTCAGGATTAAAAAGTGGTTCATTTTCCTTTTCGTAGTATGATTGCTGAAACTGAGCATACATCTCATATAACAACGCAGTCTGTTTATTCTCGAACTTCAAATTTAAGTTATCGTACGGGAAAATTTCTGAATTTAAATATAGTTTCATGTTGGTTAAATAGCAATGATCAAAACGACTGTAGTTGCTCATGTATCTATTTTTTTGGTTGGTTTGGAAACCGACAATCACAAATCTTGGTTTTTCTAATTGTGTTGTTGTTTTAATGTTCCATGTATGACGTTTCGTTTCTTGTAGAAGTTGATATTCATGCAACTCCCATCCTCTAAACGGAATATGCAAATCCTGATTTTGTGCAACGCAAGTTATGTATCCCCCAATTACATATATATATTGATATAATTGAATCTAATAGGAATTATTAGAAATTATTAAGTAAAAGTATAAGTTCAATGCAACATTGTAATACAAGGATAACCCAGAGAGGTTATCGACAGTTCATGTGAACGGACATGCAACTTTGCATCCGTGAGGGCAGTGATACTGCAGGTGGCAGGTCGCAGGCGGTCAACAGACTGCAATTACTTAGAATTAAGTTGTTACATTGTATTAAAGTGTACAATTAAGGAGAAACGCAGACATGAGATCTGCAAGTTCTCACAGCCGTGTGAGGGGCAGGTTATTATAAAAGGCCCGGGAGCTCAATGCCCGGCAGTCAGTCTCCAAACTCCATACTTCGTTGTTTGAGCTACTCACCTGTACAATTAAATTATTTTTATTAATGTTATTAAGAACCAGCTATTCCAAATTTCAATGTAATTTCTGTTTAACTTAGTAATAAAAATATTGTTAAAGTTTCAAAGTGTTTTTAAAAAACCAGCTCCAAAGGCCCGAACTTTAACTGGCGCAGTCGTAACGGATGTCAAAAGGGCACTGAAAATCCAAAATCGAAAGATTGGTGACCAAGAATTTTATTCGAAATTTTGGCAGAACCCAAACCAAGTTGGAGGAAGAACAAGCATAGTCTGAATCCAGCAACAAACCAAGTTGGACAAGGAACAAGAATCGTCTAAGGCCAACAATCAAACCAAGGTGGACAAGATACAGAATCGATCAAACCCACCAAAGAAACTGATGAAATTAATGTAAGTTCATTTCCATAACCTTTTTTTTTTATTTCAAACCAAAAAACCAAATTGATATATGCTAGTATTATAACTATTGAGTACCATTTATATTTACTGTTTATGAATTGTATTTTTATGAATATTTTGAAAATAGTTCAAAGTGAATTACTTTCAAAACGAGACTATATAACATTTTATGAAACTTGAATGTTAAAGAAATATTTTTTCTTTAAAAAGCAAATGAGACTTGATTATTTACAAAGAGATTTTCTTAAAATAAATAAGAATTGAATTTAAAAAGAGATTTTCTTTTTAAAAGTAAATGAGAATTAATATTAAGATATCCTTACCATAATAAATAGAACGAACTCAAAATAATCCAAAAATAAACGGGCGTGCACATTCACTAACACCAAATAATTACCGCGATTCAACGCACGTTTATAAACCGGCAAACTAGAAACACAGAACGCAATTTAATTTCAAAGCTAAAGCTAATCTTTAAGCAATCACGGAACAATTATTAAACCATTGACCTCTATAATACTGATAAATCATAGCAAACACTCTGCTACGGTAATTTAAAACCACCTAAGATAAATACGCGAAGAAAGCATTCCTTATTATACAGTTAAAACTCAGAGAAAATCACTTTCAGAATTCTTGCACAGTACTAAAGAAATAGCTTTCAAGAACTTTCAGTACTAAAGCAATTTGCATCATAAGTACTAAATCTATCACGGAATAATAAAATCGACGCAATTTCTATATTAATAAAAGCGTGTACAATTGCAATAAACTCTAAACGTTTTTCAACTAATTAATCAGCATTATAAAGTGCAGTAAAACGATCATCATAAGAATCTTTAATTAAAACGCTAAAACGTTATCATACACTCATAATTGTAAACCTGAAAACGCACATTACGGAGAGATTCAATTACCAACAAGCATTATAATACCAAGAGATCTAAAATAAAACAGACGTAACACTTTATGCGAAAGCAGTTAGCAATTACAGAAACAGACGTATCTAATTTCTATTAACACCTGTAAGAGTTAAGTACCTCAACAAGTATAATCATATGTACGCAATTATTACAAAGTAATGAACACTATATCTTTTAGTAGTTCATGCAAACAATAAAGTGCAACCTCGAGTCATATTAATTACAAGTTGACAAAAGTTAAATAAAACAAAGCTAAACGAGAATAAATCTATCCATTTAAGATTCCTTAAGAAGCAGGAACTCAAGACAAAGTAAAAGCTGCATTAAAAACAGACAAATCCCAGACTACGGTAATTATTCTAACATTATTGAAATAAATCTCACAAGAACATCACTGCACTGTGTAATTAAATATAAACAAAGAACGACTACGATTTTAAAAATAACTTGACGCAATATTAACAAATCCAAGCCAAAAATCTAATACTACAAGTACGAAATTAATCTCAAATTCTCACCAAATTTTATCCACCCAATCCAAACTGAAAATTAACCATTCCTAACTAAAAAATAACGCCGAAAAATAACGAAATAAACATCAACCTTTACCAAAATTTTATTTACCTAATCTAATTGAAAAATTAACACACCAAAACCAAAGTTAACGTTTCAAATAGCTAAATCAACATCAATTTTTACAAAACTCTAAGTTATCCAATCTAAAAAGGAAAATTTAAAAAACCAAAGCAAAAATAACATCATAAAAAAAAAAATCATCCCCAATTTTTACAAAATTCGAAATTATTTAATCCAAAAGAAAAACTAATACATCCAAAGCATAATTAACGTTACAAATAGAAAATTAACCCCAATTTTTACAAAATTTGAAATTTCACAACCCGAACGGAAAATTAATAAATCCGAAGCAAAAGTAACAATACAAATAGCGAAATAAACCTTAATTCAAAAAAAAAAAAAAAAAAAAAATTTTGAAATTTCCAAAAATCGAAAACAACCCTTAACCAACATGAGTAACACAGACTTACGTCTCTATTTAGAGACAATTCAGACGTTTGATGGCACCCAGGCCCATCTCTCAAATTTCATTGGAGCATGTGAAATGTTCCTAAAAACCTTTTACAAACCCGGAGATGACGCAAGAAATTCATTGCTTATACGCTTAGTAATAAGTAAACTAGCCGGAAGGGCACTAACATTAATCGCCAGTAGGGACGACTTATCGGAATGGGACCAGTTTAAACAGCTACTAATTGCATATTTTGGAGACCAACGTAATATAAAATGCCTGGTACGAGACCTAATAAACCTTAGAATGGAACACAATCAATCCCCCTACCAATTCGGAATGAAATGCCAAGACGTGAGAAGTTTAATTTTAACAAAATTAAAAATCGAAGAACCCTGATCAAAACGTTAGACATTTAAAACAAAATGTATGACGAAATGGCACTAGACACATATATAAACGCTTTACCAGAACGACTATCGGATAAAATCAGATTCCAACGACCCCAAAATTTAGAAGAAGCTATGAGCCTAGTAATAGAAGAAGAAAATGTAATGTATTACCGCAACAGACTATACAATCCCAACGCAAATAAAAGTTATTCACCAACAAAAACTATACAAGCTACAAGACAAACAATCCCTCAACAAAATTCACACCCTTTAACACACAAACAAATCAACCGCGAAGTAACAACCCAAGTTTTAACAATACCAATTTTAATAATCAATTTAAAAATTTTCAAGACCAACATTCAACCCAACTTTTACGAAACCCGCATTCCAACTGAGATTCAATCAAAACCTAAACCAACAAAGACCAGCATTCAACGCAAACCCTAATAGAAATACACCAATGACTAATACTCATAACAACCCTAACAATTATTACAAACCAACACCAATGGACACCTCATCTGGTAACACCAGACAAAACACAAAAATAACACATATCCGACCAAACCCTCATCAGAAACGTAATTTTACATCGGAACAATTATTTCATCAAGAAATAGAAAAATTTGACACTGACCAGAATAATTACATTGAGACACTTACGAACAATGAATCAAATCATACAGAAACTTATGAACGTGACGAACAATACGAAACTTACGAGGAGTACGACGAAGAAAACTCAAACTCAAATTTTCAAATGGACCAATTCATAACGGACCAAACTTAATAAACTTAAATAATATAAATCATTTAGTATTACCATACATAGAAATACCCCACGCCAAATTCAAACTATTAATCGACACCGGATCATCTAAAACATTAATTAGCCCCAGAACCGTACAAAAACATTATTTAGATTATGTAGAAAGAGAACCATTCAAAATCAAAACAGCTCATCAAACGACACTACACCAATTCGTAGCAAATATACCCTTACCGAGAACATTTAATGTTAAAATGAAACATAAATTTTGTGTATTCGAATTTAACGACAAATATGACGGATTAATCGGAATGGACCTTCTAAGAAAATTAGGAGCCAACATTGACATTAAAAATCGCTTATTAAGGACAAAATACGGAAAAATCCCAATTAAATTTCAAAACACACAAGTTGAACAAAAATACACTATAGAACCCCGAACGGAAAGAAAAATAAAAATCCCAGTAAAATCTAACAAAAATTTAGGAATAATAAATCATATGACATTTCAACAAGGAGTAGAAACCCCAACTGCCTTAGTACAAATAAAAGATAACTTTGCAACCACAACAATATTAAATTCAAACGACTATCCCGTAGAATTATCATTGACAGACCCAATTAACGTAGAAGAACTAAATTTTAATGAAATGGAAATAGACGAAAATTTAGAAAACGATTACAACCCAATAGAACATGACGAAATGTTAAGAGAAATTTAACTAACATCCGCTTTAATACCGATATCAATCAAGAAGAAGAAAGAGCAATTAAAACTTATGTTTTGAATACGAGACATATTCCATTGTGAAGGAATACCATTAACATTCACCAACACAGTAAAACATAATATCGAGTTGACAGACAATAAACCAATCTTTACAAAAGCATATAGACTACCTCATGCAAGCCAAGAAGAAGCTGACAGACAAGTAGCAGATTTATTAGACCAAGACATAATCCAGCACTCCAATTCACCATGGAGCAGCCCCGTGTTAATAGTACCCAAGAAATTAGACGCAACCGGAAAGAGAAAGTACAGAATGGTAATAGATTATAGAAAGTTAAATGAAAAAACGGTAGATGACAAATATCCACTACTAAATATTACCGAAATTTTAGACAAATTAGGCAAATGACAATATTTTACAACATTAGACCTAGCATCAGGATACCATCAGGTAGAGATGGAAGAAAAAGACATATCAAAAACAGCCTTCAGCACACCTAGAGGACATTACGAATACAAACGAATGCCATTTGGACTAAAGAACGCACCCGCTACTTTCCAGAGAGTCATGGACAATATATTACGAGGAATACACAATGAAAAATGCCTTGTATACCTTGACGACATCATAGTTTATTCCACATCACTAGTAGAACACATAGAAAGATTGAAAGAAGTATTCGAAAGACTTAGACAAGCACATTTTAAAGTACAATTAGACAAAAGTGAATTTTTACAAAAAGAAGTATCATTTTTAGGACATGTAATAACACCCCAAGGAGTAATGCCAAATCCAGACAAAACAAATGCAGTTCTAAATTACCCATTGCCAAAACAAACAAAGAAATTAAAGGATTTCTAGGACTTAGTGGTTACTACCGCAAATTCATTAAAAGTTACGCTCAGATAACCAAACCTCTGACAAATTGTTTAAAAAAGGGAAACAAAATTGAACACACCCCGGAATTTATTAAAGCAGTAGACAAAATTAAAAACATATTAACCAATCACCCTGTATTAGAATACCCAGACTTTACAAAACCATTTATACTGACGACAGACGCATCAAATGTAGCATTAGGCGCAGTATTGAGCCAAGGAAAAGTAGGTAGCGATAAACCTATTAGCTACGCATCCAGAACCCTAAACGAAACCGAACAAAAATATAGCACTATAGAAAAAGAGTTATTAGCCATAATTTGGGCAACAAAATATTTTAGACCTTACCTATACGGAAGAAAATTTTACATATATACCGACCATAGACCACTAGTATGGTTATGCAAACTGAAAGAACCGAATTCAAAATTACAAAGATGGAGAATCAGACTCGAAGAGTATGATTACGAAATTATATATAAAAAGGGAATTTATAACAACAACGCAGACGCTTTAAGCCGAATCCAACTCAATGCATTAGAAACGGAATCCATTATAGGAAACGTAGACGATACACAAATAAGGGAAGATCCAGACGAGATCGACACTATACATTCGACACAAAACGAAGAACCAAAAAACGCGATTAAAATTTTAAACGAAGCAATCGATATGAAACCCAATCAATTTATAATAACCGAAGTTTTAAATAATCCCAATCCAGTAAAATATACAAAAGTAGATAACAAAAAGATATATCAAATTCAAATAACAAAAGATGATAATGAGGAACAAATAATTAAAATTTTAAAAGAATACACCCCCGAAAAAAAAAGATTTTATTTTTATTTCAATACCGAACATTTATACCAAAGATTTTCAGAATTATACATTAAACTATTCAATAACTCTGGACCTGAACTCATCAGATGTACTAGAAAACTAATAACACTAAACGACCCTGACGAAATAAACGATGTAATTAGAAATCAACACGAAGGAAAACCAACCATCGTGGAATTAACGAAACAATAAAACAACTTGTAAGACGTTATTATTTTAAAGACATGAAGGACTTGACCACAGATTTCATTAACCAATGCGAATTATGTGACAAAGCGAAATACGATAGGAAACCCCCAAAGATACCCTTAATGTTAACCAAAACACCCGACAAACCATTTCAAAAACTACATGCCGATACTCTAGTAGTAGAAGCGCAAAACTATCTAACGATTGTAGACGCATTCACAAAAATAGGCCAAGCCATACCAATCACATCCAAAAATAGCATTGACGTGACCCAAGGATTTTTACAATATTTCACATTTTACGGAACACCCGAATCAATCACTTTAGACAATGGTAGCGAATTTAAAAACGAGACAATACAAAACACTTTAGAACTTCACAAAATAAAATTCATTTCATAACGGAAAACCACCCGAATCAAACGGACTAATCGAACGATTACATTTAACCCTGCTAGAACAAATTCGATTATTAAGAATAAATTATAAAAGGAACATATAACCAATTTAATGTCATACGCACTAATCGCCTATAATAACACAATTCACTCATCAACAAATTTTACACCCTTAGAATTAACATTAGGACATTCAGATTCACGAAATCCCTATGACATACACTACAACAAGGAAGTATATCAACAATATGCGAAAGATCACAAACAGAAACTAAAAATAACTTACGACAAGGTAAAAGATAAATTAGAAAACGATAAAGAACGTATCACCACAACCCGAAACAAAATACCGACTCAAATAAATTTTCAATAGGACAAACCGTATATGAGAAAAACTTTCAAAGCAAGCGACATAAAACAGCACCCAGAAATTTAGGACCATTCAAAATTAAGAAAATATCAGATAAAAATATAGCAGTAGTAGACAACGGTAAAATAACTAAATACATTCATTTAAAAAACCTAAGACACCCTGTAATTTCAGATGGACAGTCATCACCCTTACCGTCAACCTCCACCCAGGTAGAACGGACAACCCAATAACAATAAATAAAGAACAACCCCGGTATACTACCAATAAACTAAGCAGTGTACAAAATACAACAATTACTCAAATAATATCCACCCTTACTTTAATGCAACAAATGTTAGCAACATTAAGAAAAACGAAATAATATTTTTAATAGAAATCTAGATAGTAGAAAGTAACAATTATCATTATTATCATTTATTTACAAAGGTTACTAGCACATACCAAGTAATCATACCCAAAACCAAATTCCTATCCCTAAATGAACTGAGATATGGTTATACAAACGAAAAATGTACTGAAGTAACACCAAACCAATATTTATGTCAATCGATGACGACAACAACCATTCAAGAAGACAGCCCTTGTGAAGTACAACTATTAAAATTCTCAAATCATTACGAAAACTGTGAAACTAAACAAGTGCAAATAACTAATATGAAAATTCAAAAAGTTACAGATAACAAATGGATAGCCATTTTCCCAACAGAAGTAATCAGAGTTTATCAAGATCCCATAGCAACAAAGAAACTTGCAAACCTACCGGAACTACAATTCAAAATACAACAAGAAGACGAAGAAATAATAAAGAAACCTATGAAGCTAGAGCATCTAGACTTGGACGATCTCAACCACGCCGTGAAATTAGTGGAAAGTTATAAAGAACAATTAAGTGAAATCAAAACGCCAAAGTTACATTATAACAATATAAGTGTTTGGACAATTGTATTAACCATTTTAATAATTTTTGTAATCATGTATGTATTATACAAAATGTACCTTAGATATAAGAATGAAGGAAACAGTTCTAGATTTAAGGAAACAAAGAGAAAAAGGAAACAATAAGCATACCATTAGAAACAATAAATTTTAAATGAATTTAAATAATGAATTTTATGTATTTAAAAATTAAGAAAACCTTAATTTTTCATTTACGGTGGAGGAGTTATGTATCCCCAATTACATATATATATTGATATAATTGAATCTAATAGGAATTATTAGAAATTATTAAGTAAAAGTATAAGTTCAATGCAACATTGTAATACAAGGATAACCCAGAGAGGTTATCGACAGTTCATGTGAACGGACATGCAACTTTGCATCCGTGAGGGCAGTGATACTGCAGGTGGTAGGTCACAGGCGGTCAACAGACCGCAATTACTTAGAAATAAGTTGTTACATTGTATTAAAGTGTACAATTAAGGAGAAACGCAGACATGAGATCTGCAAGTTCTCACAGCCGTGTGAGGGGCAGGTTATTATAAAAGGCCCGGGAGCTCAATGCCCGGCAGTCAGTCTCCAAACTCCATACTTCGTTGTTTGAGCTACTCACCTGTACAATTAAATTATTTTTATTAATGTTATTAAGAACCAGCTATTCCAAATTTCAATGTAATTTCTGTTTAACTTAGTAATAAAAATATTGTTAAAGTTTCAAAGTGTTTTTAAAAAACCAGCTCCAAAGGCCCGAACTTTAACTCGCATTCTATTAAATTAATTCGTTGAGTATCATCAACGACTACATGCGGCATTTTCTATAAAACTTTGTTTAAAACAACTTTTATTTCTTCATCGGGTGTAGGATTAATTATAGCATTAGTATCAAAACTGGAACGTAGTAAAACTAACTCATGACGTATGTTTAAAATAATTTTTTTAAAATCTTCGCATAATCCGAGAACCATTGAAAGGTTTATTGCAACATTAAAATTCCCATTGGCATCGACTATTTGCGAATCATCCATAGGAGACCACCCAGCGTTTTGTAAATGTTTACTTTGATTGCTATTATATGAAACATATCCCTTCATTATAGACGTTAATCCAGGATTCCGAACACGATCTACAATGATACCTCCAATCTCATATCTAATTTCATCAAAAGCAGCAAAATTCCATTATTTACAAACTTTGCTGTCTGAGACGGCGTTCCATCTGTTCTAATTAATTTGCCTTCTATGTACAGCATGCTCTTCGATGGTAAGGTGTATACATCTTGTTGCTGTATAGGGATTCGAATTTCATCATTATTGTTTAAAGATGTGTTAGCATAAGGTTGATGAGTATGTTTTCAATATTAACAATTGCATTATCGAAGTAAACTTTTTCACGCACGTTCAGTATTTCACTATTCATTCTACTTTTTTTAATTAAATAAATGCAGTCCTAACGATTGTAGAAACTGCCGGTTTTGTGTTGTTAGCGGTTTTGAAACAATCAATCGAGTGTCGATTGCTTTGAAATTTCCAGCATTTATAGCAATTCTTGACATGTTGCGTGCATTATACTTAATACCCATGGCTATTGCAGATTTTTTAAATGCAACCTTACAGTTAGCAGTTCTCCTCTGAAATTAACTAAATTTCCATCTTGATCTAACACTTTAACTATTATTTCATTTATTATACGTGACTTGATTGGTAGATATATAATCGTAGGTGGGCACTCAACAATTTTAAAACCTGCAGGTACTTGCGGAAAAAATTCGTATATTACATGGGCTGGTTTACTATTTAAATAGGATCCGCTTGCAATATTACAATCGATTAAAACTGCATTCACTTTACAAATGTTGATTGCGTAGTCTGCTTGATGCGTGACAAATGCTAGCAATTTTGTGGATTGAAACCAAGTAGAGAACCAATTGAATCCTTTTGGTAAAATCCACATCTAGACTACATTTAATACTACATTTAAGTGTATTATTGTCAGCTGTAATTTCTATATACACTGGAGTCTTTCTAGCGCTTCGTGATTGTTCCATACGACCACGCCATCTTTTATCACCTAAAGCTTTTTGAAGATATTTATTAATTTCTCTAATCTCATAAGCACCTTCAGGTATTTCTATGAATTCTCCGTTAGATCCATAATAAAATTTATTATTTATTCCTTTTCTATGTTTGGAATTGTGTTATAAGACTCAAAATTTGTTAATCCTAATACGTACTCCGAATCATTATCCAAGTTTATAGGTGGATTAAAATTGCTTGTTAAAACTGAAGTGTTTCCCGTTAGAGTAAAAGTGTACGACATAACGACTTCGTACGCAGTTCTATGCGCTACTTAGAAATTGTAAGCATAAATGACCGCAAAACACAGTACCGTACGATTGTTCTTGGTTAATGTTATAAAGAATTCTACATTTACCCCGCTATTCAAATAATTTATCAACTCTGTTGGCGGTCGCAGGTTTCCGTAGCTGTCATAGTAAATAGCGCTACTACCGTACTTTTTGTAAGAGGTCCAATGCGTGCCTAAACCTTCTATTCCATCTAAATTAATTATACCACATTCTTTAAAATTAACTTTCTTGGGAAGATTGTTTCTCATGAACACACCACGGAAATATGGTACTTCTAATTGCTTAACAAACTCTATTAATTCTACATTGCTTAGTGCACGATTAGGTAAAATCAAGTTGCGTTCCTTTGAGGTTTTGCAGAGGCTAAAAAAAGACCAAAACCTTTTTTATAAGGTTTGATGTACATGCCGTTTCCGACTGCAATGTCCTCCATTGCCTTGTTATGACGCTGTTTTTCCGCTAGTTGTTCCTTAGCTATTTTAGTATCTGAAACTGCTTTTGCAACAGCAGCTGCACCTCCAGTAAGAGTACCAAGAGCGCTTAGGCCTGCAAAATTGGTATTAGTGGTAGAAAACCTCCTGTTTTAGGAATTGATATAATACGAGCTGATTTAATATGCTTCTTTTGTTTTGCTGTATTGGCTGCCTTAATTGCTATGTTGATTGCATCCATAACATTAGATCCTTTAGACTTTTTAAAGCTGTACGTGCTTGTTTGATAATACTTTTAATACCTAGCGTACTTCTTATTTTACGTTTCTTTATCAGTTGTCTTATTTTATTGATATTTTTGTTCTCAGTGATGCACAGGCACCCATACCAAGTTTTACTTTAGCTTTCATTGCGGTAGCTACTCCAAATGCTGCTACTTTTTCACCTAAAGACGAGTCACCAGAATTTAGTCTTTCTGTAGCTAACTGAGCTAACTTCGAATCTGCTTGATGGCGTTTAGATAGATCCTTTTCTTTGGAGTATGCAATATCGTGCTCCTTACAAGCCTCGTCTAACTTGTTTATTCCTTGTCTCCTCGAGCTAACCGTTCGATTAGTTTTGTACCCGGACCGCAAAATTTGTAACCCGGAATATGCGCTTCGAATGGTAAATTGTTAATTACAGTATTTAATAGTCCGTTCCCAGTAGTTTTAGAATTATTATATGTAATCATTAGAGGACAACTATCCTCTCAAGATGTGCAGCAAATAAATAAAATATTATGAATTAATGATTCTTTATATACTAGCCGTTTCTTATATATATAATTCTACTTTTTTTACAAATCGAATTTAGTACTTGCAAACATGCATGTTGTGAAACAATCAACACCTTTAACCATAAACAATAATGACATTGGTGCGCAATCTTTAGCTAAAAGAAAAACATAGCGTCCTTCTACCTGCATCTATTCGATGTCTAGTTGTTGGTCCATCAAATTGCGGTAAAACCAACGTTATGATTGGGTTGATAGAACATCCTAATGGTTTAAAGTTTGAAAACGTATATGTTTATTCTAAATTACTTTATCAACCAAAGTATCAATACCTTGAAAGTCTACTGCAACCAATAAAAGGGATCAAATATTATACATTTTCCAGTTCTGATAATATTATATCACCATCTGATGCTCGAAATAATTCTATATTTGTTTTTGATGATGTAGCTTGCGATAAACAAGGTATCATTAGGAATACTTTAGTATGGGGCGTCATAAACAAGTAGACAGTTTTACCTTTGTCAAAGTTATACTCGTAGACCTAAGCACTTACTACGTGATAATGCTAATCTTTTAGTTTTATTTAAACAAGATGATTTAAACTTAAAACATATATATGACGATCAAGTCAATACTGACATGAAGTATGATAAATTCCGTGAAATATGTGCTGCTTGTTGGCGAGACAAATACGGTTTCTTAGTTGTAGACAAAGATAGTGAACCAGATCAAGGAAGGTACCGAATAGGTTTTGATCACTTCATACATATTTAAACCTTGAGAGACGCAAGTATCGTTAGCATCGAAGAATTTTTTTTATTACAATAAACTTTTACGCAATGAATAAGGAGTCGATAAAACTTAAAAGAATTTTAATTAAGAAAAGAAACATTGTAAAAAACAAATTGCGTCAGTTAAAAGATAATGAAGTCGTCCAAGTGGAATCAATATTACCCATAACATCACGATTAGAAACTATTGCTAATAAACTGGATGGGGAAAGTGTGGTAAAGAAAGAGAAATTTAAAGAAGAAGAAGAACTGCCTCATAGCAGTGTAAAAACAATTAAACCTACATTGCTAGGAAGGAACGTTGACTATATTGATTCGCCGGTTATTGCACAGCATATACCAAATATAAAAAATGATGCCCTAGAGGTAAATGATGATGATGTTGAGAATGAATACGAAGCAGAAATTAATCGAAAAGCACAAGAAGCTCAGGAATATATTCAAAGCTTTGTAGATTCACCTGGTATGACACATTATCTCGAACAGCTACATGCGCTACCTCGAGAATATATTTACAATATGTTTAAAGATGTTAAGAACGAATTTGATCATAAATATGGTATTAGGTTTAACCCTGATTCGAATGGTCTTATGATAGGCAATTCGAATTTCGCGTTGGATGATGAAAATGTTCTAATAAATGATTTGAAATATACAGGTACTCCTGGATTATACGAACTACTGTTTAAAAATATCCTGTCGGGTACAGTCAGCAAGATCTAAAGTCGTACCTTGATATTGTGAAAAGAACAAATGCTAATAGAAGATATTATTCTGAAACAGAACAAATTCAGGGTAATACTTCATATAAGTACAAAAATATAATATCTACATTAAACATACTTCCCAAACACCCCGTAGACCTAGAACATTACCCTATAGAAAGCGTCTTGGAGACGGTATGACAATGGAAGTATCAAATAACGCAATAGATTATTTATATTGGAATGATCCCAATGAACTTGTTGATAGATTACGACTTTTAGTTTCATCACAGACTGCTGGACACACAGGTCACGGCAACGAAATAAATTCGATCATTGAAGAATTGCGTGAGGCAAAAGTAATTAGATGATATGACAATTGACAAATTTGGAAGGCACTTACATAACCGTAAAATAGATATAAGTGAACAGGAATATGAAAACAAAAGTGAAGGTTTTGAAACCTTGATTGAGTATAAGTTACATATGCTACATTACACGGTAGTAGCAACGTTTTACTCTAATACATTCCTCGACGGTGATAAGACATTTCTTATTTTCAATATTAAACATAATTATGAATTTCCTTATGAGGAAGCAGTCATTGAGAATATTAAAGGATACCCGCAAGACATTGAAATTCTTATAAACGAAAAAGTTATGTAATTGCACAGTTACAAGGATTTTTGCTTAAACGTATGGATGTAATCAGCTTTCGTGACAGCGGTGCTATCATAAACAATACCACAATGTTTCTTGATTTTATATTAAAAGTTCCTTTCAAAGCAAGTGGAGCCCGCGACATTCAAACATAGCAGTATCTTAAATAATTGTATTTAATAAATCCTGATTAGAAAAAAGTATTATGTTAGTTGCTCAATCAAAAGTGAAAGAGGATATAGTAAATGAACTTCATAAACCAGCACGAATAAATTTCAAGAGACGCAAAGTGATAGTAAAAGGTTTAAATGACCTTCTTCAGACCGATTTGATTGAAATGCTACCATATTCGCAAACAAACAAAGGATTTAAATACATTTTAGTAGTTATTGATTGTTTCTCCAAATACGTATGGGCTGTACCACTTAAAAGTAAAACGGGTATTGATGTTACTGCTGCAATGAAAACAATTTTAAATAAATTTAAAATCCTCCAAGAAATTTGCAGTCTGATTTTGGTAAAGAATATTATAACAAACACTTTCAATCCTTAATGCGGACATATGGCATAAACCATTATAGTGTTTTTCTACAAAGAAAGCATGCATTGTGGAACGTGTAATTAGAACTTTAAAGGGAAAAATGTGGCGCTTGTTTAACCTGAACGGTTCTTACAATTGGATAAAAATTTAAGCGATATTGTGAAACAATACAACAATACAGTTCACAATACTATCGGAGTCAAACCTGTAAAAGTTGATAAATTAATTGAAAAACTATTCTTAAATCATCATTTACCCACATCAAACTTGCAACCAAAATACCAAAATATTCAATTAAAGACAGTGTGAGGATTAGTAAACACAGGGAAGCATTTACGAAAGGTTACACACCAAACTGGTCAAATGAAATTTTTAAGATTAAAAAGGTAAACGTAACCAATCCGACAACATATATATTAGAAGATCAAGACGAGAAAGAAATCAAAGGTGCATTTTATGAAACGGAGTTGCAAAAGGTTAAACATCCAGGAATTTACCTGGTAGAAAAAGTCCTAAGAAAGAGTGCAAATAAAGTATTTGTAAAATGGTTAGGCTTCTCTAACGTACACAATAGCTGGATCGATAAAAATAATGTTTGCTAGAAGTTGTTATAATAATAGTTAATAAGGCTAAAATTGTAAAATTATATTAAAATAAATAATACAAACAAATCTTTCTATTGTTTTTATTATTATTATAAAGGAATTTTGTAAGGCTAACATTGTAAAATTATATTAAAAATAAATAATACAAACAAAATTTTTCTATTGTTTTTTATTATTATCAAGCCATTCTTTTAATAAAAAGGTATTTTGTTTTGCACATTACAGATTGTTATTGCTGTGTTTACAACAATGGATGTTATATTTTAAACTATTGTTGATTTTTAACTCCGATAGCTTAGGACAACCTAGTGCAAGCATATCAGTTACAAAGTTTTGCATTATATATGTTTCAATCAATTTCTTCTTTTCTAGACCCTTCACAAATACTTCTTCACCGGGTCGGATAATTTGCTTCAAATAAAGCGCTATATATGTTGACACCATTCCAGCCGTTGAAGATTCATCCCAAGAAAGACCATGAATATTCCTTGTCACCCAGTCATTATGTTTTATATGATCTTGACTCAAACAACTAGACTGCATTGGCAGTTTAAAAATTTGATGCCAAACATCACCTAACCGCAATTTCTTTGCACACAAACTCGTTTTTCTTGTATTTAAATCCCTGAATATCGATTATATACATGTTTGTATGTAAATATATGCAGTAAACTTCGACTAATTAAATTAATATCAGGAGCAATTTCCTTATATAGCAGATTACCACCATCTGCGTACTTTGCCAACCCACTTTTCAACCTATCACAAGAGTGAACACATTTTGAATTGAAACCGGCCCATGTGTGTATTTGCAGCCTCTAAACATAAATCAGAATCCACTTTAATTAAACACAATTGACTTGAATGCAATATTTTGCATCTGTCATACTTTATAACTTCTAGCTAGAAAACCAAATTCAAAACATATACACACATTTTCTCTGCACTTACATTTTTCAATATACGTGTGTTCCATTGAAAGTAATATAAAGCCGATCCTAATTCAAAACGTGCCTACAAGTATTTTACATTTGAAAAGAATTCAGGTTTTCACATTTTACATTAAAAGTATATAACGCCGATCCTAATTCAAAACGGTGCACGTCTAACTTCTCGATAGAAAACCGAATTCAAAACAGCTACACACATTTTCTCTGCACTTACATTTTTCAATATACGTGTGTTCCATTGAAAGTAATATAAAGCCGATCCTAATTCAAAACGTGCCTACAAGTATTTTACATTTGAAAAGAATTCAGGTTTTCACATTTTACATTAAAAGTATATAACGCCGATCCTAATTCAAAACGGTGCACGTGTTAAACACAATTGACTTGAATGCAATATTTTTTTTGCATCTGTCATACTTTATAACTTCTAACTAGAAAACCAAATTCAAAACAGCTACACACATTTTCTCTGCACTTACATTTTCAACATACGTGTGTTACATTGAAAGTAATATAAAGCCGATCCTAATTCAAAACGTGCCCACAAGTATTTTACATTTGAAAAGAATTCAGGTTTTCACATTTTACATTAAAAGTATATAACGCCGATCCTAATTCAAAACGGTGCACGTCTAACTTCTCGATAGAAAACCGAATTCAAAACAGCTACACACATTCTTCTCTGCACTTTTCAACATACGTGTGTGTTTCATTGAAAGTAATATAAAGCCGATCCTAATTCAAAACGTGCCCACAAGCATTTTACATTGAAAGTATAGAAGAATTCATGTTTTCACAACTATTTTACATTGAAATGTTTTCACGACTATTTTACATTGAAATCATATAGGGCCGATCCTAATTCAAAACGATTCAGCCGTATTCTACACATGGAAAATACGTCTGTCGCGTTTTGAAGTAGGACCGGCCCTACCTCACTACTCAAAGCTTATGCAAGTGTAGCCGCCACCATTTTTCTTCTTACTTCGATAATAATTTCTCCAGTATCCGAAGATCTTGTCGTCTTCTTACGTTTATTTTATATCTTACTGCTAAGGGGAGATGGGTATGCACTGCTAAAGTCCTGGTGGGTATGCACTAAACGTTCTGGAAGGATCACAATCACTTTAAAGTCCAGGGGGGGATGCGCGGTTTCACTTTATTTTATTTTCTTTATTTATTTACTGATTTAAATTATTGAGGTTTTAGATTTAGTTTGTTATTATTTACTTGTTTTGATTTATTCCCAATATTCAGAGCGTTTAAGGTTTGACAGTGATTGTTTAGTGGTGTGTGGGTTTGTCGTGCATATTAGATTTTGGTTATAATCATAATTAATTAATTTTTAAAAAAAATTTTTAAAAATTTTTTTATATACCTAGGTTTTGGTTATACCATGCTCATATCCATTTCTCATGCCAAGTCAAATCTAAAATTTTCAATTCTCTTCCACCCCCTCACCCTCCGATTTACGTGTGGTTATGACCGTCCAATCTAGCAACCCTTCCTGAAAATTCTTTGAAGGCTGTCCAGAACGCCTTCTGGTTAGCCACTTCCCTGACTTCTTCTAGGCTCTTGGGCCATGCTAGCCCTGCGACAGCTGATTTCATATCAGCTAACCCTCGATTTGCCGCCTCGAGTGGGCAGTCGAAGAACACGTGCTCTGTGCTTTCTGCGCCCTTATGGCATTCGCAGCGGTCGTTATCGATTAAACCGAACCTTTGTAAATATGCTTTCAGGGCTCCGTGCCCTGTTAACAGTTACACTATTTTATGATCGAGTTTCACCTCAATCTTACCTCTAGCTTCTATGCTCGAAGAACAATTGCAACGTTTTCCTTTGCCGCTCATCTCAACTACCTTTTGCTTTAAAATACTAAGTATTTCAGTTTGAAATATAATGTTTTTGCAGGTAGAGTGCTGCTATTAGATAACGTACATGGCTTTCGTTGTTGTCTTTTTGCAGGTGGTTTGTGAGTACATACCGTTTTCGTTGAATGTTTATTAAAATTAAAAATACTGGGCAAAGCATAAGTTTTCAACGATCGTATAGATGACCAACTACTTGTGTTGAAACAATCATCTGTGAAGTGTGAACATGTTCTTGCGTGCTTTGAAGGATCAAAATTTTCCCTGTGCATTGCTTTAATCCACTTTTTTTTAATCGCTCCATCTTTGGGAAACCTAAGAGTTAATTATTGCTCGTGTTAAAATAAAATTTATACAATCAAGTCAAAAATAATAATAAAGGGACCATATTCCGTTCCCCATTCAACTTACAAACTACTAAATTTTGCAGAAAAGGTAAGTACTATTAATTTTCATTCATTATTAGTAAAAATATTCTAATAATAAATTAAAATCGTTGTTTGGTTTTAAGTGGTTCATGGACTAAGAAACAAGATTCGGAAGTAGTTGTAATACATACAGATGGAATGAAACATTTTTGTTCTTCTTTGATTTCTCCGTACAATTGTATGCAGAGCAATATTGAACCATAATATAACGTTTAAAGTACAGTTGTAGAACAGTAAGCGGTTGCACACAATAGAAATACAAGTTATTACCACAGATTATCCACCACCTAAGAGATGGATAATCTATGCTATTACCACCGAGATACTCCCACACGTGACGTCACATTAGCGGTGCGATCTTGGCTTCACGGCACTGCATAGAGTACGCCGGGTTTATGTTTATTTAATGGTCTAAGAGTAGAACCAACATTGGATAATGCTTTATAATTATTAAAATTTCTTGCATAGGTCAAAATAGTATGTATATAAATCTCTAAATAATTATTTTATATCAGATGTCCCGTTTGGATCTTACCGTATTTTCAATTGCAGGTTATATATCTAATATGTTTTGGAGAAAATGTTTCAAATGTAAGTTTTGAGGGCCATATGCACCGTTTGCATTTGAAACTCGGCTTTGTTAAGCGAGTTTATGTAATAAAGCTTGGTTTAAAAATGTTTGGTATATGTTCCGTAGAAATTAGAGGCAAGCTTAGCTAAGGGGTTGATTCTGTGTTTGTTCGTAAAAGTTACAGATCTGTAGCTTAACTACTTTCTGTAAAGTAAAAGTTACAGAATCTGGTAGTTTGCAATTCTGGAACATTGTCTGTTAAGAATGGAGTTACAGATGTTTATTTGAACTACTACAACTTCAGGTTGTTTTATTTCTACTCCTAACCTATCAAAGTAGTAAATTTTGTGTTATAGAAGGCCTGAAGAAACAGTGATAATAAATTGTTTTAAGAATGAGGTATTTATTGAGATGTAAAGAAGTCCTTTTAAGTTAGTAATATTTTGCTTTGTAATTATATAATTGAGTTTGCTTTGCTACTTATATTTCAGTACACCCTGTGATAAGAAGTCATGACTTGATCCTGGCCATCTTGCTACGATATTTATTATTTCTAGGTTACTGTCGCATACCACTTGAACGTTTAGAGAAAAATAAGGCTTTCTATTTCTATAGACTTCACCATCTTCTCCACCTAATAATGAAACAGTAGTAATCTACTATTGTATAGTTATATTTTCTGATTACCTAGAGAACGGATTCTAATGTGGATGCAGTCAATACTGCCAATGACACGAGAAAAACGTGCTAGACTGTAAAAATCATTTTACAATGATATTCTTCTTCCACGAGTGTCAGGAATTTTAATAAAAGTATTATGCAAACTAGCAACTGGTTCAGACACTTTTTTTTATTATACGAGAGCTGCCCCTTGATTCATTTACATAAAATCTGCAACATTTATCTGGTGTCCATTACTCGCATAATATAAAAGAACTGTTAATAGCTGGTTAATCGGTGATACACTGTGATTCCTAAAATGTTTAACAGGTCCAATGAATACTTATTATCTACATAAATATTTACTTTACAGATCATTTTCAAATTTCGAACGACCTTCGATTAGTTCCAAAACGGCAACTGCAGCTTCTTTCGTCAGCCGAAATCTCCGAAAGAATGCCATTTTGTCCATGTCTTGTATGTAGTTTGGTCTTTGATAAATTTGTTTAGAAAACCAACCTCTATAATGTCCAAAATTTCAACGTCATCTTCAAGGAATATCTCGTCTTCAATTTCCATTTTTATAAAATAAATACCCTGTAGCCGAACTAAGTCAAGGTTTTTAATGAACAAATGTGGTACATGAGAAATCAATATAAATTATTATAATTAAAGTGTCAAAAAAGTTCGGTTATGTTTACTTAAACTCGGCTTAATATTAGTAAACCGCCAAAATTTAGGACTTAATATAAAACATGCTTAAGCATTGTTTTATTGACGGTACATATGGAATGTGTGCCTTAGGCGAGTTTAAATCTTAAGCTAGGCTTATTTATGTACGGTGCATATAGCCCTGAGTATTTTACGAACACACTGTATCAATTGGTTACTCACTATATCCTCGCATTTTATCAAAAAATTAAAAGAAAGAGTGAACCTCTTTGTATCGAAAACAGCAATTGCCATACAAAGGTGATAAGCACTAAATGTTAAATGAAAAATTAACTTTTTCTTTCTGAAAAAGTGTCGCTCTATTTTGAGAAACTAATTAGCAAAATTTGAGAAAAATGGTTCAAGC
This sequence comes from Platerodrilus igneus, assembly GCA_036346225.1. Classification (NCBI taxonomy): domain Eukaryota; kingdom Metazoa; phylum Arthropoda; class Insecta; order Coleoptera; family Lycidae; genus Platerodrilus; species Platerodrilus igneus. Next base: position 391,972 of record JARFIW010001411.1, read on the forward strand.
CGAAACGAAACTCGCGGTATGATAAAATAAAAAAAGGGGCACATTTTAAATAATTTAAGAATGATTATTTGTTGGTGTTACTTCAAATAAACATATAATTTTGAGTTAAAATATTTCTTAAAAGAATAAAAAATTGCTCAAAAAACGTTTGGTAAATATCCCGAATAGGGACCGAACTTCAGTAACCTTAACTTTGACATGTGTTGTCTATGTCATGAACCCGCGATAGGCTGTTTTAGGTTAGGTTACTGTTAGAAATAGATATTATTATTAAAAAACACAAATCACTTAACACGCATATCAGAACAGTCTTGTTTTTCTGTAGTTAAAATTATTGCAGACGGTAACTGATATGCGTGTTAAGTGATTTGTGTTTTGTATTTTTTAATAATAATATCTATTTCTAACGGTAACCTATATAAGGACTCATTCGAGCGTAAAGACTCCGGAGGATGGTTAAGAAAATAATTACTGCAGTGCGGAACTGCAAAATTTTTTTTCTTAACCACCCTTCCGAGTCTTTACGCTCGAACGAGTCCCGCGATAGGCTTTTTGAGGTTAGGTTACTGTTACAAATAGATATTATTATTAAAAAACACAAATTACTTAACACGCATATCAGAACAGTCTTGTTTTTTTGTTGCTAAAACTATTGCAGACTATTCTGATATGCGTGTTAAGTGATTTGTGTTTTTTAATAATAATATCTATTTCTAGCAGTAACCTACTTGCTGTTAAAGTATGAAATTTAAAAAAGGAGTCTGTGTTCTATTTGCATATTTCCAATGAGCTAAGAACGTACAGCTGGAATTGGATTATACCAGTAGGTGGGTAATTAATTAGTAGGCAACATATATAATTTTAAATCATAGACTAATAATTAAGAATAGAATTTAAGAGAGGTTAGTATATGGCCGTTATTGTGGGCGTTGACAGTTTTAAAAATATCACTCTAGCAAAACCAACCAGGGGTCGATTGTTGCGCGCTCGTTGCGTAGGAAGGTATACGTTGGTGACGTCATGAACTATTATGAACCCAATACAGTATTCTTGAATGTTCGTTTAACGAACGTGTATACGCTTCTTGAACGATCGCATGAACGAGTGTCTAGGGGTATTCGTTCCATGTGTTGTGTTCATTTATACACGGTTATACATATTCTATGATTTATTCCTTGCTTACATTATTGTTTCTGTAGTAATATGTAACGTAACAAAGCTTTCATTCATGTGACTTTAATCGTCGTTTGAACTCTGAAATAAATTTGACCTTTCTTCCACAATGGCAAATTTTGATAAATTAGTTGAAGTAAGCGCTTTAGAAAACTTAGTACAAGCAAAATTATTAGTTGTGGATCATGTTAATCGACAACGTTATTTTAAAATAGATTCCTTTGAGCAGCTCAAGGAAAGAAAATTTTAAAAGATTTCGACTAAGGAAGTAATTGGTTAGAAATTTAATAAAAATGTTGAATCCCCATTTAGCGCAACCAACTCATGTACATTCTTTTACAAAAGATATTAAGGTAAACAATTAAACAAACCCCTGTAAAAGTATTCTATATATTATGTTTTATAATTTGCATAGGTATTAGTAGTATTAAGTTTCCTTGCATATGGCAGCTACCAAACAGCTGTCGGGGACAGCATATATTTGGCAGTAAGTCAGGCAGCAGTTAGTCGCTGCATTGACGAAGTTTCAGCTGCATTAAATAGATCTGAAATAATGGATTCGTGGATTAAATTTCCCCAGACAATTTGTGACTGAAAGTCTTAGAACAGAGTAAGTGGTATGAAACTGTTGCTCGTTATTTCTGATTGATATACATACTCACGGGTTTATGGAAACATTTCAATTTCCTGGTGTGATAGGCTGCATTGATTGCACACATATAGTTATTGTTCCTCCTTCAGTTGCAAATCAAGCACACACAAACACTGTATATATATATATATATATATATATATATTAACAGAAAGCAGTACCATTCTCTTAATGTACAATTGGTTTGTATTTTTTGTCATTCTTTAATACATCTTCAAGTTGCTAAATATTTCAGATATGTGATAGTAGATTAATTATATACAATGTGATAGCTCGTTTTCCTGGAGCAACACATGACAGCTATATATAGAACCAGTGTAATGCACAACAGTCACTCCAAAATTTGTATGAGAGAACCCATAATTCTTCTTATTTACTAGGTATCTATATTGACAAAATTTTGACAAAGCGATGTGAACAACATTTATCTAACTGTTTATCAGGATCAATAAAAACGGCAAATTTTGCCACACAGTTTTGTCAGATTACTGCTTATATGTGTTTGAATGTTGCTACTTATATTTATTGTTCACAGGCGACAATGGTTATCCATTAAGGCCTTGGTTGTTTACTCTTTTGGGTGGAAATCCTGAACCTGATACACCTGAAGAGGAATATATTAAAATGCATAAGCACACTCGTTCTGTCATTGAACGGTGCAATAAAGTGCTAAAAACAAGATTTCGTTGCCTTCTAAAAAAACGCACTCTACACTACTCACCGCAAAAATCAGTATAAATAGTAAATGCATATGTTGTACTGCACAACATATGTATAATGAACAAGATACCACATCCAGAATCAGAACCAGGAGACCAAGATTTAGATTTTGGATTATATAGAAATGAGGACAACAACGAACATATGAAAATCGTAAATCCTAATTTGGCAGCTGGTCGTAGACTGCAAAACCAACTAGTTAGATATTTTCAAGATCATTAGAATAATTAAAATATGTGTGCTACTTTATATAATCTAATATTAACAAATTAGTACTAATTATAAAACTAATCTATACTACAATAAAAGCTTAATTCTAAAATAAACTATTGATTAGTAAATTTGTGTAGCATGTGTTTTATAATGCCTAATTCTTCGGCAATTTTTTCTTTAGCGATAGTGTCACGTTCCATCAAACGTAACTTTTGATTAAAATATTTTTGTTCCATTTCCATCTTTTGCCGACAAAGCTCAGCCATTACATTACTTTGTTGTATGCTATGGTTCAGTCGCAGTACAGCAGCACTTTTCTTCTTATTCTTTTTGAACTGACACTGGTTCTCTAACAATGTCTTGCTGCTTGAAGCTACCATATCAATATTGTTTTCTAAAGTTTTCTCTCTTTCTTCTTCTGGTGTTGTGAATTCATGACAAATTCCAAAATTCCCTGTAGAGAGTAGAGATATTCCTATATATATATATATATATATATATATATATATATATATATCTGATACATATGACCCTCTAATATCAATACCCGTTATAGTAGTATCACCAATAATGTCGGCAACTTTATTTCCATATCCGTTAAGGTTTCATCTGTAGGTAGCACACCACCAGTTTTTAAAGCATGCGTGCGTATTCTTGATACCTTGGACTTGGTGCGGGACTGAATATCTTGCCATGTCTGAAAAGTGTATTTATTTGTAAACAAAAATAAACAATTAAATTATATTACCTTTCTCCAACCTTTCCAGGTCTTGGTGCTTCCGGGTATTGAATTTAATTCATTTGCAATTGTTTGCCACAATTTAACACTATTTTGATAGGTAAATTTAGAAGAAAACTTTCCACTCCTAAGTTCTTCGTTATATTGGAGGTACTCAATCAAAATATTTTTTTGTTCAATTGTTAATGGTGCATTTCGCTTTATATTTGTGATCGTAGTAGACATCGTCAAATAATAATAATATACTACTAAATGCGGGCGAACTAACCTAAATAACTTTTAATTAGTACATAACACGCCCATAAAAGTCAAACAGCTGGTGTTTATGTGGTGTTGTCATATCAAATTATTCGTTCGAGGAACGTGCGCGTTCAAAGCGAACGAAGGGTAAGGTACGTATAGCTGAGAATAGCAGTCAATTCATGTAATCGTTGGTATCGCACGTTCATGAGCGTGTCCGCTTCGTAAACGTATGGTACGAACGATTCAACAAGAATCAACCCCCTGAACTCATTATAATTAGTCCCATGCGCAAGTGCAATAGTTAGTAAAATCTCGTCGAAGCCCTACCGTTAACGACGAAATTTATACAGTCTTAGTCAACTGACATCAAAATCTAAATAAATTGTAAAAGTTTATTTTTAAGATGGAGAATGAAAATTGTAATCAATCAGGATGAAGTACATTATATTAAATATTGAATCTTAAGATTTAATAACTTCATATTATAATACAATCAAAGACAATAAATTGGGTATCTTTTAAACCGCTGCAAATAAATATTTACAAAATAAAAAGCCCTGTCAGTAACTATCATTCAAAGCGTGGTTCAGTAAAACAGGATATAACATTGTATGACTACGAAAATGTCTGGAAGATTAATATTGGTATCACCAATATCCATAGCAATGTAGCAAAATATACAAGTAGAAAGCAATATGATTAATACCTATACCTTATTGTAAAGTGTCTGATTAGCAACCAGCTTACAAATATTAGCTTCAACTATCATACCTAGTAACCCTATATTATTATTAATAATTACTTAATATTCGAAATTTACGGATTGTTTTTGCAAAACTGAAGAATCACATAACTGGAGTTAATATAGCACTAACCTATCATTTGAAATGCCATCTACACTCTCCTGATATAGTCCATTCGACTTAACTTTACGATGGCGTCACAACTGGATAAAATACTGCATTTCCTATATATATGTATAGTAAAAAGTTATACTACGTATGCATACTCTAGGAATGCAGACAGCAGCATGTCTGACAACAATGACACATTCCAGTATATTGAGATACAAAACAGTAATAATTTATTAAACTTCTTTTTAATAACGTAGTTATACTTCATCTTGCATCACACAATTTACGATAATATAACAAGGAGCTTGGCACACAAATGTATTGTAATATTACTATAAAGTGAGATTCTTAAAATTTACAGTACGTAATGAAATATTTGAGGTTATGAACTGTTGATGGTCTTAAACAAAATATTAAGGATTAGTTTATTAACTTTATCAGGTATGTAAATACGTTCCATATAAAATCTATACAAAGTTTAAATTTTAGTCGAACTGATGTCCTGGATACAACTTTCAAATTTGTAACAAGGCCTTTAGGATGAAGATATTAATTTAATCAATATATTTCAACATGTTTTTAAAAATGTTTTTCATGCTTCACGTAAAGCAACTAAACCAAAATTAAGTTATACTCAATAATGTATTTAATTGATTAATATAACAAATATGTATATTTATATTGTGCCAAAGCTGTAAAGCAATTTTAAATTATGCTTCGTCATTACACAGATTCGTCATGCTCTTCACTATCTACATTGATAATCAACGGCAGTGCACCTTCATGATCAAATGCTACTTCTCTATCCCACCAGAGTTGTATCTCTATTTCTGTATGGCAGATTGTGCTTGCCCACACATCAGGTATTGCAGTCGCAAGAGCTTCCTTCCATGTAGTTAGTAACTTCTCAACTGAGGTACCACTGTATTCAACACAATCCCTATAGTAACTTTTTGCTATACCTCAAATGTATTTTATGGGATTAAAAATACAGCGGTATGCTGGAAGTCTCAAACCATATGACCGAAGCGTTCAGCCATTTGAACAGCTACATATGTACCTTTAGGCTTATTCCTAGAAATACAAACAATAAGAAAAAGGCCATGTAAAATAATATAACTTACTGTTTCATTAATGTTATTAATTCACATTTTAGCATTGTGCTATTGTAATAAATATTATTTTATCTCAGTCACTTTTGAATGTCAGCTTTTTTCAAGAACTTGTTGGTGCCTTATTGATTTGCGTACTATGGTAGCTAGCATTGTCCATTACGATAGTCTATGGCTTGCTTAGATTAATTAAAAACTGATATTCAAACCTATGTAAAAAGTTGTGCTGGTTCATTTTGCCATAGTAGTCACCCTCTGTGGCTTTTGAAGCTAAGACGACTTTGGCAGTAGAAATGAATCTCACTGCACACCCAGCATGAAGAACTATATACCTAATAAAGGAACGCATACTTAGCAAAGTTTTATAATTATTAGTGTTGCCGTTCACAACCAACAGTAAGCTTGTGATATTGTCAGAGGCTTACACGGCCGGAGTCATTAGAAATATTTATGGTTCTGGGTTGGGATCGTGTCATTTTATAAACTAAGGTCGGCGTTTCGCCCACTTTTGTAAGGGGATTCGTCAGGACAAGGAAGAAAATGAATAATAAAGATAAGAATGATAATATTAAGTAGACAAGATAAAGTGTAGTGAGTATATAAAGTTACTTCTGAACTAGCAGCCTCACCAGCCCATTTAAGCCAAAGGTATCTTGTGGCAAAGCCTTTTAGCTTAAATGGGCTGGTGAGTCTGCTAGTTCAAAAGTAACTATATATACTCTTTACACTTTAATTTGTCTACTTAATATTATCATTCTTATCTTTATTATTATTATTGATTTCCTTTCTTGTCCTGATGAGGCCCCTTACAAAAGTGGGCGAAACGCCGACCTTAGTTTATAAAATGACACGGTTCCAACCCAGAACCATAAATATTTATAACAGTAAGCTTTTTAACACTTCTAGTATCAGAAATTTTTCAATACTTTCGTTTTTAAAATCCAGCTTATTAACAAAAACAAACTGTCGTAGCTCCTCTGTTTTAGCTTGAACATATTATCTTAAAAATATCACCCTTTTAGAAACGACATTATGCACTTCCATCAATCCACGACGAGAATCATCTTGTTATATTGAAATTTGATATTCTTTAAAATTGTCCACAAAGAAGTTGTACCTCCTTTAAATATGTCTCGTTCACAAAGGTTTTTTTGTAGCATTATTATCCATACTTTAATACTACATTTGACGTCATCCTAAAGTTATTTTGAATGGACTATAGTAAGGAAATTTACAGATACAATCTTCTAAAATAATTATACTTATTTCTTAAATTCATAATTATGTAATTACTGTAGATTTCGGAATCTACCTAGGTACATCAATTTTTAATTTTAAATAACCTAATAAGAATAAATGCAAAGGTGAAAGATCTGGTGAACTTAGAGCAACTCTATCGATCCTTGTCTAATCCACCTAACAAGAAAGCAATTATAATTACATATTGGTGAGCATCGATTGAAAAGTGTGAAGGTGCTCCATTTTACTAATAGCAGATACTGTCATTGGAAACAAAATTTATAAGGTCAGATATAAGTTTTTCTCTTAAATATATTCCTTGAAAAAGAAGTGATCCACGATTGTGTCGTTAATTGTCCCTTATTACACGTTCGCTTCCTAAGAATGTTGCATGCCCTATCATTTAGCGAGGATTCTCCTAACTTTAATACCGACAATTGTGAGGGTTCCTTGTACCTTAATAGCACACAATATCCACTGGACCTTCGTTAAACAGCCATTATATGTACATATGTCCTTGCACATTAAGTGTATATTAGTACCACGTCCATTGTTGTACATGTTACAAACATTTGCATAAAACTTTCAATAGGCATTCTCTGTACATACACCATAAGACAATGGTTGCGCTCAACAGAGAAAAGCAGCTTACACTACCGCTACGTAGTTCTAGCTTCTTCTGTTGGATACACTATGATTCTAAGCATGTTTGGCAGGTGAGCATAAAATTTTTCCGCAACAAAAATGGAGACTGCTCCAAACATGTTTGCATGTAGCATAGGTTTCCAGCAGAATTATCGGTAACCTGTTGTAAACTGTTGACGCTGCTGAACGCAACTATTTTATGGGTTTCCTGTAAGAGAAAGTTCTATGTTTGTCCGAAATTGAATATTGTATGGAATACGTCGAAGTAGATCCGTGGATCCGACTTCTTTGCTTATGACTGCTAATCCAAGGTTCCGGGCTACATTCCTGACACAAACAGATTGAAAAATTTAAGAGGGCATTTTTCGCAAAATCACGCTATCGTTCCGATGAGAGGTAATATGTAAGGTCCGCTGTGTGAGTGTTGCCATGTACCATAAAGATGCCTACCTTGCTTGGAATATCAACGGTTTGGCAAAATACAAAATTTTGAAGTAGTAAAGCTCACTTTCTAACCGATGTAGTACTTTTGGGTGGATCATTGGGGAGTGAAATGTAGGGGTACAACACGTCGAGTGGATGTCGGTTTAAATTTCTTTGCAGACCGATAGTGTATGTATTGTAAATGTTCGGTTTTAGGCATTATTGTATGTCCAATATTGTGAGAAGTTCTCGGTTGTGTGAGAAATACTTTGTTTGGTCATAAGTTAGTTTCGTAGAATTAAAACCGAAGGTTGCAATTAATGATTGCTTCGTTGTTGGATTACTTCACCGACTTCAATACTTGAACGCAAGCCACCAAGCTTTTCGTGCAATAGGGGTTTTCCTTCAGATTATCTCGTTGTGACCATCAACTCTAACGGGATAAAAAAAAATAAACTTTATAACCACAGTACGGACGCAGCAACCTGTCATGGAACATCTTGGATCCGTTCCACCTCCAATGCTATCAGGACCACCATCTAGAAAATGCAACGCCAACACGCACGCCAGTATTAGTAACATTTCGTCAACAGCTCGTTTTAATTTTTACCAACCAAGGATGTCGCCCGTATGCCAGCATCTTCGCCTGTCAACCGCAGTGTACCGAAGCATAGAAATCCTAGCTCGTCCCCGCCGCTAGGTGCCGTATTGCATTCAACTCAACGATTGACCTCACTCACATACAACACCTGTTCCAAATCTTCGTCATGAAGCCACAATATTCAATTCTTCAACATAGAAACACATTCAGCAACTTTACAAATTAAAGTGCTTTCGGTGTTAAAAGACATTTCAAACACTTACTCACACAAAAACTTTTGTAAATATTTTATGTGCGTCAGGTTTTTAATGTATAATTAGGGAATGTTTTTAACTTGTAAATAAATGTTAGCAAGGCGACCTCAGACTATCCAAAGTACCATAGATAGTTTTATGTCGAGAAGTGAATGTGTGTGAATAGCACGGCTTGGACAAGCTGTGCCTTGTACTTCTCGATAGCTATGTTTGCTTCCTTTGTCCAATTGATAAGCTAGTTGCTTTTTTATTTCGCCTTTTAGTAGGTCGTTGAGTGTATCTTGCGAGCTAGCTGCTCTTGGTATGAATCTTCGGAAATAATTTAACATGCCTAAGAATCGTCAGATGTTTTAGGTTTTGTGAAATTCTATGTAGTGCCGACTTAATCTGGTAGTGGTTTGGTGCCATATTTAGTGATAAGGTAGCCAAGAAATTTGACTTCATCTTTCCCAAAGATGCAAGCAAGATTTATTACCACGCCATAATCTTTTAACACGTTGAAGAGAATTTTCAAAGGTTTATCGGGTTCTTCTTCAGACAGATGCTACCAGAACGTCGTCGATGTAAGCGTTACAGAATTTAAGTCCACCCTACGTTGCACGTTAGATTTGTTACACGTAAAACGAGCGGGCCGGGAAGATAAGAATGAAATCAGTAACGGAATAGTCGCCCGAATTACGATAACAGAAAAGGAAAAGAAAAAAAATGGGTGCCTCGCTAATACATTCGGAGATTGGGGGTACCAAACGAAACAATAAAATACATAATCTAATTCGCTCTGAAAAAAATGACTAATATATATACAAAACATACATACTCTCAAAACACTAGTCTGTCTAATCCAATAAAATACAACACGATCAATAACACAGAAATATATATATATATATATATATATATATATATATATATATATATATATGCATTAATTGTAATACTTTTCGGCACATAATATATAAAAATAATCCTTTGCAATCCCAGAATACAGTAATCATTATTTTTATAACAGATGGAACTGCACACGCCTTAAGAGGCTGCCCCTCTTCTAGTTTACGCCATTCTTTGGACTAACTTTTAGACTTAGGATTGAAGTAAGGAAACCACGTTTCGTCAGTAGTTATTATCCGATGCCAAAATTCATCACCGTAACGGGTTAACAGCTCTTGAAGTTGACGACAAGTGTCTGACCTATTGTGCTCTAGTTTCAACAGCCTGGTACCCAGCGGGCAGAAACCTTGCTTACGCCCAAAAAATCATGTAAGATTTCATATACTTGCCGTGTACCGATTTCCAAGTGTACACTAGTTTGACGAATAGTCATTTGCTTGTTGTCTTTTAGTTGATCCTTTTCGGCAGTAATGTTTTTTTTATTTATTGAAGTGCTCGGACGGCCACTGAGTGGATCGTGTTCTACTGATGTTCTACCACTTTTAAAATGATCGATCCACCGATAAACAGTACCTTTTGATTCTGTAAACTCATCAAACACTCTTTACAGACGTCGAATAATTTGTGAAGATTTCGCAGGCTCTTTCCGCTAAAAGAAAATTATTGCCCTTCGAGATTCAACCGCGTCTTCTATAGTTGCAGAAACAGGGCTGCCAAAACGCGTCTATATCAACCCACGTATATCAGAATAAAGAATATTGTACCAGATAGCTGTATAAATATATCAAAACTCGTCTATAACAAATAGTAATGCTTATACATTCGGCGTATTTTAATTACAGTTAAATTCTGAGAACTTTGAAAACATCTATCGTATATGTTAATGTGATAAGACGGTCATAAGAGGTCATTGAGCTCAAGATTATGTAAGTAAAACCATCCCAAACCTGAGAAAATAAAATCTTCACATATTTAATTTCTAACATGCATAATATTTCTAGTATAATAAGCTTATTATTTTTTTAGTAAATACGTGAAATTCCATGTAAAATATATAAAAAAATTATAATGAAAAAACGAATTCTAATCCGTAAAAATTCAAAAGCATTTTTGATTAAAAACCCGTATTTTTCTAAAATGTAAATGCCAAATAACGTTTAATAATGCATTGAGTAACAAAGTACTACTTGAAGACCAATTAATAATTTAGAAAGAAGTTACTTTTATTTGAGATTATTGGTAAAGTCATAAATCATGTGTAAATAAAAATTGCAACCCATTATTTTTACAACATGGATGAATACACGCCAATTAAGCGAGTTTGTGGAACACAATAATACAGGTGAAAACCATAAATTAGATAAAATAATTCGTTTTTGACGGTCATAAATTGTAACAAAAGCGATAACGAATGAGTATTTTACATGCATCCTGGTAAAAAGCATCAGTTAGGAGACTATTATTACTTTCGCAATAAATTACACTGACAGCTAATTAAGATTAGAAACGCATAAAATGAACAGAATTTCTTAGAAATTACATCATGCGATAAGTCTGACCTGCTGGAATATAGTGGAAGTATTTGAGAATCTGTGACGTAGTGAAAATTTATTATATAAAAGCCGTTAAGTAATTAGGAGGGGACATTTATTTATTCATAGATACTTACTGAATCACTGCTTATGGAGCAAACCGAAGATGTAATTACTGCACAAATAGAAGTTATCATTTAAATTGGTGCAAGATCACCTCGAGTTTTAATCTTTTTAGAACAAAAGAACTTTCTAAAACTGATAAAGTAGACTTCGATATATAAAGATCCATTTAAAATGGAAATATAAAATGGGAACAGAACACTTTTGAAGCAATTATATAAAATTATTTCAAATGTAAGCGATATTAAGATGGTAATTATAATAAAGGCTTTGTTATAATGTAAACATGAATACCAGCAAAAATTTGACTAACCAAAACGCTAGTATACCAATGTTTTGATTCCGAGAAAGACAATATGTGTTATTATTAATTAGATTGATCTAGTATATAATTTTTGCACATAGAAAACTACTTGTGAGTAGATAATTTCCTCTGCATATTTTTTGAGGTCAAACTTCGAAGTGACTCAACTCTTACTGATGGTTATTTTTTCTAGGTGTCACTCTTAAAGAAGATTTTGTGGCAGATAAAAAAGGTTGTGTTAATACCATTCACTAAGTAGGGTTGTGTGAATCCTGTATTAATATTTCATAGTTATGAGATGCTGCTTTTAACTTAGACTTAAGTTGCTAAAATGCACTGATAAGCTTTTAAGACTGTGTGTAAGTAAATTTCTTAGATAATGCGTGTAGAAGAAAGATGATTTTGAATGTATCACAACTTGATGGATAGTTCATAAAAATTTTGTATTATTATAATTGTAAAGTTAAAATTTCACTATTTCATTATAGCTGAGCTAGGATAATAATACGGACATAATCAGGTAAGAATCCATATCATATTGTAGCGGGCTACTATTAACGCGTTTCACCAAATTAAAACAAGTACTAACAAGTCTTTATTACTCACTGTTCACAAGTCTAATTAACAGTATATGCCTTATTTATAGATGTTTTTAGTCCAATTAACAATGAAGCACTATCACACTAATGCTATTTACAAGCACTAATATCTTCTTAAACTAATTCCTTAACTATAAGCTTTCTTAGCAACAGTAAACACTACCATTTATTTATTACACTTTTGTCAATTTATGTATTCTACAAGCTGGCGGTACAATCACATAACACAAATTTCCATTTACTCTTGTACTTCCAAAAGCTTAACTAATTAACTTTACACGATATAATTTATATTCGACATTTAGATATAGACTAACCTTGTACTTTATCAGCGGTCTCATATATATCCTGAATTAAATGGATGATGCATACTCCGGTATATGTTAGAAGGTTCGAGGCCTCTGTAGTATACAAATTGCTTACGACGCTTGTGTGTTTGACGGGTTGCCTAATGTAGCTCGTAACACTGCCCCCTCTTTAAAACCGTTACGTCTCGTAACTGTAAATACATTTTGACGCCAATTCGATCACTGATGACGGTATCGGAAGTTATCTACTCAGGTGCATCCACCACGTCGTTGAAAATAACAGTCAACACCCTTTTCTTGGTCTTGGTAAGCAACCGGTTGATAACGACAAACAAGGACCTGGACGTTGGTTCCCTGGAAAATTACTTCTAGCATATTTCGGACTATTCTCCAATCTAAGCGATCCAGTCCACAGCCTAGCTTGGGAACCGCTAGTGTCGTTACTCCATTTTTTATCATCTGAGCCTTATAATTCAGCAAAGCCTCTAATAGATGTTCATAACTAGGTCTCTGCCATGAAGAATTTTTGGTGACCAGATAATAAACATAACGGTTTTTATCCTGAAAAACCAAAGCTTTTCTTACATTGCATTTACATTTCCAATGCTCCACCCGAAGGTACTACATTGGCCAGGAGACGAGTTTTTTGTTGCCTAGAAATTTAGAATTTTGCCGTACCTTTGCGGTTCCAGGCAAGGTAGGGATCTTTAACGTGCATGACAACACACACACGAGACCTCCATTTAACCTCTCATCCGAACGAGGGCGTAATTTTGTGAAAAATGCTCACCTGTCATTTTTCAAGCAGTCAGCCGTGTCGGGATTTGAACCCAGGACCTTGGGATCCGTAGTTTTACGCTTACTACATTGATTCACGGCGACGCCAGCTTTTCATACAGTTGGCTGCTGTTGTACTAATTCATCCACACATCCAAACTTTTTCTTGAAAACAACAGCTATTCTTTTTGACATTTCCAGATCTTGGGCTACGCAATGTGCAAAGGAATACTCTTCTGGTGTTCTAAACAGATCTTGCTCTTTTCAACAACAACGCCAAATCTCGCTTTAGCGGAACCACCACACGCCGCCATAACGGTCTCAAAATCTACATTTGGCTAATGATTAATAACTCGTCTAACACCATTCTCATTATTCGAGTCTTCTTGGTTGTTGCCAGCATAGGATGTTAAACTATCAAAGTGTACCACTTTCGGTTTACCACGGGGAAATCTTCTGATCCGGTACACTACATCTTTAATTCGTTTTAACACTTCGTATGGGCCTTCCCATTGTCTTTGTAATTTTGGCGACAATCCACGCTTTCTTTGTGGATTATACAACCACACTAAATCTCCAGGTTAGTAACCACCTTTTTGTGCACTCGTGTCATTTTGTGATTTCGTTCGATCGCTTGCTGCCTGGATATTCTTTCGGACGTTTGCGTGAATGGTATTTGATCTTTCACAAAGCTTTATTACGTAATATTCACCTGCGATCTCTTCTCCAGGTTTAAATCCAAACTGAAGATCACATGGTAGCCGCAATTCACGTCCTAACATCACGCAAGCGGAAGAGTATCCTGTGCTGTCATGCACCGAAGATCGGTACGATAGTAGGAACAAATGTAAATATTGGTCACAGTCTCGTTGATGTTCAGAGACAACTTTGGCTAGGTACTTTCCTAACGTCCTGTTTATTCTTCTACCATTCCATCCGATTGAGGATGAAATGGTGTGGTTTTAGTCTTTCTGATTTCAAGATGTTCGCTGACGTTTTGAAACAACGCTGATTCGAAGTTCCGACCTTGATCGGAGTGTAATTCCAACGGAACTCCAAAGTGACAACATAACTTCCTCACCAGTACATCTGCAACCGTCTCGGCTTCTTGGTTAGGTATAGCATACACCTCCGGCCATTTGGTAAAATAATCCATTGCAACCAAGATGTATTTATTTATTTCCTTTTTCTGATTCAGGAAACGGACCAACTATACCAATGGCCACCCTCTCAAAAGGATTCCCCACGTTGTACTGTCTCATTGAGGCTTTCCGTTTAGTAACCGGGCCATTTCCAGAGGCACACAACTCCGGTACCACTCCTTCACATCTTCTTTGCAGTTCACCCAATAGAATCTATCTCTCACTCTTTCGAAAGTTCTTTTCACGCCAAAGTGCCTTCCGGAAATACCATCGTGCAAGTGCTGCACCACTTCCGGCACTCTGCTTCTCGGCACTATCACTTGAAATCGTCTCTGAGTGCCATTTTCACATTCTAAGCGTCGTTTCAAGATTCTATTTTTAATCACCAAAAGTCCCACTGTGCCCAGTATCCCTTCAGGCTCCTACTTGAAGTACTAATTTCTTCCCAAGCTGGTCGTTGTCTTCTACTTTTACACTCAATAATACGTTCCAATTCGGCGTCATTCTCCTGGTCTTCTCGTATTCTTTCAGGTTGCCAAGTATCATCGGTTACCGTCATTCTATGAATGACACTTATTTTCTCTTCCATCTTGGCGCAATGATTGCAGTCTACCGAACAAGGTCTTTTGACAGAACGTCTGAATTCCGATGACTAGTTCCTACGCGATGTTCTGTGTTAAAATCATATTCTTGCTTCTCAACCGGTTTTTTTTGGTTGAGTACAGCAGCTCTGTATATGGCCAGCCTTTCCGCCTTTTGCTTTTCAAACACACGGTTGATTATTTCTTCAATGCTGTTCTGCGATTGACCAGGTTTTTCTAAGGCAGACCGAACTTTGTGACTCATCCTGTGTGATGTCTGCTTAACTGCTTCAAATTCAAGCGCATGAGCCAGTGCGTCATCTAACATTTTTGGCCGTGCTAATCTTAGCGCTTGCTGTATTTTGCCACAAATGTTTAAACAACCAGTTGTTCGAGGAAGCTATCTGGTGCCGTTGGGTATGCAAATCTAACTAATCTGGCAATGTTAGCTTCGAAATCTTGCAGGCTTTCATTTGTCTTTTGCGAGCGGTTCTTAACTTGTACATGGTATACCTTTTGAAGGTGAGCGTCTCCATATCTCACCTCAAGCTTCGATGTTAAGAGGCTGTAATTATTCTGCTGGTAATCGGGAATCGTTTGCAAGATGTTAAAAGCTACCTCCCCGTAAGGCCACTTTTAAGGAGATCGCCTTCTCTTTGTTGCACTAACCGTTGACTATTGCAGCAGCGTCAAATTGTTTTAAATATGTGGACCAAGGTGTTTTACCATTGAATGTGGGTGGTTTGACTTTAAATTTTGACGGTATTGACTTGCTTCCTTCCATGCTTCTTATTTCTGGGATGTTCTGATTTACAACTTGGTTTACTAATTTAAGTGGCCGCGTTGTTAGTAAAATTACTTGTTCTTGCAGCCTCATCACATCTTCTTCCATTTTTACCAATTTACTGTCCAACTTTTGCTCAACTGTTTTTACTTGTTCAGTGAAATCTTCTTTCAATGCAATGGAGCTTTTCATTAATCTTTGTTCTAGCGTGGCTGTACTTTCATTCAACTTTCCTTCCATTTTGGCAGCATTTTCACTTAACCTTTCCATTTTCTTAGCATTTTCACTAAACTTTTCTTCCATTCCGGTTTTAAAATCCTTAAGAAAATTTATTAAAGTTTCTGCGTCCATTTTACTTTGGCTTCT
Source organism: Platerodrilus igneus (assembly GCA_036346225.1). Taxonomy (NCBI): domain Eukaryota; kingdom Metazoa; phylum Arthropoda; class Insecta; order Coleoptera; family Lycidae; genus Platerodrilus; species Platerodrilus igneus. Next base: position 408,244 of record JARFIW010001411.1, read on the forward strand.
TGTAACTGGCATATACAAACTACTTAAATGTCTTTAGACTTGTGTGTTCTTTTTTTTCAAAATTAATCACTATATACCTCACACAGCCTGACACCAGTGTTGCGAGTTACTATTACGCGTTTCACTATATTAGAACAAGTAATAACAAGTTTTGATTACTCACTGTTCACAAGTCTAATTAACAGTATATGCCTTATTTATAGATGTTTTGAGTCTAATTAACAATGAAGCACTTACACACCGGTGCTATTTACAAGCACTAAGATCTTTTTAAACTAATTTCTTAACTATAAGTTTTCTTAGCAACACTAAACACTACTATTTATTTATTACACTTTTGTCTATTTATGTATTCTACAAGCTGGCGGTACAATCACATAACACAAATTTATATTTACTCTTGGATTTCCAAAAGCTTAACTAATTAACTATACAATATATAATCTATATTGGACATTTAGATATAGACTAACCCTGTACTTCATCAGCGGTCTTATACAGGGTGAGTTTTTAGTGTGGCAACGGTCGATCACTCCGTTATTATAAAAGCTACGTAAACCAAAGTTAGAGGCATATTAGGCATGCCTATGGTGCATATTTTAAAAATATCGGATAGCATACAGGGTGTTTCATAATTCCAGGGCATATTAAACTTATATTTTTTTAAAAGGAACACCCTATATATTATTACATTTTTGAAAAGCCCATAAAAAGAGCTTTAATTTGATATAAAGTTGTATCTGTCTATTCCTTTTAGTTTTTGAGATATTCAACTGTTTTTAAAAAAAAATGACCGTGATTAGATACATTGCCACTGCACTAATACACAACTTATGTTAATTTTCAAGATGCAGAAAATTTTACTATATGCCATAGTATATTTGTAATTAACACTTTTTTGAAATTTCTTCACAGTATACAGGGTGTTTTTAAATGGCACTCTAGCAATTTTATTGCTACAATGGATAGTTCATTAAGTGTCCTTTCATTTTTGTTAAGCATTCCCTATACCTAAATTCATTATTTTCTGAGATATTTTTGATTTTCTTCAAATTTTAAGAATGTTTTTAATTTACATAACTAAAAATAACTTACTAGTGGAGAATATTATAAAACAATTAATACATATTGATTAACAATCAACTACAGTTATCCAATAACAATTTTCACTAAAGATGTAACAACCTACAATAATACGCTATCAACAGAATTCTGCCAGATCACCATATGCATTTTATAGAAAATGTTCAAACAGGAAATCAGGCAGGCTTTGAAAAAAAAATAACAATTACAATCAAAATGTCATTTAAGTTTATTAATTGTAGTGTGTTGTCATTTAACACATTATCAGTTCTGTTTTAAATGTAATCTTTGAAGGAGTTTTCAAAATGAATTTTACAATGGAAGAACAAATAAATATGATTTGGGTATTGGGACCATTTCAAATGGACCTGCACCTTGCCGAAGTTCTAAATTACTAGAACAGGTGAAATGGCTTGCGTGTTCTAATGAGCTAAAGAGCCAAACTACAGGTCCAACCAAAGTAGTAGGGTCGTTAGTGAGGAACCAGACTAAGACAGGCCCCCGAAGGAGGGCAGCGGCTCTTTCGGTACTTAGATTGGCAGAGACCATAGGGGTCGGTATGGCAGTCTAAGACACACTACCGCGATGTGGAAGGCAACGGGAAACCACCACATTATCTCCCAAGTACACAGCGTACTTAAATTGTAACAAACATGATGGCATTCTCTGGGGTAAAAGATTCCGGAGTTAAAATAGTCCCCCATTCGGATCTCCGGGAGGGGACTACTTCGGAGAATGTGATCGAAAAGTTAAAAATAAGAGTCGGGAACATTCTGCGAGTCGGAGCGTGGAATGTTAGAAGTATGAAGCAAGTAGGTAAGCTAGAGAACCTAAAAATCGAAATGAATAGGTTATCACTAGACATAGTAGGGATCAGCGAAGTTCGGTGGCCAGAGGCGGGGATTTTGGAGTGGAGACTTCAGGGTAATTCATACAGGAGCAGAGGACGGAAATTTGGGTGTGGGGATAGTTATGCGGAAAAAGATAGGATACTGTGTACAAAATTACTTACAAAAGAACGAAAGAGTACTCATGGTTAGATTAGAATCTAAACCGGTAAACACAGTAATAATACAAGTATACATGCCTACCTCTAGCTACAGTGACGAAGAGGTAGAAGCCATCTACAAAGATATCGAAGACATATTAAGATACGTAAAAGGACATGAAAATTTAATAATTACGGGGGATTTTAATGCTGTGGTAGGTGAGGGTAGGAAAGGAGCGGTAGTAGGTTTATTTGGTTTAGGCACGAGAAACTACAGGGGAAATAGGCTGGTAGAATTTTGCGACAAGAACAATTTAATCATCACAACCACATTATTTCAACATCATGCTAGAAGACGATATACGTGGAAGATGCCAGGAGATATAGGACGATATCAAATAGATTACATTCTTGTTAGACAACGGTTTAGGAATCAAGTAAAAGACTGTAGAAGCTACCCAGAAGCAGATATAGATAGTGACCACAACCTTGTAATTATGAAGACCGCACTTAAATTTAAAAATCTGAAAAAAAGGAACGGAAAAAGGCACTTGGACTTAGAGAAACTAAAAGACAAAGATATTCAAGTAAGATTCGAAAAAAAGTCAAATGAATTCCCGAATGATATCGGGAAAATATCTGAAACTAAGGAAGTAGAAACAGAATGGAATAACATTAAATCCAGCCTAGACATGGCGGCCAGAGATCTTTTGGGGTATACACAAAAAGAAAATAAGAAACCATGGATAACAAAGGATATCGTGAATTTAATAGAAGAAAGACGAAAATACAAAAATAAATCAGACGAAACAGGAAAACAGAGATACAACGCCATAAAATGGGAAATTATTCGAAAATGCAGGAAAGCTAAAGAACAATGGATTGATGAAAAGTGCAAAGAAGTACAAACTAAGATGGAAATAGGAAAGACAGACGAAGCATACAAATTAATTAGAATGAATTTTAGGGATATAAAACCGTATAGCAAAAATATAAGAGACGCACAAGGAAACGTCATTATAGAAAACGTAGAGAAAGTGAGTAGATGGCAAGAATATATAGGGAATTTATATGCAGGAGAGGAACTAACTGCATTAGAACACGAATCAGACATTGAAAATGATGACTTGGGATATCCTATACTTCGAGACGAGTTTGAATTAGCATTAAAGAGTCTGAAAAATGGTAAGGCGCCGGGTACAGATAAGGTGCAAGCAGAAACTCTAAAAGCCGCTGGACAAGCAGTAACAGAACGTCTCTTCCAACTTGTAAGCTATATGTATGAGACAGGCGAGATACCCAAAGATTTCAAACGTAGCATCATAGTAACTATACCAAAAAAGAAAGGCGCGGATAGATGTGAAAATTTTCGAACAATAAGTTTGACAGCACACGTGTCAAAAATATTAACTAGAATTGTGCAAAGACGAATGGAAAAAAGAGCTGAAGAAATACTAGGAGAAGACCAATTTGGGTTTAGGCGAAACAGGGGAACACGGGAGGCTATTTTAGCTCTGAGAGTGATAATGGAGAAAACAATAGAAAAAGGGAAAAGCATGTATATAGGGTTTGTAGATCTGGAAAAAGCATTCGACAGTGTAAATTGGAAAAAAATGTTTGAAATACTCAAAAAGATTGGAATGAGTTATAGGGATAGACGAATAGTACATAGCTTATAAAAGAGCAAACAGCAGTAATAGAATTAGAGCAGGAACGTAGAGAAGTAAACATTAGGAAAGGGGTGAGACAGGGATGTGGCCTATCCCCATTGATTTTTAACTTGTACATAGAAGAGGCAATGAATACTGTCAAATGCAGGAAGACATTTGGAATTACTATGCAAGGACAAAAAATTGATATGCTTAGATTTGCAGAAGATATAGCGGTATTAGCGTCTAGCAAGGAAGAGTTAGAAGCTGCTCTTAATGAAATGGAAACGGTTCTAACAGAGAGATACGGTATGAAAATTAACAAAACTAAAACTAAAGTTCTAGTTTGCAAAGGTGGGTGAAAATAAATCAAAAACAAGAATACAAGTATTTAACACGAACTTACAAGGGGTTAAGGATTTCTGCTACCTAGGAAGCCAAATATCGCAAGATGGGAAAAGCACAAAGATATAAAACAAAGATTAGCACAAGGTCGTGCTACATTTAACAAGAAAAAGCAACTACTGTGCTCAAAGACCACAAACATAGAAACAAGGAAAAGATTGCTTAAAACATATGTGTGGAGCACAGCACTGTACGGCTGTGAAGCCTGGACAGTAGGAGAAGCGGACAAGAAAAAGGTAGAAGCCTTTGAAATGTGGTGCTACAGACGTATGATGAAGATATCATGGACAGACAAAGTTAAGAACGAAGAGGTACTAAAAATGGTAGGGAAGAAAGAAATATGTGGAATACGGTAAAAAATAGGAGAGATAGGATGATAGGCCACATACTACGGCATGAGGGAATAGTGCGGAATATTTTAGAAGCAGAGATAGGAAAAAAGAGAAGAAGAGGCAGACCTAGATTAGACTACTGCACACAGATAGTAAAAGATGTAGGCTGTAGAGGTTTCAGGAGATGTGTAGGCTAGCCCAGAATAGAAATCAATGGAGGTACGCATCCAACCAATCCCAAGATGGATAAACTAATGACGAAAAGATAACTGTGCTTAAACATGATGATTATTATAAGTAACTACAAGAATTGGTTGGGCAATATTCTCGAATAATGTTAAGTGTGTGAAAGGATTTACTGGAAAACCATTATTTCGGCAAATGTCTAAGTGTTGGGGGATCTTGGTAGCCACAGGTTGCTTAACCTCCTTCACTGAATCTCGGTAAAATAGGGTATAAAATTAGAAAACAATAGAAAGGGAATGAGCTGAATACACATACTCCCTGAAAAGAAGAAAAAGAAGAAAACCACCAAAAACGCAAAATCAAAGAAGCTGCTCATATAACCCTACATAAAAATAACTGAGTTGCAAACGAATCCGTGACTTTCGGTAAACAATGGATTCCATTACTAAAAGAAATAACAAAAGAAATAACAAATGAAAATCAAATGCCCACAATATCTGCGTAGCATTGCAAGTTTTTCCTGGGTTTTCTTTGCAATATTAACATGAAATACAGCCTACATACATGATTTCTATTTATACATAAAATAACTAATTACATAAAAATAAGCATATTAACAATTCTTGTAAAACAGCATTGGTATCTGACAAGTATAAATCCACAATAAGGTTACCTCAAAACCATATACAATCTCCGTTGAACAGTATTGGTATCTGACAAGTGTAAACCCGCCATAGGGTCGCCTCAGAACCATATACAATCTTCATATAACAACATTGGTATCTGACAAGTGTAAACCCGCCATAGAGTCGCCTCAGAACCATGTTAAAATCTACCAAAGAGGTAACCTAATCATAATGAATTTTCCCCCTCAAAATAAATATAAAAAAACGACTACTTAAGCCTTTCAATAATGCAATCGCACACTTCTTTAATAACCATCCTCTCAATTGTATAAATAGAAACATGTTAAAAAATGTTTTCCAATTCCAAATTATTGAATTTATATAAAATTCACCAATAAAAATTAATCAGCTGATTTCACGTTAAGCGTATTGGCTACCTTAGGAAAGTCGATCCCAGGTCGCAACACAAATTGAAGTCAATCATTCTTTTAAACTTTAAAAATTTTTGCTTAGTATACTCAAACCAAATATTTCAAACATCAATAAATCAAAGTCACCTTCAATTTATGTCATAAATGTCAAACTTGAAGTTTTTATTATTATTTTGACAACGATCCTGGGTCATGGATCGAAACGTAAATAAAGTTGATTTTAAAAACTATGAGTGGTTTAATTCCCAAAGAAGATTAACCTGAATACACATGCTGTGTGAGAATTTCAGGGAACTATGTAGGCTAGCTCAGAATATAAATAAGTGCAGGTACGTGTCCAACCAGTTTTGAGACGGAAAACCTAATGGCTGCAAAATACCTGCAACTAATGTTGACTGTGCGAAAAGATAAATTGGAAAATATATTAAATCGCCAAATGGTTAAGTGTTGGGAGAACTTGGCAGCAACAGACTGCTTACCTCCCTTCACAACCGTTGAAGGTCGGAGAAATAGGGCATATAACTGTAAAACAATAGAAAGTGATCGAACTGCATCTAACAAGAAAGAATATCGCCTATGAGGAAAGACAACAAACAGAATAAGAAGAAAATTGTTGAAAGCATATGTGTGGAGCACAGCACAGTATGCATATGAAATACGGGAAGTCTGAAACGCAGACAGAAAAACGGTAGCAGCCTTTTGAAATGATGTGCTTTAGATGTATGAGGACGATAGCATGGACAGACAAAGATAATAACAAATAAGTTACAGAAATAGTAGGGGAACAAGGATATCTGGGGAAAAAGAGAAATAGTAGGGCGGAATACGTTCTAAGGCATTTTTGGGGAATAGTTGTGATATATTACAAGCACAGATAGGAAAAAAGAGGTAGATGTAGACCTAGATCAGACAGTTATAGATGCAAACTGTGCATATTTCAAGGAAATCTGTAGGTTAGTTCAGAATAGGGAACAATGATGGTACGCGTCTAACCAGTTCTAGGACTGAAGACCTAATGATGATGGGTATTGGGAGCAAGTTTAAGAAATTTCCTACTTGCATCAAGAATATACCAAGAGAGATATCCTGTTAAATGACAACACACTACAATTAATATACCTAAATGACACTTTACATGTAAGTTATTTTTTTCAAAGCCTGCCTGATTTCCTGTTTGAACATTTTCTATAAAATGCATATTGTTGATCTGGCAGAATTCTGTTGATAGCGTATTATTGTAGGTTGTTATATCTTTAGTGAAAATTGTTATTGGATAACTGTAGTTGATTGTTAATCAATATGTATTAATTGTTTTATAATATTTTCCACTAGTAAGTTATTTTTAGTTATGTAAATTAAAAACATTCTTAAAATTTGAAGAAAATCAAAAATATTTCAGAAAGTAATGGATTTAGGTATAGGGAATGCTTAACAAAAATGAAAGGACACTTAATAAACTATCCATTGTAGCAATAAAATTGGTAGGGTTCCGTTTAAAAAAAAATTAAAAATTGCATTTTGCAAAACCTGACACACCCTGTATACTGTGAAGAAATTTCAAAAAAGTGATAATTACAAATATACTATGGCATATAGTAAAATTTTCTGCATCTTGAAAATTAACATAAGTTGTGTATTAGTGCAGTGGCAATGTATCTAATCAGGGTCATTTTTTCTAAAAACAGTTGAATATCTCAAAAACTAAAAGGAATAGACAGATACAACTTTATATCAAATTAAAGCTCTGTTTATGGGCTTTTCAAAAATGTAATAATATATAGGGTGTTCTATTTAAAAAAATATAAGTTTAATATGCCCTGAAATTATGAAACACCCTGTATGCTATCAAATATTTTTAAAATATGCACCATAGGCATGCCTAATATGCCTCTAAATTTGGTTTACGTAGCTTTTATAATAACGGAGTTATCGACCGTTGCCACACTAAAAACTCACCCTGTATATACCCTGAATTAAATAGATGATTCATCCTCCGGTATATGTTAGAAGGTTCGAGGCCTTTGTAGTATAGACATTGCTTTCGGTGCTTGTGTGTTTGACGGGTTGCCTAATGGTAGCTCGTAACAATATCATTTTTATCGTTTCAATTAATAGTCATTGTATCTTATTGCTTTGGGCAGCTGCGCCCTAATATCATCCAAATGTGAAAGCAAACATTTAATTGAACAGGGTATAGTGTGTAATGCAGAAAATATTCAAATTGCAGCATGGAACGTAACAAAATCCTTCACGAATTATTGAAAAGTTTGGGCGAACTTTTTTAATCCAAAGGTTACGTATAGAAACTCAAATAAACCAAAACGCGTTGTATAACCATCTTTTCTACGTCTTTTTCTGCTACGGAGATTTGGTGCCAGGCTCTGGAAGAATCGATTGTAGAAAAATTATTTTCTTTCTTGTAGTGTTTGCGATAATCTTCCACAAGTGGAGTAGGATATCTATTAAGAATTGTGCAATCGTTTAAATCGCGGTAGTCTAGACAGGTTCGACACTCTTTATTGTGTTTGGCGACTAAATGTAGGGGTGATGCTCACACTCCAATAGCGGTCATGTTCTTGGTTATTTACTTTAGTTATATTCAAGAATAATTTTAAAGTTATAGCAAATGAATGGCGTTTACGAATATGTGAATTACTGTTGACCTGTGGTATATACCTTTAAATTTCTATAGTCCATCTCAAAGAAGAAGGTACTGAAGAAAAGTGGAGGACTAAATTTTAGCGATTCCCATTGGTGAATGGATGAGCCAAGTTTAAGCAAGTACGCGTACCTGTATGTTTATGATGGTTGTTTAAATATCATCTTGACAATTGACATTTGTTACTGCCATTACTTATTTTTATTTTAATGTTATTATATTTTGTTATTAGTATGCGTTTGAAATTTAATTCAGTTTTATTAATTAATTTGTGTTGATTTTATATTTAGTATCAAAACAGTTCCTGTAGAGCTTTAACTTACAGTGTCTTCATAATAAGGTAAGCATTTCCCATTAAAGATACGCATACAACAGCGTATTGAAATTACAAACAACTAGAGATCTTTAATATATATTTATTGTTTTAGGCAATTATCACAAAAGCATAAACGGTGAAGTGCTCACAACTTGGTCGAAAGGTGTATTATCTCTTCTTTATGGTCGTGTTTGATAATGCTTCATATCTCCATACTTTAGCGTCAAAGCCGATAAGGTTTCATATCAAAATTCGTAAAGAACAAATATACGATTGGTGGAATGCAAAACACATTGACGTTAATAAACAGCTATTAAAAGTTGAATTATTGACCTTAGTGAAGTACTATCTTTTGGCTCGCCCAATACCTTGTGCTGTCGACGAAATTATGGAATACTTTGACTAAATTGTATTAATGTTACTTCCATATCATTGCAATTTAAATTCAAGTGAAGCTATTTGGAGTCAAGTAAAGCAACACGTAGCTATATACCACCAATTCCACTTGTAGAATTGACGGCACAAAGTTGCTTCTGATTGAAGAGATTGCAAGTTAGGTCAAGAACATTAGAATAATTGTATTAACCATATAATTAAAGAAGAAGAAAGCATGTAGAGATTGGATGGCATCGAGAAAAACTTGTCGAACAAATTGTAACAAATGTTGGATCTGAAAGTACAACAGAAGACGAAGCTACCTCTGGGGACGATATCGATATAGATGAGTTGTAAATTTATTGTATCATCGTTTTGATATTTTCTAATGTGTTTAATTAAGAATAAATTATCTATTGCATTATATTAATATTTTATTAAAACTTTAATCAAACTATTAAAAAATAAAATCAAATAATACTTGACAGATTTTAAACAGTGTTCTCTGATCCATTTATTCAAAAACCTTATTTTGCCAAGAGTATAATTAAAATCTACATAAATACCATTTAATTGTTTTTATTTTAATCATTACAAATAATATTAATATCACAAACTTTGTAAACGAATTTACAATCTTTTGAAAAATATAAAACTGAGAGCGTTTTATCAAAGCATCCTAAATATCCATGTAGTTGTTTGTGATCCCTATTAACACTATAATAATTACCAAAGGTTATATTTTGTCTGTCTTAACCTTTTTGTAATTTAAAGTCCAATTTGATCTTCTGAAACTTATATTTATTAATCTGCAGTTAATATAAAAATACATCTAAAGGAAGCACTTTATGGATCAATAAACTTACCGCTTTGTTTTACATTAAAATAATGCTTGTTGAATGCAATAAAACATTACTTGATGAATTAAATTTAACTTAGGCCTGTATTACACTTATCAAGTTTTGCTTCAATTGTAAGTTCTTATAATTGACACAATTTAAGCTCAATATTTAGTTAAATCTGTAGTGTATTTACATTTGTCAGTTTTTTCATCAATTTGCCGAAGTTATAAAGAGTTACCAATCACTTAAAAGTTGTAATATTTCTAAGGTTAGGTTTCAAAATAGGTGTTTAGTTTTGCTGAGATAGGAACAAAGTTTTCGATAGAAATAGTGTATAAATGTTAATTACTTTATCTCGGCGCTGTCCCAGTTTGTATAATGTGCGTCGCCATTATATAAAAATTTACGAATAGAGAATTTAACAAAAATTACAGAAAAATTTAATAATTTAATAGGTTCTAATATAAGTGTCCAAGATGTCCAAAAGAAAATTAATAATTTAAGAACCCAGTTTTTTGCTGAGTTGTGTAAATATAAGAAAAGTGTTGTTAGTGGTGCGGTAAGTTCAGGAATTTAAACATCGAACTGGTGTCGCTTTGAACATTTAAAATTTTTGATGGACAGCAATCCAGTTCGACGCAGCGAATCCAATTTACTAGTTGAACCAGAAAGGAATATCTCACAAGAGGTAGAATTTTAAACAATATTTCAGTATTAACATACAATTTACAATTTCTAGGATAGTGAAGTAATATATGATGGTACCTTAGACAATTTTAATGAGGAAGCAATTCGATCACCTTTCAACATCTCGTCTAGATCAAATTGCAGCTCTGTGGCTGGACCATCAACTAGACCTGTAAGTGCAAAACGTACGTGACAAGAAACAGAACCAGATGCTAAATCAGTGCTATCAGCTGCAGTAGATGCATTAAATGCAACACAACGAGAGGTTGTCGACCATTACGAAGTATATGGAAAGTGTTTTACAACTTGCATTGCAAATTAAATTATAATAATAATAATTTATAGCATGGTTATATCAGACTTACGTAGGGTTAAAAACTATAAGAGGTTGCTGAAATTAAAGCGTAACATCATTACCATGATATATAATGAATTGGAAGCCGAAGAAAGCAATTAATTAGTAAATTGTATTTAATTTATTTCAAATACTATAAATAAAGTTTAATTACAGTTTTCCTTCATTATTTATACATTCCATAAATTCCTCTCTATTATATAAAGCCGTGTTGTTTGCTTGATATCCAACTTGTTTAGCTAATGCATACTTGAAAATAAAGTTTTGTCTTACTCTTCGCCATCACTAATATAATTTGGTGAATGCGTTATTAAAAGTTGTGCAATGCAGTACAAGCTAGTGTAATTGTTTGTACTTATTAGGTGCCAAATTTATTACTGTTAGAAATATCCGAAACCTATTAGCTAAAATGCATTTTCAACTACACTTCGCGTTCCACTCAATCGGTAATTAAAGTATTTTTGTTCTTTTGTCATGGAAAAGATTTCATTATGAGGTTGGTAAGTGGAAATGCAGCATCTGCAACAAACACATGGGTCACCGGTATCTGCCTTTCTGGTAAAGGTTTATCTTCTGGTAAATTTAAAGAGTTTTGTTTTAATGCAGCATACAAAGAACTCTTATTAAATACTCCTCCATCAGACACACGGCCATTAGTCCCTACGTCAACAAATACGAATTTGTTGTGAGCATCCACTAAGGCTAGTAAAACTAAGCTATTTTCATTTTTATAGTTAAAGTATGTTGATCTTTCACTTCTTGGAGCTTTAAAGACGATATGTTTACCATCAAGAGCGCCAATGGTATTAGGGAACTTACAAACAGAATAAAAGTCCTGGGATGTATTTAACCAATCAGTTGAAGTCACGGGTACCTACAAAGTAAAATATAAATCGACATTCTAATTATTATAATAAGTAAATATACTTTTAAATATTCTTCACGTAGTACTTCATATAATACTGCATACTTCAGGAATAAACAACGACATTGTAGATTCACTAACCCTAAATGAATACATCAGGCCACGGTAGCTTTCACCTGTTGACAGGAATCTTAATGTTATGGTCAACTTGTCTCGTACAGATATCGGATGCCTCATAAAAGTGTCCTGTTTTGTAGTATGTTGAGCAATTTTATTTAATAATATTTGAAAAAGATCTTCATCCATACGCAAAAACAATTTAAATTGTTGTGGATCAAACTTAATGAAATCCTCATGCACCAATGTTAAACTTCTTCTATATGGTTGTAACCATGGCCTAATGCACCATCTTCTTTTTACACACTATTTCTTTAGTTTATTCATCATCAATATTATTATATTAATAATGGCACAAATTCTTTGTACGCCTACTTTTATTTAACACCTTTATTAAACGTTTATAACCTAACATAAAGTATCCGAATCAGCCATTTGCATTGTCCTAGAACACAATCAAGAAATATAATGAATATACAACCGACGCCGGTATAATTTAATACATTGCAGCTAATTTCAATTATTAAACAGTATAAGTTTAAAACCAGCACAAGCGCCATTTACCACCGTAACTGGAATAGAGTATAGTAGATTATATTATATACGCATAAATTCAAATAAAAACGTTAATATAAAAAAGGAAACACGATTTAATTGAAAAATATGTGAACGAAACAATTTGTTAAATAAATATACTTGTATTAGTTTATTAATCTCAATTGTTTTTGAAGGTATTTATAAGACGTTTACAAAGTTCAAATTCAAACTTTTGCACCAAAAAAACACCAAAAAAATTAGGCGATATATTGTAGGTCGGTCAGTTTTGAACACAAAATATGAAAACCGCAAAGAGATTCATCTCTGTGTTGTATTCTTGAATATAACCTTAAAATTATTCTTTGCTATAAGAAAGGTAAATAACCACCAAGAATATGATCAAACTTGGACATGCGCACAGAAATTAAAAACTGAGAGTGTCGATCTGGAAGTTGTACTCTGGAATTTGGAATAGTGATAGGTGTATTTTACAATATAAATTTAAAATATATACGATACTTCGCCGGAAATCAATCCAAATGTATATTCTATAAATGTACTCCATACTTTTTAATAAATGCTTTCGAATGCTTGCCGTTTGTAATCTAGCATAATACTTCTTGCGTTTATATATATATATATATATATATATATATATATATATATATATATATAGTTACATGCCAAACTGGTCATGTATCATGTTAGGGTAAGAGATACTTTGTAGGTTAATTGCCGCATATTTTTGAAATGATACGCTAACTTCCGCCGTTGGTGACGGTCAAGTCTGCGCAGAAGGAATGCGAAATTGCGCGAGTCAAGGAAGTAAAGATTAATTAACTGGACATGGACTAAGCAACAAGTGGTGCAAGTGCGGTGTAGTTTTTAAAGAAAAAAGGTATATAGTTTCCTTTGCCTTACCTTATCGTTCCGCTAGTTCTTTCCCTTCAAACCCCTACGAGATGCAATACAAGCTCAGTGGCGGATAATAATTTGATGTTCAACATGGCGTAATCACATCTCTAACCACGTTCCGGACACTGCGATGAAGTTCCGAGATATACACATCACGTAAGTAATTTAAATTTTACCTAGAATGTGCATGTAAATCGACCTAGACAGCGATTGCATCATCCGATAAAAACGTGGTCGGTATAGGTTTTATAACGGCGCTAAAGTCGCGCCCAAATTGTAATGTGCGTAAATGTAACATTGGCGCCTTTGCGTGTTATGTTGAAATTTAAAATCCGTTTATAATTAATCTTCATTGTAACTTGTAAGTTATTAGCTCTGAAAATAATACTTTTTTGAAAAATTGGTTTTTTACTCAATTATTTGCAATTAAACAGCTTAAATCTAGTGACTTTTTTTAATTTGGCAAACACTAAATTTTAATTATCCTTAGTTATATTTATCTTATTTGGTTGGCAGCCCTGCAAGTAGCTTTATGATGTCAATTGAACTTGTTGAAACTGTCACTTCAAATAATGATTTGTTTACTTTTTACCTACCTTGATCATGCAATTTTAAATTTAGTGTAATTTAAATTTCCTTTACAAAACAGTGTTATTTAAATTTGAAATGTTTTTGGTATACACTACATAACCTGACTTAATTTGTGATTAAACTGAAATATGTTCCCATAGATGTAGATAATTTCTTCGGTAAGTATTGTTTTGTATTCATATTTACCTTATCACTTCTATTGTTAATTTGCCACTCCTTATGTTAAAACGCAAGTTAAGGTTCGTGGTTCGGGAGTGGCCTTTTTAAAAAACCATTTCCAAATGTAACCATTAATTATCTGCAACATTTACGCAGAATGAGCTTTTTAAAAATACGCAGGTGTTTAAACATAATAACACTTCTACGATTTGCATTTTATTGGGTTTTTCAAGTTTTTATAGATATTATCTGTTACTGATGGTTCAATTAACTTCAATTAAAATTAATACCCTTTAATTTTTAGTGAATCCTAATTAAATATTCAATTATTATCAGTACATTTTGTTTAATACTGGTTACTTAAAATAGAGTTAATTAATATAGATTTTACACGTAATTTCTCTTTGTTTCTTTACTAGGAATAATTAAATTACATGTGGAGTTTTTTAATACTGCTTCCTTTTTTTTATAGCAAGCGTCTTGTACATAATTTATCTCCCTTATTTTTAATGAAACGACTGACTTTTTATGCTTCACGGTTTTAATAAAGCGTACCTCTTCCCAAAGCTTCTACACGGTGATTAAAATTATTTGATGTGATTATTTAATTTTCTACCCTGGTCTAAATATGAGTAATATATATATATATATATATATATATATATATATATTGAAGTGTCAGTAGGAGCTACAAGGGTATAAAGGTTGTTTTGTTGAAGGTAGTGTATGCCAAAGAAAGCCAAATATCAGATCCCGTAATTGAAAATTTTATGTTTGCCGTACTTTAAAAATGTTAAAGTATTTGGAGTATATTAGCCAAAGTATAAGTGCCAAGACGTAAAACAAATGACTTGATGACGTGAGAAAGCACAGTATTCAAGGATTTACACTGAGTTGTATATTAATAAGCCATAGAATGTACATTTGCTAGTCGAAAAACCGGATGCGTCTGTAGAAATTCCACTATTAACCGCACAGATCCAGGTTTATATGTGTAACATTTCGGCATTTATTTTAGTAGAATCAACCTTTGGACAAACCTGTAATATCGAAATTTTAAGTGAAAAGTATTGTAAAATATGATTGAAGGGCGACGCAGTATCAAGAACCAATGAGTGAACATTTGATATAAAATAGGAAAGTGCAAAAAAAAGATTATAAGGTAGTAGTGACACGAACTTGTTGGGACGATATTATTGGATGTAGAAATGTGTAAAATGTATTAAAGAGTAGGCATGTTTTAGTTATAATAATCACCTAGGAAAAGTAAATAAGAAGTCGATTTATAAATATTTTGGTATTAAGACGTGTTTGTAAACTGCGCTAAATTTTTGAAATTACAAAGAGTTAATAAATGAATTTGAAAAGTCTACGAGTTTGATTTATATAAAGAAAGAGTAAGGATAAGCGAGAGTAATAAAAATAATTAATAGTAACGACGAGTGAAAAAGTGTAATAGCGTATTAGAGCGACAGCGAACCGGCGGAATATAGTTGGATATTGGAACGAGATTGATATAGGCAGAAGGCATTGAATAGGATTTATGAGATTGAAGGAGATAATATTGGAATTGAATGGGATATGGTATTATGGATAGAAGGGCATTGAGTGGTAAATAGAAGGAAGTATTGGTTTGGAACGAACGGATTAAGAAGAAAGCAGTGATTTGGAACGAGCGGATCAAGATTAAAAGACAGCATTGGAGTAGCAGGAGGATTAGTACAAGATAAAGAAGATATAACACCAGAAAAATTAGCGCAGGGGAAGTAGAATTAAACGGTTAGTCAAAATTCTAAATTTGGGTCATATTTATTTTAGATTTGAGAGCATCAAAATTAAGTTAAAGAAACCTGGAGTCTAGACAGCAGATTTTCGTAGTGATAGTGCCAAGCATTGTAAAGACGCATACGGCGAGTAGGATTTTGAGCCAGTATTCATAGAGGCCGACAACGACGTGTAGAATAGGTGAGTACTGTGTGTTTTAAACGTCAAAGTCATAAATTGGTAACAAGTGGTGCAAGTGCGGTGTAGTTTTTAAAGAAAAAAGGTATATAGTTTCCTTTTACCTTACCTTATCGTTCCGCTAGTTCTTTCCCTTCAAACCCCTACGAGATGCAATACAAGCTCAGTGGCGGATAATAATTTGATGTTCAACATGGCGTAATCACATCTCTAACCACGTTCCGGACACTGCGATGAAGTTCCGAGATATACACATCACGTAAGTAATTTGAATTCTACCTAGAATGTGCATGTAAATCGACCTAGACAGCGATTGCATCATCCGATAAAAACGTGGTCGGTATAGGTTTTATAACGGCGCTAAAGTCGCGCCCAAATTGTAATGTGCGTAAATGTAACATTGGCGCCTTTGCGTGTTATGTTGAAATTTAAAATCCGTTTATAATTAATCTTCATTGTAACTTGTAAGTTATTAGCTCTGAAAATAATACTTTTTTGAAAAATTGGTTTTTTACTCAATTATTTGCAATTAAACAGCTTAAATCTAGTGACTTTTTTTAATTTGGCAAACACTAAATTTTAATTATCCTTAGTTATATTTATCTTATTTGGTTGGCAGCCCTGCAAGTAGCTTTATGATGTCAATTGAACTTGTTGAAACTGTCACTTCAAATAATGATTTGTTTACTTTTTACCTACCTTGATCATGCAATTTTAAATTTAGTGTAATTTAAATTTCCTTTACAAAAACAGTGTTATTTAAATTTGAAATGTTTTTGGTATACACTACATAACCTGACTTAATTTGTGATTAAACTGAAATATGTTCCCATAGATGTAGATAATTTCTTCGGTAAGTATTGTTTTGTATTCATATTTACCTTATCACTTCAATTGTTAATTTGCCACTCCTTATGTTAAAACGCAAGTTAAGGTTCGTGGTTCGGGAGTGGCCTTTTTAAAAAACCATTTCCAAACTTCTCAACAATTTATTTTTCAGTTATACAGAATTGACTTGGAATTTTGACAAACTTGAATTAATATTACTTTAATCGAAATACATTATTTAATTGTGCAAAAATTGAGTAATCTAACGAACTGCAATGTTACAGCTGAACGATGGATTGACTGTCGTCGACTGGGGCTCCCGGGCTTTTTATAATATCCCTACCCCCTCACATGGCTGCGGGAACTTGCAGATCTCATGTCTGCTTACACTTAATTCTATTCATAAATACATTGTTGCGATCTTACTTTCTAGGTGATCTTGCTACATGACCGTCTGCGACCGCCTGTGACCTGAGATCTGCAGTGTCACCATCGTCTGTGCTACAAAGTAGCGCTTCCGTTCCCATGAACGTTAATAAACTGTATAAAATTGTCCTTGATTTACTTTGTTGCACATCACTTAGCGCATTCCTAATATTTCTAATAATTTCTATTTCTTTACATATATATCAATTAGGGGATTACATAACTCGCATTGGTTGAATACCTATCTTGACTTGATTTTTTTAGATTGTTCAAACTTGTTTTCTCAGTTCTAAATTTCTAGTAACTATATTATTAGTATCTGGCACTAATTAAATCTTTTCTTATAATTTAAATAATTAACTAGATTTTACTTTTTGCTTTATCTTGTATATTTACTTCCTAAACATAGTAGCATGATGAATTGATTACACCTTAATTATAACGCGTTGCTAACAAACAAATATATCGGTTGGGTTAAAATACGCTGAAAATCCAACTTGTAGAAATGTTATTTAAAACGTTCGTTAAAATTAAACACCTGCAGGTTTCTAAATGTCAAGTTTTACTTATTTTTATAAATAACAAACAAGTTTCAAAGAATATCGGGTAAACGGTCGGATGTTTTCGCATTAAACGCTAATGAGGGGTTATTTAAAGCACGTATTTTGGGGTCCACATAGAGTTGTAGAACGCGGATAGGAATATCGATTTCTACCACTCAAACAAGGTTAGAAAGTGACGTAGAATATGCATAAGCAAGGGACAGCGTTAGTATAGACGGGATTTGTAAAACGTCAATGCATAGACTATTGGTCGATATCGTTAGTCGCACATCAGACAAGATACGGGAATATTGAATATTAATTTTCAGAAAATATCGTAACGACGCGCTGAATTTCGAGGATTTAGAAATTGGTTGAACCAAAATTTTAAGAACGTGTTATTGTAAATAAAGGACTTTGCGTGAAATGCGGCCAAGAGGTGGCATCGGAAATTGTATAAATATTTTTTCAAAATATAATAAAAGCACTTAGTATTTTGATCGCTTCAGACTACGTACGAAAGTTACCACGAGCTTGTAAGTATAGAAAATTATTTTAAATTATATAGCACGGTGTTAGCCTCATAATTTGTACGCGGAGTGTGCCGAGTTTACATTTTTTTATTGACGTACCACATACATTTTTTTTTAACAAGCTCGTGTAGTGACGTTATGTAACGTGGATTAAATTAAACAATTATGAAAGAAGTATAATTAATTTGGATTTGGAAATTAGATACACCGTGAATGCAGCGCAAGCAGCTTAACTTAAATGGGGTTCTTCTACTAATAGCTAGAAGCGGCCTGCAGAGCAGAAAGAAGCAAATTTACGCCATCGTCAACGGAGCAGAGATCTTCTAGAAATTCCAAGTAACGCTTTAAAATTGTGTTGTTATAAACTATGAAACTATGAATATTGGGTGTCGTATGAGAGTGAATTTTGAAGGTATTGTGCATTTTTTTGCGTATTAAAAATAATACGTATAACTAACTTTATTATGGTATTTAAATAGAAATCTGAAGGTGTATATATAGCTTATTAACGTTCCATCAGGAAGTTAAATTTTGTAAAGAGTACATGGGTTTGTTTTTTTTTGTTTGTTGTAAGAGTATGCGAAGTATAAAGGCATACATTATTCATAATTAACTGGGTTATCATGAGCTCACCATACTCCAGAGTTTACGTAGATTTAAAATAAATTATAAAGAAAGAATGAGAAATAAGATATTAAGCAGGGCCCATTTACTCCCGGTACATTCTATGTGTTTGATAATTTAAATTAAGTTACAGGACATTACAAAATAGGATTATGGAGGTGTAACTTGATCACTGAAATGTGGATAATATTGAATTATATTTGTAAATAGTGATAAATAAAATATTGCATGATTGTTGTATTTTGTGGTTTTATTGAGAGTGTGCGTGAACGATGCAAAGCATAATAGTGAATCTAGGTATCCAAGAGGAGGCCCAACTGAGCTAGCCGGAAGCAGTTGAAGAAAGCAATTCAACTGAGGAAGAGGGGAATCTGGGTAAGAAATTATTTTTTTGACCTTTTTTTATTTTTGGTGATATTTTCGATGTTGTATAAATTAATTTTCGAAACTACTGAGAATCCCGAGAGTACCTCGGCAATATATATATATATATATATATATATATATATATATATATATAGAGAGAGAGAGATGCTGTGAAACCTACAAAATCCGTGAACTACGCTTTATAATCGAGCCTCACTTTTGGGCGTCAAGAATGCTGTGAAACCTACAAAAAGCTATTCATTACCTTAACTGTGTTGGTCCATTGACTTTCTTCCGTTAATCGCCTCGGCTGCTCCTCTAGATAACTTTCATCCTCATACATAAAAAAAACAAACACATTCCTACCACAAACATCAACGTTAACTCTATTTACATCAATATTCACAATACATTAAAATTTCAAAATTAAAATTCAGCATAAATTTTAATATCAGAAAATTTCAAGATTAAATTTATTATAATTTTAATGTGCATCCAGAATTAAAGTCTTTGTAGGATGCCTACTAATTACTATAACAATATATGCAGACCTGAGTCTGAGTACAAAGGGAGCATCTACCACCCCTTTACGTTAATTAACCAGGTTCGTCTAATTGAGCTCAAAGACATACCCATATTTTCATCATAATCCAGAACATCAATACTAAATACCCCTTTCTACTTAAACAAGCAAATTTCACCTTAAAATTAAAATATTATTGTTAGTACAATTTCACTACTGTCCATTTTAAATAAACAAATTATAACGTTATTCAACACACACCAAAATATCAAAGTTCAAACAAAATAGTATAATTTACCTGAAGGTTACTGCACTCGTAGCTTCAATGTACCTCGTCCCTTTTGTTAATCACACCATTCCAACTGGGTTATATTTACGGCTTCTGATTCTCAACGCTTTTAAAATTTCTCTCCATCACCATTCCTCTAAAGTTGTTTCAGGGCTTTTCCGGAACTCATCTGTGTATATCTGAACCTTGTTTTGTGGATCCAGACACGTTTATGAACCATTTAATTATTAACACCCCCGAAAAATAACAAAGAAATTCATACTTCTTTCACCAATATACGCCAAAACTGCCTACTTTTGTGTATTCATTTGTCGTTGTAAATTTTACTAATTGGTACAGTGATACTAACTTTATTACCTTGTATCTTTTTTTCTAAGTGCACTAACGTACATTCATTGTAGCACGTAAAGAACAAACTGTTTTTTATCACAAAAATATTCGAGCAAACTATTTAAATTATTTAATCAAAACCGGAAAACTAAAAAGCACTGTTTAACGCATTGAATCAAGCCGAAGATCTAAGAGAGCTTGTTCATATTCCCCTGGGTATATATAGAGTTTAGCCTGTCTGTCGGTCGAGTCTCCAAAACGGACAATTCTAAAGAATTTTGCCTGCTATGTTCCCATTCCGCAGCCCGGCATGCGATTTTTACGAATTTTGCACTCGCCCCAGTTAAATCTCAGAAATTTCAACACGGCACGCAACGTCTGGAAATAACTAATTGAATTTTATACAGAAATGTTATTTTACCTCTCAAATTTTGCCTTTACTTTCAACCAATCGCAACCCTATGACGTTGCTCTACTCACGCCTTTTACTATATGTGCCTCGGTCTTGCGCATATTATCTGTCTCTATCTACCCTGTTCTTATTAGTGCAAATTGATATTCCTTATTATCGATTATTTCAGTCCATGTGGACTATCTGGGTTAAATAACCCCATATCGCGCCTTCCCGTGAATATTAAGCCACGGTTTCTCCAAGATTCTTTGTAACCATTAATTATCTGCAACATTTACGCAGAATGAGCTTTTTAAAAATACGCAGGTGTTTAAACATAATAACACTTATATTATCTGTTACTGATGGTTCAATTAACTTCAATTAAAATTAATACCCTTTAATTTTTAGTGAATCCTAATTAAATATCCAATTATTATCAGTACATTTTGTTTAATACTGGTTACTTAAAATAGAGTTAATTAATATAGATTTTACACGTAATTTCTCTTTGTTTCTTTACTAGGAATAATTAAATTACATGTGGAGTTTTTTAATACTGCTTCCTTTTTTTTATAGCAAGCGTCTTGTACATAATTTATCTCCCTTATTTTTAATGAAACGACTGACTTTTTATGCTTCACGGTTTTAATAAAGCGTACCTCTTCCCAAAGCTTCTACACGGTGATTAAAATTATTTGATGTGATTATTTAATTTTCTACCCTGGTCTAAATATGAGTAATATATATATATATATATATATATATATATATGTATATATATATATATTGAAGTGTCAGTAGGAGCTACAAGGGTATAAAGGTTGTTTTGTTGAAGGTAGTGTATGCCAAAGAAAGCCAAATATCAGATCCCGTAATTGAAAATTTTATGTTTGCCGTACTTTAAAAATGTTAAAGTATTTGGAGTATATTAGCCAAAGTATAAATGCCAAGACGTAAAACAAATGACTTGATGACGTGAGAAAGCACAGTATTCAAGGATCTACACTGAGTTGTATATTAATAAGCTATAGAATGTACATTTGCTAGTCGAAAAACCGGATGCGTCTGTAGAAATTCCACTATTAACCGCACAGATCCAGGTTTATATGTGTAACATTTCGGCATTTATTTTAGTAGAATCAACCTTTGGACAAACCTGTAATATCGAAATTTTAAGTGAAAAGTATTGTAAAATATGATTGAAGGGCGACGCAGTATCAAGAACCAATGAGTGAACATTTGATATAAAATAGGAAAGTGCAAAAGAAAGATTATAAGGTAGTAGTGACACGAACTTGTTGGGACGATATTATTGGATGTAGAAATGTGTAAAATGTATTAAAGAGTAGGCATGTTTTAGTTATAATAATCACCTAGGAAAAGTAAATAAGAAGTCGATTTATAAATATTTTGGTATTAAGACGTGTTTGTAAACTGCGCTAAATTTTTGAAATTACAAAGAGTTAATAAATGAATTTGAAAAGTCTACGAGTTTGATTTATATAAAGAAAGAGTAAGGATAAGCGAGAGTAATAAAAATAATTAATAGTAACGACGAGTGAAAAAGTGTAATAGCGTATTAGAGCGACAGCGAACCGGCGGAATATAGTTGGATATTGGAACGAGATTGATATAGGCAGAAGGCATTGAATAGGATTTATGAGATTGAAGGAGATAATATTGGAATTGAATGGGATATGGTATTATGGATAGAAGGGCATTGAGTGGTAATTAGAAGGAAGTATTGGTTTGGAACGAGCGGATTAAGAAGAAAGCAGTGATTTGGAACGAGCGGATCAAGATTAAAAGACAGCATTGGAGTAGCAGGAGGATTAGTACAAGATAAAGAAGATATAACACCAGAAAAATTAGCGCAGGGGAATTAGAATTAAAAGGTTAGTCAAAATTCTAAATTTGGGTCATATTTATTTTAGATTTGAGAGCATCAAAATTAAGTTAAAGAAACCTGGAGTCTAGACAGCAGATTTTCGTAGTGATAGTGCCAAGCATTGTAAAGACGCATACGGCAAGTAGGATTTTGAGCCAGTATTCATAGAGGCCGACAACGACGTGTAGAATAGGTGAGTACTGTGTGTTTTAAACGTCAAAGTCATAAATTGGTAATATTAATTTATTTGGCACAAGGCTACGTGGATCTGTTATATAATTTTGGCATATACAAGTACGATTACAGGTACAAATAAAGGTAGTGCTGTTTGATTGGTACATTACACATCTACTTACCACTGAACCCACGGTAAGTAGGTGGATACCCTGGGAAGGCGAGTTTCTAATAGTCGAGGCATATTAATACAGTTTTGTTTTCTCTAAACCGACCAAACGTAGATTAAGCACGAAATAAAAAGTAAATATTTTCATACATATAAAATTAAAATTAAATAACAAATAAAAGGCGGGGTGCAGCATAAGAAGGTGGCAAACCCAACGTGGGGCTCGACAGAAGTTGTAGTAGAATACGGGACACCGAGGTTAGGAGGGGCCCGTAGTTATAATTTTTTTTCAGGAAAGAAGAGTTCAAAAAAGGCAGCAGAGATGACGGACGCGGACACCAGACGGATAACGAAGTCAGGAAGGATGTACGGAATTGACGCGGAATTTATAACACAAGACGAGGAGTTAGATGCAGGGAGAGATGTCCAGGAAACGGAGGTGAGGCAGGTAGATCCAGAGGTGATAAACATGGAAACGGACCAGGCGACGGTACAGGAGGTCAAGGTAGCAGAAACCGCCGGAAGCCAAGATATTATGCGATTCCTGATGAGTATGAAAGACGATTTGAAGACTACACATACGGAAATAACAAAAATTGCAGCATCACAGACGGAACTAAAAACGGATTTAACTAACAAAATTGCAGATTCACATACGGATTTAACTAACAAAATTGCAAAGTCCCGGACAGATTTTAAGACATCACACACGGAGCTAAAAACGGAGTTAGCTAACAAAATTGCAGAGTCACATACGGAATTAACAAACAAAATCGAAGAGTCGCGGACAGTTTTTAAGACATCACACATGGAACTGAGAAATGAGTTTAGAACGGCGCACGCCGAACTGACGGCAAAATTAGACGACATCCAGGACTATCTACTCACGTCGATACAAAAGGTAAAGGACGACCTCCAGACTGAGTTACAAGAAAAGGTAGACCGCGTAGACGACAAGATTGAAAACACACGGGTACAATTGCAGGGAGAGTTGAACGCAACAAGGACGAACATACGAGCAGAACTAAAGACACGTGTGGAAGCAGTCGAGGAGACTATGATCAGCGGATTTACGACTTTGAACAGTGAAATTCAAACATGTGACAAAAAGCATACGACCAACTACAGGAATTTAGGACAAACACTGGAAACAATACAACACGAAAATGTTAACGCGAGGACACAACTGGACGAAAAACTGGAAGACAAAGTGACGATATTAGAGAACAGGGTCGGCAACGAAGTCAGACATATACAAGACAAGTTAGACGACCTAGAAAGGAGACGCGGAGGATTAGACTACGGACAGCAGATTAAATTAAACCGAGACGCGCTACCGAAATTTGAAGGACGACGGACTGAACAACCGATGGGGTTTTTGGACCGATTAGACGAAATTGTGGAGACAGAAAACGAACGGACGAAGTTACAGATAGTTGGGGCGACTTTGACGGGTAACGCGGAAAAATGGCACAACATTATACGGAAACAGTACGACACATACGCGGAATTCAGACGACTGTTCATTGAACAATTTTGGAGTAACACGCACCAGACAAACATAAGGACGAACTTAATAACGGGACATTACAGTAGAATAAACGGGTCACGCGAAGAATACGCTATAGACAAATACAACCAGGCACAACATCTGATACCGAAATTGGGCAAGGACGACATAGTATTACTACTTGCGGGACACATGGAACCGGAGGTGACAAAGGTGGTTGTGGTACAGAACATAAAAACCCTGCGAAAATTTTTAGGAGTAATGAGGAATTTTGACTTAGCGACGGCACTGGAGGCAAAGACGCGTGGAGCTTACTGGGAGCAGAATCGGGGTTATAAGGACGAAAACCGACAACATGTATACCACAACGAACACAGACCTAGCTACAGACAGGAAGGTTTCAACAACGGACATCGAAATCATTGGGGACACGACGGACATAGACGACAGCACTTCAATAGAGAATACCGGGAAAACGAATACAAAGAACAGAATAGGTACCAGCACGGCGACAACGCGGATGACGGCCGTATTACGGGAGGCGGAACGCGAGACGGATACATCCGGACTGACAGGGACATAAACGTCCAACCTATTACGACCAGCGCAGCGATAAAGAACACGGACAAGATCGAGGTGGTACAAGTGCACGAGGCACCAACGAGCCAAAAAAAAACTTCAATTTTCGGAAGACAGATTTGTTAGGTTTAGATGTAGATTTATGTTATAGTTTAAGTGATTTGTTGTTGAATAATTATACCGTTAATAAAAAGAATTTGTTGTTTATTAATATTAGATTAAGAGATTGTTTATATGTTGCTTTAGTTGATAGTGGTTCACAGTTGTCGCTGGTAAATTAAAGTATTGTGGAAAAACATGTAGAATTTTTAAAAGGACGAATTGAAACAATTGATGGGGTTAATTTATGGTCGGCTATGAATAAGAAGTTAACGACGATTTATAGGGTAGTCCGTGTACCGATATTTGTAGGGAATAAAAAGGCAGGAGAGGCTGAGTTCTTGATAACGAAGGGGTTACAGTTAGATTTTATATTAGGAATGGATTTTATAGAGGATTTTGGATTGAATATAGATGGAAATGATAGGTCGATTCGTATATTAGATAAAGATAAGTTATGGGTGGTGCCTACGGTTAGTTCGGAATATAGGGATGGTAATGATATAGATAAGTCAGGATTAGGAGTGAAAAGGGCAAGTAATTATAGACAGGTTGAAGTGAGATTATGTAATATGTTTGCGAGAATAATAAATGATGGACAGATAGGAAAAGTGAGTATTGATATTAAAGAGAAGCTGGGGGAATTATTTAATAGATTTATAGGGTTGTTTAATGAAGAGCCGAGATTTGCAAAGCGATATACACACAAGTTAGAGGTCACGGAAGACAGCGGATTTTGTACTAAGGTGTATCCAATTCCGTTTGCAGTTTAGAAATAGGGTTAAAGCCGAGATTAATAAAATGTTAAAAGAAGGAATCATCGAACCAGCGAAGACTTCATATGTGAACCCGGTAGTTATTGTATCTAAACCTAACAAAAGAGATATAAGAATTTGTTTGGACGCGAGGAAGTTGAATTCAATTACGAAAGCGCAGTACGAACAACCACAAGGGTTGGATAATTTGTTATATAAGGTGTATGAGATGAAGATTTTTAGCAAGTTAGATTTAAAAAATTCATTTTGGTTGATTCCGTTGCATGAAGATAGTAAGAAGTTTACGGGGTTTAGTATTGAAGGGGAGATTTATATGTTTTCTGTAGTTCCGTTTGGTTTAAGTAGTTCTTCAGCAGCACTTGTTAGGGCCATGCAGAAGCTGTTAAACGAGTATGAATGTTTCTGTTCGCACTATGTGGATGATCTATTGATTTTTTCAAGGAACGAGCAAGAACATATGGAGCATTTAGAAAAGGTGATCCAAAGGTTGGACGAAGGAGGGTTGAAGTTGAACGTGGAGAAGTGCGAATTGTTTAAGAGCCAGGTCACGTATTTAGGATTTGAAATTAGTGAGCATGGGATGAAAATTTGTAATAAGAGGCTAGACGAATTGAAAAATATTGCTCAACCTAAGAATGTAAGAGGATTACGAGGATTTTTAGGGGTTTTAAATTATTATAAACGGTTTATACCGAATTATTCTGAGTTGTGTGTGCCGTTGGTGAGTTTGTTAAGGAAAAACGAAAGATGGAAATGGACTGCTGAACGGGAGAAGGCGTTTCAAGATTTAAAACGTACATTTTATGAAGAGTTGTCGTTAAAGTATCCAAATTTCAAAGACGAATTTATTTTGAGGACGGATGCGTCGAAATATGCTATTGGGGCTGAGTTGGTGCAAATCCAGGCGGAGCTGAGGTACCAATTGTATTTATTTCAAGGGTGTTAAAAGACTGCGAAACCAGATAAGCGACGGCAGAGAAGGAGATGTTGGCGATAGTGTATGCAGCAAAAAAGTTACGATTTTACCTGCTAGGAAAGAAATTTTGATAGAATCCGACAACACGGTTGGAACATTCATGAAAAAAAAGGAGTTTTTGAACAGTAGGTTGTATAGGTGGGCACTAGTATTGCAAGAGTACGATTTTGAAATTAAACATAAACCAGGAAAGGAAAATGTGACGGCGGATTTTCTAAGCAGACAGCAGGTAGAGGCGAGTAAAGAAGACGTAAAGGATTGTTTGGTTGCTTTGCTGGAGTTCAGGGATGTTGGTCAGTGGACAAACGCCAGGCTTATGGAGATGCAGAGGCACAGTGAGGTGAGCTCCATACGCGAGAAATTAACGAGGGAAAATGTGGAAGAGTACCGTAGATTTGCGATTGTAGGCCAGTTTGTGGTAAAAAGGATAGGGGATGCAGAACTGTTGGTGTTATCCAGAGACACGGCTGTGGAAATTATAGACGAAATTCATATAAAATTTGGACATATAGGCATTAGAAAAACATTTTTGGTATTTAGAGAGGCATTTTATACAAGAAACGATATCACGGTGGTTAAAGAACGGATTAATCGTTGTAAGATTTGCATTTTAGGGAAAGACAAAAACGTGGTGTTGCAGAACATACCGATGAATGTGAGCGTGAGTGGACCGTTAGAATTGGTAGCTATTGATTACTTGAGCAACCTAATTACTAGTGAACAGGGGTATCGGCACATATTGGTAATGGTGGACGTTTTTTCGAAATTTGTTAAGTTATTTCCGGCAAGACGAAGTAACACGGTGCATGCTTTACAGTCAATTAAAGAATTTGGAAGTCAGGTCGGGAAAATGGATAGGATTTTGGTAGACAACGCGACATATTTCAATAACCAAAGATTTAGAAACGGGTTAAATAGAGAGCATATTAAGGTGTCATTTAGCAGCATACGGCATCCAAAAGCAAATCCATGTGAACGTTTTATACGAGAGGTCATAAAATATCTACGGTTGGCGACGCAAGAGCACCACGATAGATGGGTTAGATATCTGCCACAGATCGAAAATTTTATGAATTGCGTACCGAGTTCTGTTACAAAAACATGTCCAATTACATTGATTAGAAAGATTATACCAGCTAGGCCATGGAGAGAAGAAGTCGAGGTGCAAGACATCACAGAGTTGTTGGGTAGCGTTAGGCGTAGAATCGAAAGGATGCAGCGTAGGGACATCGAGCGAAGGCGTAGTAGGATAAAAAAGGACGATTTTTGAAATAGGAGATATGGTGGTTGTAAAAAGATTAAGGGTTTCAAACCGCGATAGAAACATTTGCGCGAAGTTGTTGTTTCCTTATGAAGGGCCGTACAAAATCACGCGTATTTTTGCTGAAGGAAATACGTTCGAATTAGATACTATGACAGGGGATCGTCGTGGGCGGTTTCACTTAGAAAATTTATATCCATATAAAATTGTACAAGAAGAGGGTTTAGCAGGATGAGAGCTCATGCGACGGAAAGTTCAAATTTGTTTTATTCTATAGCGGAAGTTATTATATAGCATAGGTAGACAGACGTGAAAGAGAAATGAAATCAGGGGTTGAGTAACAATTAATATGTAGAGATGCGTGGAGTGGTTTTAAATAAAACTAGAAATTATGCACACCAAGAAAAGAGGTATAAATACAGACGAAATTTCCACTTTTATTCAAAACCAGTGGGGCCAATGAAGTGTCAGTAGGAGCTACAAGGATATAAAGGTTGTTTTGTTGAAGGTAGTGTATGCCAAAGAAAGCCAAATATCAGATCCCGTAATTGAAAATTTTATGTTTGCCGTACTTTAAAAATGTTAAAGTATTTGGAGTATATTAGCCAAAGTATAAGTGCCAAGACGTAAAACAAATGACTTGATGACGTGAAAAAGCACAGTATTCAAGGATTTACACTGAGTTGTATATTAATAAGCCATAGAATGTACATTTGCTAGTCGAAAAACCGGATGCGTCTGTAGAAATTCCACTATTAACCGCACAGATCCAGGTTTATATGTGTAACATTTCGGCATTTATTTTAGTAGAATCAACCTTTGGACAAACCTGTAATATCGAAATTTTAAGTGAAAAGTATTGTAAAATATGATTGAAGGGCGACGCAGTATCAAGAACCAATGAGTGAACATTTGATATAAAATAGGAAAGTGCAAAAAAAAGATTATAAGGTAGTAGTGACACGAACTTGTTGGGACGATATTATTGGATGTAGAAATGTGTAAAATGTATTAAAGAGTAGGCATGTTTTAGTTATAATAATCACCTAGGAAAAGTAAATAAGAAGTCGATTTATAAATATTTTGGTATTAAGACGTGTTTGTAAACTGCGCTAAATTTTTGAAATTACAAAGAGTTAATAAATGAATTTGAAAAGTCTACGAGTTTGATTTATATAAAGAAAGAGTAAGGATAAGCGAGAGTAATAAAAATAATTAATAGTAACGACGAGTGAAAAAGTGTAATAGCGTATTAGAGCGACAGCGAACCGGCGGAATATAGTTGGATATTGGAACGAGATTGATATAGGCAGAAGGCATTGAATAGGATTTATGAGATTGAAGGAGATAATATTGGAATTGAATGGGATATGGTATTATGGATAGAAGGGCATTGAGTGGTAATTAGAAGGAAGTATTGGTTTGGAACGAGCGGATTAAGAAGAAAGCAGTGATTTGGAACGAGCGGATCAAGATTAAAAGACAGCATTGGAGTAGCAGAAAGATTAGTACGAGATAAAGAAGATATAACACCAGAAAAATTAGCGCAGGGAAGTAGAATTAAAAGGTTAGTCAAAATTCTAAATTTGGGTCATATTTATTTTAGATTTGGGAGCATCAAAATTAAGTTAAAGAAACCTGGAGTCTAGACAGCAGATTTTCGTAGTGATAGTGCCAAGCATTGTAAAGACGCATACGGCGAGTAGGATTTTGAGCCAGTATTCATAGAGGCCGACAACGACGTGTAGAATAGGTGAGTACTGTGTGTTTTAAACGTCAAAGTCATAAATTGGTAATATTAATTTATTTGGCACAAGGCTACGTGGATCTGTTATATAATTTTGGCATATACAAGTACGATTACAGGTACAAATAAAGGTAGTGCTGTTTGGTTGGTACATTGCACATCTACTTACCACTGAACCCACGGTAAGTAGGTGGATACCCTGGGAAGGCGAGTTTCTAATAGTCGAGGCATATTAATACAGTTTTGTTTTCTCTAAACCGACCAAACGTAGATTAAGCACGAAATAAAAAGTAAATATTTTCATACATATAAAATTAAAATTAAATAACAAATAAAAGGCGGGGTGCAGCATAAGGATATATATATATATATATATATATATATATATATATATATATATACATAGAATAGTTTCGTTGTGTATGTAGTATTTAAGATCTATTATATTTAGATATTTAGGGCTTTTTGTTTAAATTGATTCTTTTGGAATATTTATCATATGTAACCTATAATTTTAATGTAATTATAGTAATAATTTTAGCTTGTTTATGTATGTTTCATTTCTATTGTTACATTAACTAATAATTTACAATGTAGAAAAGTAATTATTGATTAAATTATGTCTTATTGCATTATTTGCACCAACACGTTGTTCTTGAACTACAGCAACATCAATATTACTGATAAAATTGAAAGCAGCTTCCTGCTCTTCATTAACTGGAGGAATTTCTTCATTTTTACTACATGCGATATTGTGCAATACAGCTGTTGCTACAACAATCGCTTGGGCAGTGTCTAGATTTACACGTAAACCCATCGTAAGACATGGAAATCGCTTTTCCATACACCATATTGTTTTTCCACACAATTCCTTGTTCGGATTTGCGACTTGTTAAATAGTGTTTCGATATCATTTCTAGGTTGTAATAATGGTGTTATTAAATATGGCTTTACTGGATATCCACCGTCACCGACTAGAAGACTCTCTCCATAATGTCCGCTTTCAAAAAAAGCTGCAATAATTGAATTGCGAAAAATTTTTGAATCATGTGAAGATCCGGGACACCTTGTCACAATATTTAATATGCTCAAATCCGGATCAGAAATCGTTTGAATATTAAGTGAAAAAAATTGCTTTCTGTTTCGAAAACTTTCAGCATTGTCACCTCCCGGCAATTGTATTTTTACGTAGGTACAATCTAGTGCTCCAATACATCTAGGAAATCTAGCAATATTGCAGAAACGTTTACGAATATCTGTTATTTCTTTATCCGATTGGGGCATTTTTATATATTGTGATCGAAGTCGTACTAGTGCCACACTAACTCTTCTGACTGTTTTACAACTTGTTGCTTTACTGGCACCACAAAAGTCTCTATTTGTCCGTAGAAATGACCCATTTGCATAAAAATTTAAAGTTAATAGCAACTGTTGTGCAGCAGATAAGCAGTCATTCTTAAAACATCAATTTGACATAATGCTTTTTATTTAAATAAATATTACCTTACCTATTTGTTGGATATGAAATTACATGTTCAACTTCCTCCAAAAGCTTTCTTACAGTTCTAATAGAGAGCCTAAAGCGATGAAACAAGTCCTTTTGGTCATATACTTCGAAAAAATTTTGTCTATATCGTATATTCTTTGGTCTTGTAGGTTCTTCATCACTATTATAAGCATTTAAATTATATGCATCATAAAAATCCATTATGTATTGTTTTAGGTTATAGAGATAGCTGAGCTGATTACGTATCAAAACAACTGGAATTTGACTTTATTTATTATAGATGATTACAAAAGAACAACTATTAAACCTTAACGTGTAGAAACACTTTACTTTTAGAGCACAAAACTATCTGTTGTATATATATATTCTATAGAATACACAACAAACTGTAAGTTAACCCATACTTAAGGTACCGGTAAAGTAAACTACAAGTTAACTCCTAGTTTGTTCCTAACCAATAATTGAAAAACACCAACTAATAGTTAACCAGTAACCAACAGTTAACCTTCGATTAAAAAACCGGGCCTCAGTCGAAATCGCTATAAGTTTATTACATTACTCAAGGTCATGGTTACTGTATAGTATTCTACTTGCTGTTAAACTATGGAATTTTAAAATAGGAGTCTGTGTTCTGTTTGCATATTTCCAATGAGCTAAGAACGTACAGTTGGAATTGGACTAGACCAGTAGGTGGGTAATTAATTAGTAGACAGCATAAATAATTTTAAATCATAGATTAATAATTAAGAATAGAATTTAAGGGAGGTTAGTACATGACCGTTATTGTGGGCGTTGACAGTGTTTGAAAATACCTCTCTAGCAAAACCAACCAGAACTCATTATAATTAGTCCCATGCGCAAGTGCACTAGCTAGTAAAATCTCGTCGGCGCCCTATCATTAAGGACAAAATTTATACAGAGTCTTAGTCAACTGACATTTAAACAAATTGTAGGTGTTTATTTTTAAGATGGAGAATGAAAATTGTAATCAATCAGGATGAAGTATATTATATTAAATATTTAATCTTAAGCTTTAAAACTTGATATTATAATACAATCAAAAACAATAAATTGGGTATTTTTTAAACCGCTGCAAATAAATATTTACACAATAAAAAGTCATGTCAGTAATTATCATTCAAAGCGTGGTTCAGTCAAACAGGATATAACTTTGTATGACTACGTCAGCGTTGGTAATAACATCAAAAATATCTGGAAGATTAATATTGGTATCACCAATATCCAAACCAATGTAGCAAAATATACAAGTAGAAAGCAATATGATTAATACCTATACCTTATTGTAAAGTGTCTGATTGTTAACCATCTTACGAATATTAGTTTCAACTATCATACCTAGTAACCCTATATTATTATTAAAAATTACTATGTATTCGAAATTTACGATTGTTTTTGCAAAACATGTAGAATCACGTAACTGGAGTTAATATAGCACTAATCCATCATTTGAAATGCCATCTACACTCTCCTGATATAGTCCATTCGCCTTAACTTTACGATAGCGTCACAATTGGATAAAATACTGCATCGCCCATGTTATATGTATAGAAAAAAGTTGTATTAAGTATGCATACTCTAGGAATGCAGACAGCGGCATGTCTGACAACAATGACACATTCCAGTATGTTGAGATACAAAACAGTAATAATTTATTTAACTTCTTAATAAAGTAGTTATACTTTTGCATCACACAATTTACGATAATATAACAAGGAGCTTGGCACACAAATGTATTGTAGTATTACTATAAAGTGAGATTCTTAAAATTTACAGTAGGTAATGAAATATTTGAGGTTATGAACTGTTGATGGTCTTAAACAAATATTTATTTGTGTGAAGTTAGCGATGACTTTTCCCAGCGATGACTTTTGTAAGACTGACATGCATAAGATGACGTGAAGAAAGAATCAGCGGAAAGGCATCGCTGAGCTGTCAAATTATAAATTAAGCTCTAACTAAACGAACACAATGCACACTGCATCAATATATTTAAAATATATTTAACAATTGTGGGTAATTAATAAAAGAGATTCTTTACAAACTTAGAATAATTTTAATATAACACCTAAGTCGTCATACCCCATAGCCAGGGATAAGAGTTGTTTTGATAGCATAAAATGAGAAAATATTCTTGTTACCTTTTTTTCTTAATTTTGGCAAAGTTCTTAAAGTGCAAACGATCGCTATAAATTGGTCATATTAAACACCACCGAAGGCATCTAAATACAAATTTTCAAGCCCGTATCGAGGGAGGAAAATAGTTTCGAGTACATAAAATGAGCAAAATTTTCTTATTTCCTTTTTTTCTTAGTTTTGGCAAAGTTCTTAAAGTGCAAACGATCGCTATAAATTGGTCATATTAAACACCACCGAAGGCATCTAAATGCAAATTTTCAAGGCCGTAACGAGGGAGGAAAATAGTTTCGAGTACATAAAATGAGCAAAATTTTCTTATTTCCTTTTTTTCTTAATTTTGGCAAAGTTCTTAAAGTGCAAACGATCGCTATAAATTGGTCATATTAAACACCACCGAAGGCATCTAAATGCAAATTTTCAAGGCCGTAACGAGGGAGGAAAATAGTTTCGAGTACATAAAATGAGCAAAATTTTCTTATTTCCTTTTTTTCTTAGTTTTGGCAAAGTTCTTAAAGTGCAAACGATCGCTATAAATTGGTCATATTAAACACCACCGAAGGCATCCAAATACAAATTTTCAAGCCCGTATCAAGGAGGAAAATAGTTTTGAGTACATAAAATGAGCAAAATCTTCTTATTTCCTTTTTTTCTTAATTTTGGCAAAGTTCTTAAAGTGCAAACGATCGCTATAAATTGGTCATATTAAACACCACCGAAGGCATCCAAATACAAATTTTCAAGCCCGTATCGAGGGAGGAAAATAGTTTCAGTACATAAAATGAGCAAAATTTTCTTATTTCCTTTTTTCTTATTTTGGCAAAGTTCTTAAAGTGCAAACGATCGCTATAAATTGGTCATATAAACACCACCGAAGGCATCCAAATACAAATTTTCAAGCCCGTATCGAGGGAGGAAAATAGTTTCAGTACATAAAATGAGCAAAATTTTCTTATTTCCTTTTTTTCTTAATTTTGGCGAAGTTCTTAAAGTGCAAACGATCGCTATAAATTGGTCATATTAAACACCACCGAAGGCATCTAAATGCAAATTTTCAAGGCCGTATCGAGGGAGGAAAATAGTTTCGAGTACATAAAATGAGCAAAATTTTCTTATTTCCTTTTTTTTCTTAATTTTGGCGAAGTTCTTAAAGTGCAAACGATCGCTATAAATTGGTCATATTAAACACCACCGAAGGCATCCAAATACAAATTTTCAAGGCCGTATCGAGGGAGGAAAATAGTTTCGAGTACATAAAATGAGCAAAATTTTCTTATTTCCTTTTTTTCTTAATTTTGGCAAAGTTCTTAAAGTGCAAACGATCGCTATAAATTGGTCATATTAAACACCACCGAAGGCATCTAAATACAAATTTTCAAGGCCGTAACGAGGGAGGAAAATAGTTTCGAGTACATAAAATGAGCAAAATTTTCTTATTTCCTTTTTTTCTTAGTTTTGGCAAAGTTCTTAAAGTGCAAACGATCGCTATAAATTGGTCATATTAAACACCACCGAAGGCATCCAAATACAAATTTTCAAGCCCGTATCAAGGGAGGAAAATAGTTTTGAGTACATAAAATGAGCAAAATCTTCTTATTTCCTTTTTTTCTTAATTTTGGCAAAGTTCTTAAAGTGCAAACGAT
The DNA here is from genome assembly GCA_036346225.1 of Platerodrilus igneus. Lineage (NCBI taxonomy): Eukaryota > Metazoa > Arthropoda > Insecta > Coleoptera > Lycidae > Platerodrilus > Platerodrilus igneus. The sequence goes on from JARFIW010001411.1 coordinate 443,662, forward strand.
CGCTATAAATTGGTCATATTAAACACCACCGAAGGCATCCAAATACAAATTTTCAAGCCCGTATCAAGGGAGGAAAATAGTTTTGAGTACATAAAATGAGCAAAATCTTCTTATTTCCTTTTTTTCTTAATTTTGGCAAAGTTCTTAAAGTGCAAACGATCGCTATAAATTGGTCATATTAAACACCACCGAAGGCATCTAAATACAAATTTTCAAGGCCGTAACGAGGGAGGAAAATAGTTTCGAGTACATAAAATGAGCAAAATTTTCTTATTTCCTTTTTTTCTTAATTTTGGCAAAGTTCTTAAAGTGCAAACGATCGCTATAAATTGGTCATATTAAACACCACCGAAGGCATCCAAATACAAATTTTCAAGCCCGTATCGAGGGAGGAAAATAGTTTCGAGTACTTAAAATGAGCAAAATCTTCTTATTTCCTTTTTTTCTTAATTTTGGCAAAGTTCTTAAAGTGCAAACGATCGCTATAAATTGGTCATATTAAACACCACCGAAGGCATCTAAATACAAATTTTCAAGCCCGTTTCGAGGGAGGAAAATAGTTTTGAGTACATAAAATGAGCAAAATCTTCTTATTTCCTTTTTTTCTTAATTTTGGCAAAGTTCTTAAAGTGCAAACGATCGCTATAAATTGGTCATATTAAACACCACCGAAGGCATCCAAATACAAATTTTCAAGCCCGTATCGAGGGAGGAAAATAGTTTCGAGTACATAAAATGAGCAAAATCTTCTTATTTCCTTTTTTTATTAATTTTGGCAAAGTTCTTAAAGTGCAAACGATCGCTATAAATTGGTCATATTAAACACCACCGAAGGCATCTAAATACAAATTTTCAAGGCCGTAACGAGGGAGGAAAATAGTTTCGAGTACATAAAATGAGCAAAATCTTCTTATTTCCTTTTTTTCTTAATTTTGGCAAAGTTCTTAAAGTGCAAACGATCGCTATAAATTGATCATATTAAACACCACCGAAGGCATCCAAATACAAATTTTCAAGCCCGTATCAAGGGAGGAAAATAGTTTTGAGTACATAAAATGAGCAAAATTTGTTATTTCGTTTTTATCTTAATTTTGGCAAAGTTCTTAAAGTGCAAACGATCGCTATAAATTGGTCATATTAAACACCACCGAAGGCATCCAAATACAAATTTTCAAGCCCGTATCAAGGGAGGAAAATAGTTTTGAGTACATAAAATGAGCAAAATCTTCTTATTTCCTTTTTTTCTTAATTTTGGCAAAGTTCTTAAAGTGCAAACGATCGCTATAAATTGGTCATATTAAACACCACCGAAGGCATCCAAATACAAATTTTCAAGCCCGTATCAAGGGAGGAAAATAGTTTTGAGTACATAAAATGAGCAAAATCTTCTTATTTCCTTTTTTTCTTAATTTTGGCAAAGTTCTTAAAGTGCAAACGATCGCTATAAATTGGTCATATTAAACACCACCGAAGGCATCCAAATACAAATTTTCAAGCCCGTATCAAGGGAGGAAAATAGTTTTGAGTACATAAAATGAGCAAAATCTTCTTATTTCCTTTTTTTCTTAATTTTGGCAAAGTTCTTAAAGTGCAAACGATCGCTATAAATTGGTCATATTAAACACCACCGAAGGCATCCAAATACAAATTTTCAAGCCCGTATCGAGGGAGGAAAATAGTTTTGAGTACATAAAATGAGCAAAATCTTCTTATTTCCTTTTTTTCTTAATTTTGGCAAAGTTCTTAAAGTGCAAACGATCGCTATAAATTGGTCATATTAAACACCACCGAAGGCATCCAAATACAAATTTTCAAGGCCGTATCGAGGGAGGAAAATAGTTTGAGTACATAAAATGAGCAAAATTTCTTATTTCCTTTTTTCTTAATTTTGGCAAAGTTCTTAAAGTGCAAACGATCGCTATAAATTGGTCATATTAAACACCACCGAAGGTATCCAAATACAAATTTTCAAGCCCGTATCAAGGGAGGAAAATAGTTTTGAGTACATAAAATGAGCAAAATCTTCTTATTTCCTTTTTTTCTTAATTTTGGCAAAGTTCTTAAAGTGCAAACGATCGCTATAAATTGGTCATATTAAACACCACCGAAGGCATCTAAATACAAATTTTCAAGGCCGTAACGAGGGAGGAAAATAGTTTTGAGTACATAAAATGAGCAAAATCTTCTTATTTCCTTTTTTTCTTAGTTTTGGCAAAGTTCTTAAAGTGCAAACGATCGCTATAAATTGGTCATATTAAACACCACCGAAGGCATCCAAATACAAATTTTCAAGCCCGTATCGAGGGAGGAAAATAGTTTCGAGTACATAAAATGAGCAAAATCTTTCTTATTTCCTTTTTCTTAATTTTGGCAAAGTTCTTAAAGTGCAAACGATCGCTATAAATTGATCATATTAAACACCACCGAAGGCATCCAAATACAAATTTTCAAGCCCGTATCGAGGGAGGAAAATAGTTTTGAGGTACATAAAATGAGCAAAATCTTCTTATTTCCTTTTTTCTTAATTTTGGCAAAGTTCTTAAAGTGCAAACGATCGCTATAAATTGGTCATATTAAACACCACCGAAGGCATCCAAATACAAATTTTCAAGGCCGTATCGAGGGAGGAAAATAGTTTCGAGTACATAAAATGAGCAAAATTTTCTTATTTCCTTTTTTTCTTAGTTTTGGCAAAGTTCTTAAAGTGCAAACGATCGCTATAAATTGGTCATATTAAACACCACCGAAGGCATCCAAATACAAATTTTCAAGGCCGTATCGAGGGAGGAAAATAGTTTGAGTACTAAAATGAGCAAAATTTCTTATTTCCTTTTTTCTTAGTTTTGGCAAAGTTCTTAAAGTGCAAACGATCGCTATAAATTGGTCATATTAAACACCACCGAAGGCATCCAAATACAAATTTTCAAGGCCGTAACGAGGGAGGAAAATAGTTTCGAGTACATAAAATGAGCAAAATTTTCTTATTTCCTTTTTTTCTTAGTTTTGGCAAAGTTCTTAAAGTGCAAACGATCGCTATAAATTGGTCATATTAAACACCACCGAAGGCATCCAAATACAAATTTTCAAGCCCGTATCAAGGAGGAAAATAGTTTTGAGTACTAAAATAGCAAAATCTTCTTATTTCCTTTTTCTTAATTTTGGCAAAGTTCTTAAAGTGCAAACGATCGCTATAAATTGGTCATATTAAACACCACCGAAGGCATCTAAATGCAAATTTTCAAGGCCGTATCGAGGGAGGAAAATAGTTTCGAGTACATAAAATGAGCAAAATTTTCTTATTTCCTTTTTTTCTTAGTTTTGGCAAAGTTCTTAAAGTGCAAACGATCGCTATAAATTGGTCATATTAAACACCACCGAAGGCATCTAAATACAAATTTTCAAGGCCGTATCAAGGGAGGAAAATAGTTTTGAGTACATAAAATGAGCAAAATCTTCTTATTTCCTTTTTTTCTTAATTTTGGCAAAGTTCTTAAAGTGCAAACGATCGCTATAAATTGGTCATATTAAACACCACCGAAGGCATCCAAATACAAATTTTCAAGGCCGTATCGAGGGAGGAAAATAGTTTTGAGTACATAAAATGAGCAAAATCTTCTTATTTCCTTTTTTTCTTAATTTTGGCAAAGTTCTTAAAGTGCAAACGATCGCTATAAATTGGTCATATTAAACACTACCGAAGGCATCCAAATAACAAATTTTCAAGCCCGTATCAAGGGAGGAAAATAGTTTTGAGTACATAAAATGAGCAAAATCTTCTTATTTCCTTTTTTTCTTAATTTTGGCAAAGTTCTTAAAGTGCAAACGATCGCTATAAATTGGTCATATTAAACACCACCGAAGGCATCTAAATACAAATTTTCAAGGCCGTAACGAGGGAGGAAAATAGTTTCGAGTACATAAAATGAGCAAAATTTTCTTATTTCCTTTTTTCTTAATTTTGCAAATTTTAAAGCAACGATCGAAAATTGGTATATTAAACACAAGGCAAAATCAAATTTTCACCCTAATTTGGAGAAAATGTTTGAGTACAAAATGAGCAAAATTTTATTCCTTTTCTCAAATTGCAAATTTTAAGCAACGATCGAAAATGTATTTAAAACCACAAGGCACAAATCAATTTTCATTCTTAAGGGGAAAATTTTAAAGTCAAAAAGAGCAAAATTGTCTATTTATTCCCTAGTTGAAAATTTTAAGGCAAACGAGAAAATGTATTAAACCACAAGGACAAAATAATTTTCACCTTCATGTGGAAAATTTTAGTCAAAAGTGCAAAATTTCTTATTTCATTTTCTAATTTTGCAAATTCTAAATCAAACCGTATAAGGGGATATTAAACACCAAGGACAAAACAATTTTATTCCTTCAAGTGGAAAAGTTTTAAGTCAAAGAGCAAAATTTCTATTATTTTCTAAGTGCAAATTCTAAATCAAACGACGTATAAATGGAATATTAAACAAAGGCAAAATTTTATTCCTTTTTTTATTTGCAAATAAGCCAAAATCAAAATGGAATAAAACCCTTGGCATAAATACAAAATTTTCAACTTCAGGAATTATTTGTAAAATGGCAAAATTTTTTCCTTTTTAATTTTGGCAAATTTAAAAAACACCTAATGGCAATTAAAACCAAGTTAAACAATTTCAGCAGAGGGAGGAAAATAGTTTGATACATAAAATGAGCAAAATTTTTTATTTCCTTTTTTTTTTGAATTCTTAAATGCAAAGTCTTAAAGTCAATAAACACCACGAAGGCATCCAAATACAAATTTTCAAGCCCGTATCAGGAGGAAAATAGTTTTGAGTAATAAAAGGAGAAAATTTCTTATTTCCTTTATATTCTTAATTTTGGTCAAAGTTCTTAAAGTTGCAAACGATCGTTAAATTGGTCATATTAAACACACCGAAGGATCAAATAAAATTTTCAAGCCGTACGAGGGAGGAAAATAGTTTTGAGTCAATAAAATGAGCAAAATTTTCTTAAAATTTCCTTTTTTTTTAATTTTGGCAAAGTTCTTAAAGTGCAAACGATCGCTATAAATTGGTTCATATTAAACACCCCGAAGCATCAAAACAATTTAACCTAGGGAAATTTAAAAAATTTTTCTTTTTTATTTGAATTAAAAAATGTAACCAGCAAAATTTAGCAGGGAAATTAAAAAATTTTTCTTTTTATTTGAATTAAAAAATGTTAACCAGCAAAATTTACCGGGAAATTAAAAAATTTTCTTTTTATTTGAATTAAAAAAATTGTTTTAAACACCACCGAAGGCATCCAAATACAAATTTTCAAGCCCGTATCAAGGGAGGAAAATAGTTTTGAGTACTTAAAATGAGCAAAATCTTCTTATTTCCTTTTTTTCTTAATTTTGGCAAAGTTCTTAAAGTGCAAACGATCGCTATAAATTGGTCATATTAAACACCACCGAAGGCATCTAAATACAAATTTTCAAGGCCGTAACGAGGGAGGAAAATAGTTTCGAGTACATAAAATGAGCAAAATTTTCTTATTTCCTTTTTTTCTTAATTTTGGCAAAGTTCTTAAAGTGCAAACGATCGCTATAAATTGGTCATATTAAACACCACCGAAGGCATCCAAATACAAATTTTCAAGCCCGTATCAAGGGAGGAAAATAGTTTTGAGTACATAAAATGAGCAAAATCTTCTTATTTCCTTTTTTTCTTAATTTTGGCAAAGTTCTTAAAGTGCAAACGATCGCTATAAATTGGTCATATTAAACACCACCGAAGGCATCTAAATACAAATTTTCAAGGCCGTAATCGAGGGAGGAAAATAGTTTCGAGTACATAAAATGAGCAAAATTTTCTTATTTCCTTTTTTTCTTAGTTTTGGCAAAGTTCTTAAAGTGCAAACGATCGCTATAAATTGGTCATATTAAACACCACCGAAGGCATCCAAATACAAATTTTCAAGCCCGTATCAAGGGAGGAAAATAGTTTTGAGTACATAAAATGAGCAAAATCTTCTTATTTCCTTTTTTTCTTAATTTTGGCAAAGTTCTTAAAGTGCAAACGATCGCTATAAATTGGTCATATTAAACACCACCGAAGGCATCTAAATACAAATTTTCAAGGCCGTAACGAGGGAGGAAAATAGTTTCGAGTACATAAAATGAGCAAAATTTTCTTATTTCCTTTTTTTCTTAGTTTTGGCAAAGTTCTTAAAGTGCAAACGATCGCTATAAATTGGTCATATTAAACACCACCGAAGGCATCCAAATACAAATTTTCAAGCCCGTATCAAGGGAGGAAAATAGTTTTGAGTACATAAAATGAGCAAAATTTTCTTATTTCCTTTTTTTCTTGCCAAAGTTCTTAAAGTGTAAACGATCGCTATAAATTGGTCATATTAAACACCACCGAAGGCATCCAAATACAAATTTTCAAGCCCGTATCGAGGGAGGAAAATAGTTTTGAGTACATAAAATGAGCAAAATCTTCTTATTTCCTTTTTTTCTTAATTTTGGCAAAGTTCTTAAAGTGCAAACGATCGCTGTAAATTGGTCATATTAAACACCTCCGAAGGCATCCAAATACAAATTTTCAAGCCCGTATCGAGGAAGGAAAATAGTTTTGAGTGGAAATTAAAAAGGCAAGTATTATTTATGGAAACAAATTTATTTTTTATTATTACATGATAATTTCCGGGAATCAACGTATATCCGTTAAACATTTTTTGCATTTCCTCCGATGATAAGGTTGTTTCTCCTTCCTTATATGTGCAAGCGTTATATGGGACTTCCGGGACTGCATCAGAAAACATGTCGTTTCTTGAATTTTAAGGCAGAGTTACTTTAAAATCTAATTTTTCGACATCTATGGGTTCTATGCTAATTTGTTCTACATCGCTCGAAATATTTTTTTGCTCGAGAGTTGTTCCGATAAAAGATAATATTTTTTCTTCAAACCCTGAAGAATTGGTAGATTTAGTGTTTTCTTGTACTTGTGATGTTGTTGAACCGATTGAACTATTTTCAACCATAGTTGATGTAGCAAAGTTCTTTTGTAAATTAATGCCGTTAACTTGGTTCCATTCTTCAAATGAAAATATTTGATCCTGTTGTTTATTGTAGTCCGAAGCTACATTTTTAAATTCTTTATGAATATCAAACTGATGAGAGTTTTTATTATTCGACGTTAGAGTCTCAAAAGAGTCAATATTCGAACATGTATGTAGCAACAAGTTCTTTTCAATACAAGTGGTAACTGGAACGTCGTTTGTAAGTCCATCTGAAAAACGACAAGCCTGACATGGATTGCATAATTTCTCAACGTTACGGTGGATTATCCTTAAAATAACAGATGGCGACTTCGTGCGAACTTTATAAGTATTTTTTATAGACTCGTAACATTTCAAAAATAAACGATCGTCTTTACGTAAAGCGGCTACATATTTACTGTCTGCGCTGGGGTTCTCTTCAAAAATTAATTTCAATACTTTTTCAGCAATACCGTAATTAGAGAGAACCATTGTAAAAAGATGTGAGAGTACAAAGTAGTTTGATAATATTCAATCCGAAACGTAGATACTAGATTTAGTCTAGATGAAGTAAGACAAAATACCTATCAAGTTATAGTTATTTATGAATTTATACTTAAAATTATAATATATGTAACACAATCTAAAAAGGTACTTACTTAAAATAAATAGTTTCTGCAATAAAATAATTATGAATATGAAATAATACCTGACGTGGTCCAACTTATCTTTTTTTTAAAAGCGAAAACTGAAAAACTATCTAAATGACAGCGATCCACTCAAGTACTACTTGACTACTTCAACTTGTGAAGGTAGAGTAAATACTAAACAGAGAGAGATGTTTTATGTGTCTATCGGTGTATTAAATACAAAAAACTAGGTGTAATATAAAACAAAAACATCTGCAGCGATAGTGCGGTCTAGTTTTATTTAACATACGGATAAAACATCTCAAGGCGGCTCTTGTAGTATTTGTGGCCGCTTTTGACTTTATGTATTCCTTTCACCGACACATATATCGCGGTCGCTCTTTGAACAAAATGCACCTGTTGTTATTGCCTTTGCAGTTGAAAGCCGAATAAAAACACAATTAATATTTTGTATAAATTTTGCAGCTGTAATATACAAAAGGGGAGACTTTGACAAGTGGCATAGACCGACGTTTCGTTGCATAAATTCTGGATAACGTCGTATTTCTTATATGATTACATAGAATTTAGGTAGACGTCATTTAGAACCTTTTTTCTTTTACATTAAATGTTTCTTCTTACACCCTTTTAGAGCACCGATAACAAATTGTAGCGTGGTTAGGGGTTCAGCAACATTGTTTAATTTTATCTGCATTAAATATTAATGTATTCCGTATGGAGATTACTATCGCATGCGTATGCACTTGATTAAACTGCATTAACTGTCGCAACATATAGACTACGGGCCGAATTCTTAGTGGACGCTTAAGCCACACTCATACTTAAGTGACGTTCCATCTTAACTTTTTCAGGATACCAAAAGTTGATGTGGAAACATCACTTAAGTATGAGTGTTGCTTAAGTATCCTCTAAGAATTCGGTCCCACGTCTTGCAACAGCGACACTCTTTAATTCTATTATAAATTTTTGGTTCTGAAAAGAACCGATCTCCGGTGCAACCAAGCGTGGTACAAATCTCATCCTAGGACAAGCAGTTTTAGACGGAAGTTAAAACGCAACGTCGTATCTCCTTGCGAATTAACGTCAGCCCGCGAATGTTTGGATGGAGTAAATCTCGCTCAAAAAGAGAGTACAATGAAACATTATTACATTCAAACACGCGCTGAACGTCAGCTAATTCTGCAACTCCTGCTAGGCACAGAAACCGGACCTGTTTGTTGATATCTGCTGCTATAGAGTTCTCCCGATGAGTCCGTAACACAGGAGGTATAGAGCACAAGATTATGCGGGCAGCCCCATACCGGCGTACATCACGGATCAACCAAGCCAGGTTTCTGCGAAAGACGGAGCCTTCGTAAGTACGATCATAGGTGTTGTTGGTCCCAATCATGATTATAATTACACGTCCGGTGATTTCAAAATTCCAAAAACTATTGCGGTTTCTGGAATTTCTCAACCGACGGCGTAATTGAATCACATTTTGACCTCCAACACAGAGTTCAGCATAAGTCTTCCCTTCGGGAGAACACCGGGAAACCATATGCATAGTTTTCGTAAGCATCCGTCTAAGCATACTGTCTCCAAGATGAAAAGGTTCCATGATTATACGAAGTTGGTGTGAGCCAGGTACGACGGAGAATGACTATAACTGCCGTATTGCGCGAGTTTTAATGGTTATACACGTGCCGGAAACAGAACAACCGAATCAAAAGTTTGGGGGCATGTATCTTCATTACATTAAACCTGCACTTCGAAATGTAATTTCTTTGTAATACTATTTATCTTATTTTATTCAAAAATTAGTTTCCTCCCTCGATATTTACGTTAAATTGTGAACTTAGATGCCCCTGGATGGGTTTAATTTGACTACTCTATGGCGATCGTTTGCACTTTAAAAACTTTGCCAAAATTAAGAAAAAAAAGGAAATAAGAATATTTTGCTCATTTTATGTACTCGAAACTATTTTTTCCCTCGATACGGCCTTGAAAATTTGGATTTGGATGCCTTCGGTGGTGTTTAATATGACTAATTTATAGCGATCGTTTGCACTTTAAGAACTTTGCCAAAACTAAGAAAAAAAGGAAATAAGAAAATTTTGCTCATTTTATGTACTCGAAACTATTTTTTCCCCTCGATACGGCCTTGAAAATTTAGATTTGGATGCCTTCGGTGGTGTTTAATATGACCAATTTATAGCGATCGTTTGCACTTTAAGAACTTTGCCAAAACTAAGAAAAAAAGGAAATAAGAAAATTTTGCTCATTTTATGTACTCGAAACTATTTTCCTCCCTCGATACGGCCTTGAAAATTTGGATTTGGATGCCTTCGGTGGTGTTTAATATGACCAATTTATAGCGATCGTTTGCACTTTAAGAACTTTGCCAAAACTAAGAAAAAGGAAATAAGAAAATTTTGCTCATTTTATGTACTCGAAACTATTTTCCTCCCTCGATACGGCCTTGAAAATTTGGATTTGGATGCCTTCGGTGGTGTTTAATATGACCAATTTATAGCGATCGTTTGCACTTTAAGAACTTTGCCAAAACTAAGAAAAAGGAAATAAGAAAATTTTGCTCATTTTATGTACTCGAAACTATTTTCCTCCCTCGATACGGCCTTGAAAATTTGATTTGGATGCCTTCGGTGGTGTTTAATATGACCAATTTATAGCGATCGTTTGCACTTTAAGAACTTTGCCAAAACTAAGAAAAAGGAAATAAGAAAATTTTGCTCATTTTATGTACTCGAAACTATTTTCCTCCCTCGATACGGCCTTGAAAATTTGGATTTGGATGCCTTCGGTGGTGTTTAATATGACTAATTTATAGCGATCGTTTGCACTTTAAGAACTTTGCCAAAACTAAGAAAAAAAGGAAATAAGAAAATTTTGCTCATTTTATGTACTCGAAACTATTTTCCTCCCTCGATACGGCCTTGAAAATTTGGATTTGGATGCCTTCGGTGGTGTTTAATATGACCAATTTATAGCGATCGTTTGCACTTTAAGAACTTTGCCAAAACTAAGAAAAAGGAAATAAGAAAATTTTGCTCATTTTATGTACTCGAAACTATTTTCCTCCCTCGATACGGCCTTGAAAATTTGGATTTGGATGCCTTCGGTGGTGTTTAATATGACCAATTTATAGCGATCGTTTGCACTTTAAGAACTTTGCCAAAACTAAGAAAAAAAGGAAATAAGAAAATTTTGCTCATTTTATGTACTTGAAACTATTTTCCTCCTCGATACGGCCTTGAAAATTTGTATTTGGATGCCTTCGGTGGTGTTTAATATGACCAATTTATAGCGATCGTTTGCACTTTAAGAACTTTGCCAAAACTAAGAAAAAAAGGAAATAAGAAAATTTTGCTCATTTTATGTACTCGAAACTATTTTCCTCCCTCGATACGGCCTTGAAAATTTGGATTTGGATGCCTTCGGTGGTGTTTAATATGACCAATTTATAGCGATCGTTTGCACTTTAAGAACTTTGCCAAAACTAAGAAAAAAAGGAAATAAGAAAATTTTGCTCATTTTATGTACTCGAAACTATTTTCCTCCCTCGATACGGCCTTGAAAATTTGGATTTGGATGCCTTCGGTGGTGTTTAATATGACCAATTTATAGCGATCGTTTGCACTTTAAGAACTTTGCCAAAACTAAGAAAAAAAGGAAATAAGAAAATTTTGCTCATTTTATGCTATCAAAACAAATCTTATCCCTGGCTATGGGGTATGACGACTTAGGTGTGATATTAAAATTATTCTAAGTTTGTAAAGAATCTCTTTTATTAATTACTCACAATTGTTAAATATATTTTAAATATATTGATGCATTGTGCATTGTATTCGTTTAGTTAGAGCGTAATTTATAATTTGACAGCTCAGCGATGCCTTTCCGCTGATTCTTTCTTCACATCATCTTATGCATGTCAGTCTTACAAAAGTCATCGCTGGGAAAAGTCATCGCTAACTTCACACAAATTTACTATAGAAACGCTACAAGAAAATCTTTGTGAAAGAGACTTATTCTTTGCTAATAATTGTAAAGGATATCGGATTTCAATATAACAAGGATGATCCTCGTCGTGGGTTGATGGAAGTGCATAATGTCATTTCAGAGGATGACATTTTTAAGACAATATTTTCAAGCTAAAATAGAGGGGCTATGGCAGTTGGTATTTATCGATGAAAGCTGAATTTTTAAAAACGGCAGTATTGGAAAATCGTGGCAAGATTCTGACGCTAGAAGTGTTAAAAACTTTACTGCTGGTGGTGAACGGTAATACTAATAATTATAAAAATATAAGATTTTGCTAAGTATGCGTTCTTTTATTAGATATATAGTTCTTCACGCTGGGTGTGAAAAGGGATTCATTCCTAATGCCGAACTCATCTTTGCTCAAAAACTACAGAGGGCGACTACCATCGCGAAATGAATCGGGACTTTTTACATTGGTTTGAATATCAGCTTTTAATTAATCTAAGCAAGCCATCGAGTATCGTAATGGACAATGCTAGCTACCATAGTACCCAAATCAATAAGGCACCAACGGGTTGATGGAAAAAAGCTAATATTCTAACGTGGCTACAAGAGAATAATATTTGTTACGTTAGCACAATGCTGAAATGTGAATTAATAATGTTAGTGAAACAGTAAGTTACATTATTTTACATAAACTTTTTTTTATTATTGGTATTTCTAGGAGTAAGCCTAAAGTACATATGCAGCTGATCAAATGGCTGAACGCTACGGTCACACGGTTTTGAGACTTCCACCATACAACTATTTTTAATCCCATAGAACACATTTGGGGTATAGCAAAAAGTTATTATAGCGCTCACTTTGAATACAGTGGTACCTCAGTTGAGAAGTCAATAGCTACATGGAAGGAAGCTCTTGCGACTGCAACACCTGATGTGTGGGCAAGCACAATCCGCCATACAGAAAAAGAGATACAACTTTGGTGGAATAGGAAAGTAGCATTTAATTATGAAGATGCACTACCGTTGATTATCAATGTAGATAGTGAAGAGGACGACGACTCTGTGGAATGATGAAGCATAATTTATAATTGCTGTATAGCTTTGGCACAATATAAGTATACATTTGTTAATTAATATATTAATAAATTAAATACATTTTTGAGTATTACTTAATTTTGGTTTAATAGCTTTACATGAAACACGAAAAACATTTTTAAAAACACGTTTAAATTTATTGAGATTAAATTAATATCTTCCTTCTAAAGGCTTTGTTGTTACAAATTTGAAAGTTGTATCCAAGACATCAGTTCCTCTAAAATTCAAACATTGTTTATATTTGATATTGAACGTATTTACATACCTGCTAATAAACTATTTATAAATATGTTGTTTATGTAAAACCGTCAACAGTTCATGACCTCAAATACTTCATGAAGTATTGTAAATTTTAAGAACCTCACTTTTTAGTAATACTGCAATAAATTTGTTTGCCAAGCTCCTTCTTATCCTAAATTGTGTGATGCAAGATGAAGTATAACTACTGTATCAAGAAGAAGTTTAATAAATTATTACTATTTTGTATGTCAATATACTGTCAAAACATTTTATTTGATTTATGGAATGTGTCATTGTTGTCAGATATACCGCTGCCTGCATTCCTAGAGTATGCACATTTAATACTAGGGGTGGGCGATACGGGATTTTGCGTATCGAATATCAATACATATTCTATATCCATTCGTATCGATGCGTATCGATACGTATCGATACCTATCGATACGTAGCGGTACGAATAGATATATATAGCGCTACATATAGAAACGTTTAGATTAAATATACGTATCGAGACGTAGCGATACGTATCGTTACGCAACGGTACGAATCGATACGCATTGATATTTTTTCTACCCTTTATTTGGGAATAAAATCACAAGATTGTTTTAAAATAATGTATTTATTAACAATTCGATCTTTCACCTAAGATTGTTATCAAAATAATTAAAGTTTCAAGTTTAATATTTGTGACCTATATATATACACGTACTAACGTCCTATACGAAGCCCTAAACAACATAGTCTGCAGATGATACGAAGCCCTCTATGGTTTTACGAAGCTCGAAATGGGCTTCTTAAAAATTTGTGTGTATTAATTGTTATCTCGATAGATATGGCCATAAATAGCGTTTCTACAAAATTTATCTGGGCTTCGTAAGTCTGTATAGTATTGCAACTTATACACCTTTAGTTGATTGCATTGTTCTTAAGAGGGCACGTTAGTTCTGTCGTATTTACACTGTATATGCTGTACAGTCTTTACGAGCCAAATATGTTTGATGCATTATAAGAAGCCCGTAAATTTGGCAACTTCTGATGTTCAGATTAATGTGTGTTGCAGGCAAATACCTATTTCTTAATTAACAGATTTCATTTTAAAGTTAAAACCGGTTCTCACACAAAATATAGCATCAAAAGTTTATATTTTAACATTTGTTGTAGCAGTAAAAATTCGATACACATTCTTGACTTTTGAGATAAAATTATTGCGAATTGTATTTGCAATTTGTACAAATGTTTCAAGATGCTGCATTTTCATTACATTAATTTCATTATAGTAATAAGCATCCTCTCCTGCTACACAGAAGGATACATTTCTCTAGTAGTCCGAGAGGCAGGATCACCGAAACGTCATTTCATCATTGTTTAAATTATGTATTCACTATCTGTAGGCTAAAGCAAAAAGAATGCTGTAAGTCTGCCGGTCTGGCAGTGGTATGGGCACCATGATTGTAGTAAAATCAAATTTTTTAAAGTGATTTTATCATGTGGAAGACCATGTGCAAATGAAAGTTTAAAATTATAATTAATGAAATATTGGTCTACCACCACTACGATTGTGGATTATAACTTTGCCGGGGGTAGTTTTGACTTGAAATAGAAATTTTTTCAAGTCATTTTATCAAATGGTTATTACTGTGCGTCGGCGACTCTTTTTTGCATTTGCCATTCATTTTACTGCAACTACATATTAAACTGCTAGCGCTTTCACTTTCGTGTACCCGATAGAAACGCTCACTTCAATTTATACTGTTGCAATATCAACATGAAGTAAGAAAGTCTTATAGCTGAGAATCGGTCGCACTTTGACTACGATACGTCATGATAAAGCGATAGGATTGAGAATGAGGATCGAGTTGGGCTACAATTAAATTTGTTTATGCCGTGGCATATGTAAAAGCATTCTTTAGAGTTCATACTTTATGAAGTTTTATCGTATAGGTACTATAGTAATAATCAAAGGATTTGCGAGTTCAAATAAATTTTTTGCTCTACTTTAGGCACAGTTAACATTTACGTCACTAAAACACGCTTGGGTAAGTTGAATTTACTAGGATGGTTGTTAAGTAGGGTGTAACAGTTATTTATGCACCAAGTGTGTTTATTAAGATGATAACGCCCGGAGGGCGACTCATCGAGCCCGACGGATAGATTGAGTCACCCGATGGGCGTTATCATTTAGTAACACAAGTGGTGCATACAAGATTTTATATTTTACCTCATATATAAAATTAAAAATAGGTGATAGGTAAGTTTTCTATTTTAGAATCATGTTTTCCATGATGACAATAAACAGTTTGAGGTTCCTATGTTTTGGACATTTGTCACATTTATTTAATATTAATAGTGCAAAATGGTCGATCAAGGGTTTCCAGGGTTGCAAATCAAGCTCTAAAAGCAATTGAAAGTTTCCTACCCATTAAATCGAAACAGAGCTATGAGAAAGCTTAATAACACACTTGGTGCATAAATAGCTAAAAAATTGATTTGTTCTTGGGGGCATAATGAGCGGGCGTTATGAAACCAATACTCCCTCCATTACGCCCCGGTTGATATAAATATGTTTACATATTTCGTATCCTAGTATGACTAAATTACAACGATTTGAAATTTAAATTCTTATTTACTTCTCTAGGAAAGCAAATGATTGATTACTAATCAAAAACCATGGTTACAAACCCACGGTTACGTGTCCAAGCTTAAACTAAATAATTTTTTCACCTTTCTAATCTGTAAATACAATTTTCCGCCTTCATATTAGGTTGGTAAATTAGATTTTCCGCCCTTCGGCGGTAAATGTTTTCTTTATTCTGTATTTCTTTAAGCAATTACAAAAAATAATAATTTAGCTGTTATTTAGTTGCTATTTTATTCCATAACTTTGCTTCGAGTGCCCTGCAATCAGACTCGATCAAATTGCCATCAATAATCAAAAACTATAGCTTTCGGGCATTAATCAGCAAATTGGAAATTTGGTATCGTCAGATTGACATGCACCACATTCAAGATAAATTGATCACAATAAAATAGGGTACTATTTATCAAGGTCATATGATACCACCCATGAAGATGTTGACTGTCTTTTTTTATCCAAACAGTGTTGGATATACCAAACAGAAATTTTAAAATAACCGGGGGAAGAGGCTAGGCGGAAAACATTCGTAAGCATCACGGGCGCTAAAATACACATTAAAGCCCCTCTGCCAACCACCCTCGTTTCGCTCGGGCGGCTAACATCGGCGGGTTTCGAAATGTAATGCGAATTTTAATGACACACAGATGGAAATAAAGTAATGTACATATACAGTGGGATGTAAGGGAGTTACGGAGCTTCAACTTTTGCAGCTCTCGCTCCGAAAGAAAATCGCTCATTTTAATGAATGAGTTTTTAATCAATTCCTATTAATATACAATTTAAGTGCTGCTTCACAGCAGCCCTAGTCAAGTAAAACTCCGCATAGGCGTTTTAATAGTGTAAATGGCAATTTTGCCTAAACTAAGGTAAAAAATATATATGAACTAACAAATCCTTCGAATATTACTACAATATATGATAGAACTTCATAAAATTTAAACTCTAAAGCATGTTAATGCGCTTTTCCTGTCAAACCAGCTGTCCATGCATTGTTCAACTTTCGGCGTGGTTTGGGCATGTCAACTGGCAAGTGCCGATCTTTTATATTTACTGTATGTTTAAAACTTTCTCCAGAAAGGTAAGGTATCAAGCACATTTGAATGGCGTATTTGGTGATCTGACCTAAGTCACTTCACGATTATTATATGTTATTTTCATATTTTAAACTGAAGTTTAACTTGTATAGTTAAAATTTCTTTTTTCAATCCAGATAATTTAGTTTTAGTTTTACATTTTGTTACAGTATTCCGTGTTGATAAGAAAGAAAGCAGTGAAATAAATAAAGGGAATGGTAAAACCGAAATTCAAAATAATTAGATTACGGACTAGCTCAAAAACGTCGTAGAGTGGGGAGAATGATTCAGAAAGCACAAATTGGAAACCTCAGTAAAAACAATATTACTAACACACACCCAGTCCCGTAACACTATTTACAGAAGTTAAAAACACATTTACGTAATAGTTCGGTATAACGTGATGGACACAAAGCGTCAATTTATATATAGTACAGTATAAACCTAAACATTTTAAAATATCCAGAATAAAATCTTACTCCTAAATACAAGAATACTTACAACATATTCAGCCCTAAATATGTACAAGAATTAAAGAAATAACACTGTAACATAATCGTTCATGTTGTGAGCTTGTAGTTTTGTAACGTATAGTTTGCAATTTAGTGCGAAATCAACCCAAAAAAAGAAATATCTATCTTCCAAAACAGCAACACAAATAAAGCAAACAAGAATTGACTGTACCTTGATTTAGCGGCTTCTTTCTGGTACTATCTTAGAATGAGGAAATGCAGTCGCATTTGTCTACGGCTGGGTGCTGGAACTACCAACTTAACTTATACTAGCACAGAATGCATTTTAATCCCACAACACACAACACGTTCTTTCGCTAGAAGGATGCTGTATTGAATGTCCCGTTTTCAAAGCACAGTCTGTTTTTATAAAAAAAAAAACTACGTATGGGCAAGGTGTTTGGCTTTCAGAAATATCACCAAAGGATCAAGTGTGAAGAAATCCCAGACAGCAGCTACAAAAATATCAGCTGTAACAGCTTGCAAACAAGGGATAACGGTTACCAAAAATTATTAACAAAGGGACACAATCTTAATGTTTTTCACACCTGCACAGTTGCAAGGGAATTTGATGAGAGTATAAACTTGGTATAGATAACAAACCTCTTCCAAGTGTTCATTTACTAGGCGGGTGGTTAAGGTCACCTAATCTTTTAAAAGAAAGTCGTGAATGTATGTGCAGCTGTTGTTGAAACGCAAGCATTGCAGGTGGTGGAACATATTGCAGCGACTTTGTAACCTGAAGTTGCTAAGCAGATGTTTTATATTATTACGTAAAATATAATAGAGTAAATACTTGATGAAATTTTATAAAATATCCATAACTTTTAGTGGAAGGAGATCGAGCTTGTTGATCGATAGATTTTATGATTTGTTTGGAAATTTTAGGGCGTTTTAAATAGAGATGGTGTGCATTAATATTCATGCAGAAAAACTCGCTTGCAGGTTTTTGAACGTAACAATTTATATTAAAACTTAATATTTTGTACCCCATGTCATCAAACGCAGTTATTAACACGTAAGCTTTTTGTAGACCTCATTTTAACTGAACTACAAATTATTCAGCAAAATTTTTTAGAAAAAGTCAACAATTTTAGAAGTGATCTGGAATTGCATTAGGTCTAGTGTGCGTCTACAAAACCATAGAAATTTATAAAAAAAATTAGCTTACCACCCTCCCTCCCACTCGCAAATTGAAGATATTAGATTTATACATGAGGAACATTATGTCAAATAAGAAAGCTAATATATAACAGACTTTTATCCAAAGTCACTGCTTTATCTACTAATGCCCTAGTGTTCTTTGCACACTAACTCTTACAAAAAACTTTTAAACTATTTTAAGATTCGATGAACAGAAATGTGGATAAACATTATAGTCAGCAATATCACACAGAACCATTACGATCTTGGTCATTTTAAAATCTAGACTGACATTAAAATTATCAAGTGATTTTAAGTTATACTTATTTTTAACAATGCTGGCAAAAATTGCAGGCGAAACTATATTAATGTCTTATAGGTATAAAATATACTCACAACATTAAAAACATAACATTTGGTACCGTTTCTAAACTTTTGTTACGTAATGCCAAACTGGAAACTTGAAGATTGTATTGGAACAATATCTAGAATCTATACAAAATACAGCGAAATTCATTCAACAGCATTAAAACTTGGGTTAGTGTTAAAGCAAATAATATACAGATGCCATGTTCAGAAGACGAACATGACTATTAGATATGGAATTTTAGAAATTGCAATTTTAACTGTAACATCCCTTTCCACGATTACCCTGCTAAAATTTAGAAATGGCCAAAGAAATTGAATTTTGCATTTCTGCACTTTAAGTGGGATAACAGAAATAGTCTCTCTAAAGTCTAAATATCCAAGATACTGGACGGAAGACCGAATTAAAAACTCTCGAGTACGAATATGCGAATAAACTTAAAAGAACTAGATTTGAGTTGATTAATCTGTGATAAACTAGAAAAACGAATTCACTAAGGATCTCCAGCAGGAGAAATAAGATCTTTTTAATGGCAACATTGGCGGGCTTCGTAAAGGTGGTTAGTTGTAATAATTATACATATTTATTCTGAAAAGATGTGCTCGAGTAAAAATTAAATTGTTTTACCACACCCCTGGACCCGGGCTTCGTACGAGTAGTGGAAAGGGTATACCCGCAAGGGCTATGCTCTGATCTCACATTCTGTAAGTCGTTATATGAAAGCATTTTTAGGGTCAAATTGCCCAAAGGATGCACTATTGTTGGGTTTGCAGATAATACGTTTTTGTTTATCAGGTCGAGATTGTTAATAGAGGAGGCAAACGAAACCGAACGAGGCTTTGAGCAGGTTGCGCAAATGTTACGGGAGGTCTTTTGAAACTCAACACGTCGAAGTCAGATGCGCTTTATTTCCCAAAGAAACCGGTACAGCGTCTTCATAGGCTGGAGCTAGGACAGAAGAACATTCCGTTCAATGAAACTATCACATACCTCCACGTCAAGTTAGATAACAAATTAAATTGGAAGGTGCATACGCAGTTTGTGAAAAGCAAGGACATCGAAATATTGAACAGAATGATAGTGGCAGCAAAGATAAACTTGGGATTAAGTGGCGAATATTTAGAAACGGTTTACACAAAAGCAATCGAACCGGCGACGTATGCGGCGTCTGTTTGGGCGGAGGGTTGCAAGGTCGAAGAGGTTCGATAATATACGAACGTTCAGCACATAACAGCGGTCAAGGCGACGAGGTCGTACATGACCATATCCACGGAAAGCGGTTATGGTGATTAGTAGAATTTTCCCAATCGAATTTGTCGTCGAGGAGATTAGAGATCTGAGATTTGTAATTATAGGGAAAAGGCGGAAAATCATCAAAAGTCTTGGCCTTAGACCTAGAGATGTTGAAAGACAAATCATTGCCTCTGAATTAAAACAACCGACCTATGCCAAGAAGATCAAGTTTGTCGAAGGCGATAAAAATGTGGAGAGAGTCAGAACTTACAGAAATGGCTCGTGAATGGATGATGTGCATGCAGGAGAGACGTTCGTTGTGTATAAGGAAGAGAGTGAAGTGTTCTGATTCTAAACTAAACTTGCGGATTGGAGCACACTCCTTCAGTGCGAATTGGCAGCTATAAGAAACTATAGAGTACGTCATCAACCACTCGGACACAAGCCGATTCTCTATCATTAGCGATAGCAAATCAGTTTTGACTGCTCTGGCAAATATGTAAACCTCAACAGATTATGGGGACATCGGGAAAAAATCGTACACGCCATTGAGTTGCGGGATTTGAGTTTTATTGGGGTAGGTTGCATGATGATAATCTAGGAAACGACAGAGTAGATGAGCTGGCCAACGAGACCGTAACAGAGAAGTTTGCTGTTACATCGTATTCCTAGATACCGTGGTCGCTAATTAAGAAAAAGCTGCGAGAAAGCACCATTTGACTAGGGATGTTGACAGTATAATGTAAGTAAGGACTGCTACACTTGCGGCCACTACCCCATATTGGGTTTAAATGCGAAAAGTTTAATGTGCTTCAAATAAATCTGACTTCAACTTTAGTTAACCTGGATTGAAATGTATAAACTAAAACTAAAATTAGGGTTTAAATAATGGTATCCACAGCATTGACTTTGAAGTTCTTACATTTACAACGGTAATTACATTTAAAAGTTCGATAAATACAACACCGGTAGCGGGGTTTACTAGACACCATCAGTGGTTGGTAGCGCTAATCTTATACAGATTTTGGGCGCGCTCATCTACCAATGACGTCACCAATGCACAATTTATATTGTGTAATAATCGGAAAAATATATAAAGTTCAGGCCATATATTCTAATGCAACTACTCACATGAATATGCCTCTGGGTTAAAGTTGGCTTCTATTCCAAGTCCATCAGGCTACGGAGGCCCTGTTGGGGTAGTTAAAGGTGATACGCCGACGCTTTTCCAACACGTTCGGATCAGCAATCAGGGCTCCGCTCCGGGGTGATTAAAGATGGTGCTTGCTCCGGTGCTGTCTCCGGCTCATTCTCGGGTCGTGCAGTACGGTTCGCCCTAGGTGGCTTCAGATTTCTTCCTACCTATGCAGGGATCGGATTAGGAAACATGGTAAGGGCGACAACAAAGATAATTAGGCAGGATATCTACATAGGTAAAGATAAGCACGATACAATACCTCAAAGCGTCCACTCCACTCGATAGTTCAGGCAAAAAAGCCACGTTATAGAGAGAACAGGAAACTTGTCCCCACTCCCCGTCTTTTACACGTCGGCGCGAGGTTATTCGTCCAACCCACTATTGACGTGCGATCTGGCGCAAACGCACTGGGACATAACGGAAATGCGCGCCCCGAGTCTTTTGAAATTATGGCGCAAAAGCTCCGCACATCAAACTTAACCTAAACACAATGTTTAAGGGCCAATTTGATTGGCACGTAACAAAGTGTGTCTGATCAACAAGACACTAACAAAATTAAAGGTGGAGGGATCCGTAATACCGGATAGTAACTGCCAGCTCTGTTTTCCGATGCCACCTAAAAAGTCGACTTAAAACTATCCAAATCTAGCTAAGTAATATTTGTCAATGAATTCGCACTTCTAAACATATGCCAAATTTATTAATAGCGAATACAGCTATTAGTTCCTGCACTATGAATTTACAATATCGTCCTCCTGAGTATAAGTATTTTATTTTAACTTCAGCCTAAATTCGTCCCTAACGTTTCCTATTGTTCGCTGACTGACGTATTCTAATTTCAAACTTTCTTATTATAGATACTACCACCAAAAGTAGGCGGCAAATTGCCAAATAAAACAAATCAAGCCACAAAACAATAAAATATACAAACGTACTTTACAGGCACAAAATATAAATATAGAAATATTTAAATAAAGCATTAACCATGTAACAGTGCATAGAATAGCAAAAAAGCATCACCAAAATTATCAGGTGCACTCGCATAAGTATTATGTCGGCTAACGCCATCATATTAAAAACGTGCCCGTTCAAGATTACTGCAAAATCTATTATTAAATACAAATCAATGCTTATGCGAGTACAGCCGTCACAATATTTATACATGTCTCGAATATCCCGAAGATCTGGTTGTCTGCCTATATCTATTTATTTCTTTCTGCTAAAGGGAGGTGGGTACTATATGTCCTGAGGGATGCGCGATTTCACTCTAGTTTAGTTTCTAAGCTTAGTTGGCCTATTTGGTTAGTTTAAGCTAATTAGTTTGTTATTTATTAGCCAGAGGTTTAAAGCTTTGATTTAATACCGGTATTCTACGCGTTTTAGGCAAGACAGTGATAGATTTAGCGTGAGGTTCGTCATGCATATTTAGATATTTAGGTTTTGGTTTCTGTTTTTATATATTTTTTTGTTTTTTATAAGTTATAATCATGCATATCAATGCCAGGTGCAAAAGTTAGTGGCATATGGTTCGCTATATGTCTAGCAGAAATTATATGTTGACAAGTATGCTATATAAATAAGGAGAATATATACAAATATAGGCAACACGTCTAACGTATGTAATGTATGTTTAGATATATTAATAATTAGCAATGTATTTTTTACTGTCTGTAACAAGTGTGTTATTTATGTATTAAGTTAAACTCCCTAGCTTTAGGATCTAAAAGTTTCAAAATTTTATATAAGTTTAAGATGTTAAGACAGCGTAGCATAAAAACAAAAAGTCTACGTGTTCTAAAAAATACTTAAATCTTAAAATCACATGTGTGTCTATGGTAGGCAACCCAACGTACATGAATTTTGTTGTTAATGTTATAGTGATTAGTAGCTAGTTCGAAATTTACAGTTGATAACTAAATTAATCGGTAACGTATGTGGTGTACCTAATGGTATATTTATAATGGGAAATACGTTGAACACAGATCAAAACAACATAGCGTAAAGCAAGTAACCTACGTGTACTAAAAATTATTTAAATTCTAAATTATATATGCGTGCTATTGTAACCAACCCAACGTACATGAATTATGTTTTATTATTGTTAAAGTGATTGGTAGCCTGTTCAAAATTTACAGTTGATAACTAGAATAAGTGGTAAAGTATGTGGTGAACGTTAATGGTATATTTATAAAGGGAAACAATTCAACAGTCAGTGGCCGAGACAACGTAGCGTAAAAACAAAACGCCTACATGTGTTAAAAATAATTTCAGTCTTAAAATAATATATGCGTGTTTATGGTGGGCTACACTACGTAAAAGAATATCAGTTGTTAAGGATACATCGGTTACTAAGGTGTTTGCCCTAATCAAAATTTACAAAACAGTATTTAAATATAGGCAACACGTCGAACGCATGTGATATACGTTAATAGTATATACGAGGTCTGTTCAAAAAGTATCGCGAATTTTGAATTTCCGCGGGCTACGTATATTCGATTTTCAATTTTTTTGTGACGTTAGGTTGGTACACATACCTCTCACTTATGCTGACAAAATCGGCCATTTTGAATGTTTAGTTAATTGTTGACAGCTATTTTGGTTGGACGTGTTTTGGCTTGTTTTTGATTTTTGCCTATTCCAAAAAATGTATCGAAGGTTCTGTATCAAAATTTGTGTAAAAAACCAAATTAAGTGCCTGGACGCATTCCGAATGTTGACTGTGGTCTATGGCAAAGCTACCTTGGATCAAAGCAACGTTAATCGGTGGTACAAAATGTTCTCAGAGGGCCGAAAAGTTGCGAACAACGAAAAGCGTGCCAGACGCTCGAACATATCAACAACAGACGAAAACATTGATGAAGTGAAGAAAATAATATTGGCCAATCGTCGACTCACCGTTAGAGAAGTTGCTGAGGACCTAAACCAATGATTTGGGCATGAGACAGGTTGCCGCGAAATTCGTGCCAAAATTGCTCACTTTCGAACAAAAACAGTGTTGTGTTAACATTGCTAAGGAGCTGTTGGAATCGGTCCGCGACGACCTAAATTTGCTCCAGAGTGTCATAAATAATGACGAATGATAGGCTTATGGTTATGACGTGGAAACTAAAGTTCAATCATCGCAATGAAAGCGATAAAAACGGCATCAAAGGAGGTGCTGAACAAGATCACAAAAAATGATTTTTCAAGTGCTTTGGGGATTGGGAAAAACGTTGGCATAAATGTATTATATCCAATGGGCATTACTTTAAAGTGGACAGAATAGATATTAATGAATAGATAAATAGTTTTTGAAAAACACAAAATTCGCGATACTTTTTGAACAGATCTCGTATTTATTGGCGGAAACATCACAAAGAAGATGCAGGAAAAAGACAAGACGAGAGAAAACACATTTAACAGGGTACAAATCGAGGTAGCGTAAAAACAAAAAATCTACGTGTACTAAAGGTTATTTGAATCTTAAAATAATGTATGTGCGTCTGTGGCAGAGACAACCCAAAGTGCACGAATTGTCTTGTTAGGATTAAAGTGATTACTAAGGTGGCTGCCCTGATTGAAATTTACAGTTAGTAACTTTGAGGGAAACATTTGTTGCTTTCTATTTACACCTTAGCTAAGAATGGCTTAAAATTAGGTTAGGTAAAAATCTAACCTTACCTAACTTTATTTGCATTTGATTATTAGAAGGTACAACTTAGCATTTTAGCTAACTAACCTATAAAGGGTTTGAAAATAATATTAAAATCAACTGATTCTTGTTAAGAATCAACTTGGTATTAACTGTTATGTTATAGTTGCTTCTATAAATGTGCAATAAAAATTTATATCATACACAACACGAAAAATATAATCTCAATATAAACTTAGGGAGGGAAGTTAGTATCTAAGGTAGATTTATAGGTACCTTATCTAGGGTAAGGGAACGCAAAAAATCTAACTTTATCTAAGTTCCTTAGTAGTAAAAAGAACGTGTCCTCAACTAAGATTATTTTAACTTAGGTTAGATTATCTTAGTTTTTGGGCAAATAGAAAGCAACAGTCATAAAGACGATGCTGAAATGAGGCCAGACGACGTAGCGTAAAAACAAAAAGTCAGCGTGTACAAAAAGGTATTTCAATCCTAAAATAATATATGTGTAACCATGCTCCACCGCACATGAATTATGTCTTGTTAGGGTTAACCTAAGATGGCTAACCGGTTTGAAATTAACAGTTGGTAACTAGAATAAGCAGTAAGTCTCTCTCTCGTTTACTTATATAAAGTACATATAGTAAAAATTACTGTTTGGCACAGTTCTTTTGAAACACATTGATGTTACCATCTAGCACGGTGACTGCGATAGCGCATTATAAACTAAATGCAGATAATAAATTATAGAGGGTAAGTAATACTGTCCAAAATGCCCTACTTGAAAGGTTAATGGCCGGTTGCACAAAACTAGACTAATCGTCCAATTAACTAATGGATGATTAACTTTAATGGTCGATTAAATCTTAGTAGCGTTTCTCAAAGGTTGTGTGCTGCTACTTTAACCGGCGATTAGCTATTCGGCGATTTGACTTGGCAACTAAGCAATTTTAATAAAAAGTAAGCATTTTAAGGTTATCTTTAATCATTGATTATCTTGACAGAAGCCACTTGACGTTTATTTAAAAATTAACGTTTGTATTATATTTTGTCAAAATTTCTAGTATATAATGGAAGCAAATAAGAAAAGAGCTCCAAATTATACTCAGGAGGAAAAACAATTACTCATAGAGATAGCAGAAAGGTAAGGTTAAATAATATTTCCTCTAATAGAAAAATTCTCTTTGTTTATTGGGAAAAGCTCTGTTGTAGCAATCAGATTAACTATACTGTGTTGTAGGTACAAGCATATACTAGAAAATAAACGAACAGATGCTGTAACTTCGAAGCAAAAAAAAGCCGCGTGGATAGAAATTGCTTTGGAATTCAATAGTGTGACCATGTCTGGTATTCGCCAGTGGGTTCAGTTGCGGAACCTTTATGATAATCTGAAAAGAAATCTTAGGAAGACCACTGCTGAAAACAATGTAGGTTTATTTAGAGGTTCTGAAAATAGTTGTAGTATTACCCTAATAAGTAAATTGTTTCAGAAATGTATGTATATACAAAAGTTGAAGAAAGAAAATATTGTTATTACCGAGGAACAAATCGATATTTTAAAGAAAAATGCTGTCGAAGACAAGGTGGGTAGCTCATGTTGTTTTTACTCTTTACATTTATATGCACGGAGTGTTATAATTTAATATCGACATATTTAGAAAGAAATTTTAAAACCGGAGGTGGTAAAACAATTCAAGCATTAGATCAAACTGGTGAACAGGTATTAGCTGTAATCCGGGACCACATTGAGCCTCTGCAAAATCCATATGATGATGCAACACTATATTTTAGTAAGTATAATGAATTACTAGTTGCAAAATTTTATATTGTTTGTAAATTCAGATGATGATATAAATATGGAGGAAATTTCTGCTCAAAATCCGATTCAAGAGCAACCGTTGAACTCGAAAATTGTGAAAATTGCTGCTGTGCCCAAACCGTCCAAACACACTACACGTGGAAATTCAATAAAAAGACGTCATCAAAACAAGGCAGAAATTTTAAAACAACAATATTTTAAAACAAAATTGGCTAACGCTCGACTTCAAAGAACGATTATGCTATCAGAGCATCGCATGCAGATGAAAATTTACAAGCTACAGCTCAAGAAATTACAAGAGCAATGTGAATAATTTATTTTTAGTTGATAATATTTGTACATAAATAAATAGTTTATCTCGCAAATACTGTCTTTATTAACGCTGTTCTAACTGCTGTATTTTCATTAATTCTTGAGGCAGCATCCAATTCCTCACTTGCATCGGTAAAGTCCTCTTCAAACGGAAATTCTTCTGGAGGTTCTTCATCATTTAAGCTTAAAGCTATATTATGCAGCACTGCACACGCAACTATAATTGGAAGAACGTGATTAATATTTAAAGACATTCCCAAATACAGGCATGGAAATCTTCGCTTCAGAACTCCAAAACAACGTTCTACTGCATTTCTAGTTGAAATGTGTGCTCTGTTATATGCATCTTCACTTGCAGTCTGTGTATGTAGGAATGGTGTTAGTAAAAATCTTTTACAAGGATAACCACTGTCGCCTAAAATATAGCTGCTACCATAGAAACCGTTTTCAAATTGTGCTGCAATTGGGGAATCATTAAAGATAGTACTATCGTGCACAGATCCTGGCCAACGTGCAATGATATGTTGTATTTTAAACTTGGCAGTGCAAATTACCTGTACATTAATAGAAAAGAAACCTTTACGGTTTCGGTACAGTTCGGCATTCTGCCCTCCAGGCGATGCTATTTTAATATGCGTGCAATCCAGAGCACCAAGTACACGTGGAAAACCAGCTACATTGTAGAAATCTAACATTACTGCATTTAATTCCTCATTTCTCGGCATATGCAGGTACATATTTTTTAATGAGGCTATTTCATGAGTTACTTTATGTATAATTCTACATACCGTTGATTTGTGTACATTTATAGTGTCTCCAATCAACTGTTGAAAAGCACCCGTGGCATAATAGCGTAATGTCACTAATACCTGATTCAAAGCACTGATCGACTGTTTGTTTTAAAATTTCTGCCTTGTTTTGATGACGTCTTTTTATTCAATTTCCACGTGTAGTGTGTTTGGACGGTTTGGGCACAGCAGCAATTTTCACAATTTTCGAGTTCAACGGTTGCTCTTGAATCGGATTTTGAGCAGAAATTTCCTCCATATTTATATCATCATCTGAATTTACAAACAATATAAAATTTTGCCACTAGTAATTCATTATACTTACTAAAATATAGTGTTGCATCATCATATGGATTTTGCAGAGGCTCAATGTGGTCCCGGATTACAGCTAATACCTGTTCACCAGTTTGATCTAATGCTTGAATTGTTTTACCACCTCCGGTTTTAAAAATTTCTTTCTAAATATGTCGATATTAAATTATAACACTCCGTGCATATAAATGTAAAGAGTAAAAACAACATGAGCTACCCACCTTGTCTTCGACAGCATTTTTCTTTAAAATATCGATTTGTTCCTCGGTAATAGCAATATTTTCTTTCTTCAACTTTTGTATATACATACATTTCTGAAACAATTTACTTATTAGGGTAATACTACAACTATTTTCAGAACCTCTAAATAAACCTACATTGTTTTCAGCAGTGGTCTTCCTAAGATTTCTTTTCAGATTATCATAAAGGTTCCGCAACTGAACCCACTGGCGAATACCAGACATGGTCACACTATTGAATTCCAAAGCAATTTCTATCCACGCGGCTTTTTTTTGCTTCGAAGTTACAGCATCTGTTCGTTTATTTTCTAGTATATGCTTGTACCTACAACACAGTATAGTTAATCTGATTGCTACAACAGAGCTTTTCCCAATAAACAAAGAGAATTTTTCTATTAGAGGAAATATTATTTAACCTTACCTTTCTGCTATCTCTATGAGTAATTGTTTTTCCTCCTGAGTATAATTTGGAGCTCTTTTCTTATTTGCTTCCATTATATACTAGAAATTTTGACAAAATATAATACAAACGTTAATTTTTAAATAAACGTCAAGTGGCTTCTGTCAAGATAATCAATGATTAAAGATAACCTTAAAATGCTTACTTTTTATTAAAATTGCTTAGTTGCCAAGTCAAATCGCCGAATAGCTAATCGCCGGTTAAAGTAGCAGCACACAACCTTTGAGAAACGCTACTAAGATTTAATCGACCATTAAAGTTAATCATCCATTAGTTAATTGGACGATTAGTCTAGTTTTGTGCAACCGGCCATTAATCAAAGTTTCCAACAACACTTCCTTATAGATAATCAACTGTTAAATATTTAATCGATCATTAAGTAGTTAACGGCCCTTTGTGCAACCGGCCCTAAGCATTGCTAGAATTAAGTTTTTGATGGCACATAAAAAAAACTGATTGTGATATTAAACGACATGTGCTTTTCATCGATGAAACATGGAAAGGAAACATCTTCGAATGAGAATGCAACAAAATCGTAGCAAAATAATTATGTACAAAACGAAGGAAAAACATGTGCGTATGACTGAAACGATTTGTTGCTGTACATGCGGATTCGGAAGCAGGTTTTGTATCAGGTGTCTCTTTACTATTTGTTTCCGAAAATTAACCATATATCATGACAGCCTACCATATAATATTTTATTTAATATAAACAGATTTGTTATCGATACAAGATAATAAATTATTTTATAAATTATTTTCTCTGTAAAGTACTAGTATGCTAAAATAGAGCGCGATTGTATTGTACATTGTAAGTGTTCACTTTATATTTGTGTAAACAAAACAAAAACTCTTAGTTGCTATATGTTTAACATACATTGGAGTTAATCACCAATGTGAGAAATACTATAAATGACGTTAAATAAAGCTATAATACAAAACCTACCACCATTAACTTCACTTTTAGTAACTGCTGCATTTACTATTTATCTATTTTACAGCAAATAAATTATCTATTTTCTATCAACGGTTGTAAATAAACTTACACTTCATCTGTGTTAAAGCTACGTTAGGGTTGATTTTTATTATGCTAATTTTAATTACAAGCAAGTGTAACCTATGCTTGAAAAAGGAATTCAATAAGTATTATCAAGAATGTGACGAAGTGTGTATTCGTGCAAATATAATACAATTTTAACGTGCACGTAGCAAAAACATTTCCAATTTCAATAAGTATTATTGTAACTATTTTAAAAATGTTGCGTGATTCACCTATTTCTTATAAAGTGAGATTAAACACCATGAAATTTATTTTTACTGCCTTGGGTGAAACAGCACTAACAGCGAAGTCGCTGTACCGGATGTAGATTGGAGATGGGATAAGGTAAGAACCGATCCACGTAAATTTCTCTTAGAAGTTTAACCCTAGATGTTGTTTTACCCGTGCTAACCGTAAGTTTTTTTGGAGACTTCCGGACCAACTCTGAACTCTACTTCAGCAAAGTGAGGCTAACAGGGAGGTTCCTAGTAATACGGAAATGTCAGGCGCCACTAAACTCAAAGATTTTACAATTATTTTCATAAGATAATCACATAAGATTCTAAGACAGATTTTAAATAAAGTATTTGTTACATATATTGTTACGGTAGTTTCTCATTCCACTACTGAAAGGATTTGTCGTGCTAGACCAATTGGAGATTGGGGTGGGTAATATACGATAAACCGAACAAAACAAATCGCGGTGCTGAAATAAAAACAACCATGTAATATTTAAAAAAATGATTAGAACAGAGAGTTAGTCTGTTTAGTAAACATTTTAATACCTCCACCCAAGTAATAAAAACACTCAATAATATAGACATATATTCACAGTTTATCCAAACCGCTAAACAATTATCGTAACTTTCAGGTAATCAAGTGAATCAAAACAAATAGGTAATATTGTTACATGCGTTTAATGACTATGCCTGTAGTCTAATGCAATAATGAAAACGTTTTCAAGAAGCATTGCTTTACAAAGTACACTGCAAAACTAAAGTAATAAATAAAATATTGTTCGTAGAATAAAATTGCTTGCTATCAAACAGTTGAAGATATTTTACTTAGTAAAATGTTATCCACATCGTGTTTGCGTGTCGAGGAAGAGTTTAATAACGTGTGTTAGAATTAAACCGAATTAAATATGTGTGTATATATTCGAATAAATAGGATAGGGATTTAGTACACATCTAGTACATTTAGTACACGCCTCATACTAATCTCACCAAAATTAATCCGTGCCAGAGGTGGAACGGCCAACGTGGTGTGTAATAAAACAGTATAGCAGCAACCCAAACAGTACCTCGGAAACAGCGGATAGCAACCAATAATCAGGGGAGTAAACCATTAATATAGACAGCAGAAGAGAAACCAAGCAGTTGGCGCTAGAAATAGCAGGTGGTAACCAAAGCACGGATATAATCCAAACCTTGTATAACCCGTGCTGCATTTCAAAAAAAAGAAAGAATCAAAAAGATAAACGTAGAGTAGAATTAGTGCAAATAACTTTTACTTTGTTAAGAAGTATTGGATAATATGTTCTTACACTTTCAAGTTGTCGAGAAAGAATGTTTAATAACGCGATGAGCGCATTATCAAATTAACAACCAAATGTGAAAGAAAACTTCTAGACTATCCAAATCGTGTAGCACGTGTTTATAACAATACTCGTATGAATTAGGATGTTACGATAATATACCGATATCAAGGTGTAAGGTTGGTTGACTAACAAACTATTGTAGACTTAAAATAAAATGCACAAAGTGAATTACGAAATTGTAATACTTGAGCAAAAGCGTCACTTATAATAAGTAGTTATACAAAGTATCAAAGAAATTTGAGAATGTTAGAAATTGAACGAAAATATTCAGTCGGGTGAAATTTAACGTAACAAATCCCCCCCAGCAAAAGTAAAAGTTCGGGGTGCGAAAAGAAAAGTAGAGGAACAACAAAACAGCAAAGCAAACCGAAGAGACAACACAAAAAAAATTCATCCGGCTCGAAAGCTCAATAGTAGAAACGATCCGGCTACCAAAGAAAGCGACACAAGACACTCACTGGAGTGAACCAAGTACTAGAACAACAGAAGAAAGAAGAAGGAAAGAAAGACGGGTAATAAAGCTATCAACGAGGACTAAGATAAAACGGCATCGGCACTGCGGAGTCGTCAAAGGACGGATGTTACTCAGAAGAAACAGTAAAGTTATCGATCTCCAGAACAGGATTGGTTTCCCGCGAAGAAACCAAAAAAAAAGAAGAAAAAAGAAACCAAAACAGGACCCAAGGGTCAAGCCTCAAGTATGCAACGGAGCAACAAGGGAGAACGAGAGGAAGAGAGAGAAAGCGCTGGTAAGAAAAACGATGTACTACAAACTGTGGAAACCAAGAGTCGCAACAACCGAAGATCCGAAGAAAAGAAATGCTAACTAGTCCTAAAGTCGACTGTCGTGGTTTCCGAAGAAAAAACGGACAAGAAAGCACCTACCACAGGAGGGGATGGATAAAACACAATCGGCATAAGAACCGACAGCAAAGAAGACCAGCAAAAGGACAGGAAAAAAAGTGGATCCAAAAGTGGAACAAAACTGCAGGAAGAAGACAACCACCGTTTCCAAAGTATGTGAGTGTGTGTGTGTGCGTGTGTGTGTACGAAGTATGTGTGTGTATGTGTTGGACCTCTTTAGTCGTCTCTTACGACAGGCAGGTCGTACCATGGGGCTATTTTATTCCCGGACCCACACGGGGTTGGAGTACAAGAAGAGGACGGAAAAAGGAGAAACAAACAGTAATCTGTGTGTTTATGAAGTGTATGTGTGCATGAAGTGTGTGTGTATGTGTTGGATCGCTTTAGTCGTCTCCCACGACAGGCAGGTCGTACCGTGGGGCTATTCTATTCCCGGACCTACATGGGTGAAAGAAAAAGAAAGAAAACCCAGCAAACAGGGAATTAAATAAAAAAAATCTTAAAATCCAGAAATCAAGTCCTAAGAAGAGCAAAGTCGGCATAAGAACCTGGGGGAGCGAAGACTAGGTATTGCGCTTAAGACGTTTGCGCCCCCAGCAAAAAAACGAAACGAGGTCAAGAACATTATGACTTCGCCGACATATATCTTCAGGTTCGGAAGGAGCATAGACTAATGTCTGCCCCTTTTGGGCAGTTTTCTGCCAAACAGGAACAGTAGAGGGTGTAGTAGTTCTAGCACGAGGTTTAGGAGGTGGCAAGGGTAGTTTAGAAAACTGAAAACGCATCATAAAAGGACGTTGTTTGTTGTTAGAATTGGTGGTAAGAAAGTCAACGGCAGAAAACATCATGAGTTGTCCGAATATCAATGGTAGAAAAAGGGAAAGTATTGGCTGTAAGAAAATCAATCTTACGAAAAAAGAAACACAAGCAGAGCACACTTCAGTTACGTTAGATAAAAGGACAGAAACAGATAAAATTTTATCCATGCCAGACAAAAGAATAGCAGTATCACAGTTAGGACAAAAATCAGCATTGGCTGTAGGAGTATCAACCTTAGGAAAAGGAGCAAAATCCGATAACACTTCAGCAGCAGTACCTAAAGGAACAGAATCAGGTAGAATTTCATCCACCTTACAAGAACAAACAGCACCAGGAAGAACTTCATTCACATTAGTTAAGGAAGCAGAATCAGGTTGACCTTCATCAACGTTAGATAACAGGACATCAGCTATGATTTCACCAACCTTAGCTAAAAGAACAGAAGCATTAGATAAAGAAACATAATCAGAAAGAATTTTGTCAACATTAGAAGAATAAGTAAGAGCAGGTATCGTTTCATCAACGTCCGATAAAGGAGTGGAATTAAATAAGACTTCATCACTGTTAGACAACGGAGTAGGAACAGACAAAACTTTAGCCACAATAGGAACTGATTCCTTGACAATATTAGCTAAAGAAACAGGGTCAGATAAAACTTTGACGACAGCAGCAACAGACATTATAGCTACGGGTTCCCTAACTTCAACAGGACCTTCTCTACCCGTATTAAAAGTTATCGTCACTTCAGCTACAGCTGTTATTGCAAACACGACAGAAATTTCTTGAGTAGAACCATTTAAGAAAGCAGGAACATGTAAAATTTTGACAGCAACAGCAACAGACATTAAAGATACAGGTTCATAAACTTCAACAGGACCTTCGCCGACTAAATTAGAAGTTATCGTCACTTCAGCGGCATTTGTGCTTGCAGACACGACGGAAATTTCTTGGATAGAATTATTCACGAAAGCAGGAATAAACTCTTGAGAAGCTAGCTGCAAGTCACTAATTCGAAGTATGGGTTGCAATGGTGGCGGAGCACAGTTTGGGATGGAAATGAAAACGTAGGATCCATTTGATCATCTTTTGAATCGCAAAGGACAAAAGAAATTTGGTTCTTGTTAGTAGAGGTTCGGTAAGTAGGGACGTGATAGCCGTAAAAATTAATATTATAATTTGAACAGTGGGGCGCTAGACCAAACGTGGGTGTCGGCGACATCAGTTTTTCAAGGCCCTTAACCCCTAACATTTCTCAGAGCCCAAAACAAAACGTTTAATGATCTGAATTATACCAATACATACTAGGTATATATAAGTATTTTGTTGCTAAGCTAATCAAACTGTGGCGGTTAATTAGAACTCAAGGAGCAAATTAACTGTACGTAGTAGAAAGTAAGATACATGAATGAAGGTCAATAGGCAATTTGAGTGTCTATAATATATAACACTTGGGTTCGCATGTTATTTGTCAAAGAAGTACAATCAAACAATTTCTTTTGAAAATTATAAATTATGATTTAGGACTTACTTGGAAATAACGAGGTGAGGAAATATCCATTATCCATAGGCGGCTAGTTGCACAAAAATGGTCTCTGATGAAATTTCAATTACACTCATGGTATTTAACATGCAAATTTCACTGCGACATTTTTATCCGTTGAGATTAATTGAGACGAAACATTATAACTCGTAACGTTTAGAGCTCTAGTCTAGTGGATCATATTATTATCGAAGCATGTATAATTGTTATATGGATAGTGAAGCTAACACTTCTGAAGTGGCGTAAAGCTCGAAGTGATGAAGCACCTGACTCTTGTTCTAAGCGAAAATTTAACATTAAATAGTTTTAAGACGACCGAACACAAATAGACGAATTACACACTCAAACACAAATTACAATATGCGAACTTTTCTGCTTTTAGTTTCACTGAATTTTTTCAATATTGTATCATAATTTAGACCAGCCGCTATTTTTGCTTCAATCGATAAAATTGACAACGGTACTTCGTAAGTAGGTCTTAATTAATTTTAACTTTGAGAAGCTTCTCTCAGCAAAAGCTGTAGTGACCGGAACTGTAAGCATAATTCTGATTGCTATGTAAACTTTTGGGTATACTTCTTGCAAATTATTTTCTAAAATGTACTGTATAAGTTGTTTGACATCTTTGATAGAGTCTATTAGTGAATTTGATTGTAAAAGCAGAAGTTCTTCACATAGTTCGAAAGGCTGAATGTCGCTGTTTTCGCCATCCCGAAGTATTGCAGCTAAATCATAACAATGTTTA
The DNA here is from genome assembly GCA_036346225.1 of Platerodrilus igneus. Classification (NCBI taxonomy): domain Eukaryota; kingdom Metazoa; phylum Arthropoda; class Insecta; order Coleoptera; family Lycidae; genus Platerodrilus; species Platerodrilus igneus. The sequence continues at coordinate 478,979 of JARFIW010001411.1, forward strand.
AGAAGGTATTTTTTTGGTATAGATTTTAAATAATTTATGTCAAAAATAAAGCCAAATTGTTCAAAATAATTATGGAGCGATTTGAATCGGCATTCGGTGTCAACTATGATAGCATCTAACATCTTATTAAAAAAGTCAACTTTGTACTGCATTTCAGCAGATTGTATTGATTTATCAATATTTTCATACGAGAACATTTTTTTCTTTTTGGCCAATCTTTTTTTTTTTAATTGAGACGAAATCTCATAATTACTTTTTTCCACAAACAATCTGGCTCCTGCAACGCTTTTTTCAAATCCTCTATCACGATATTCTTGAATCCAGTTACATAGCAAACGTAAAGTATCAACAGCGATCTTCAAGTTAACTTGAACCGATTGCCATAATTTACTTAAATTGTTCACGCGCAGTAAAATCTCGTACCAAACGTGTATTGCAACAATAAACTCAAAAGTCAACATTTTGTTGAGTACAGCTTCACAGTCACTTAGAGTTTAGTAATCTTCAGTTTCGTTTTTCAGGTCATTTACACAATCGACAACATCATCAAATTGCTACAATATCGCTTTAACTACTTCTATTCTACTCTCCCATCTTGTTTCAGATAGGGATTTTAATGTTAATTTTAATTTGGATTTAAGGAGACCCCAACGCTTGCTTGATCTCGTAAATAGAAGGTATATTTTATTCATAAAGCCGAAAAGCGTTTTGGCAGTTATAGAAGAATTACTTGCATCTATCAACAGTAAATTCCAACTGTGACATCCACAAGGCGTAAAAAACGCTCTTGGATTAATATTAAGGATTCTAGTTTTAACTCCTTTGTTAATGCCGACCATATTAGCGCCATTATCGTATCCTTGCCCTCGACAATTTTGGATATCTAAACTATTTCTTTCTAGTTTTTGTAATATTGAATTTGTTAAATATTCTTCTGTTGTCTCTACGACGGCAATAAACTCAACAACGTGCTCCTCTATCGCTCCAGTTGAAGAATTAAACAATTTCTTAATGTTATCGACATTTGTTCAACACGGCTGACATCCCTGGTGCAATCAAGCATAAACGCGTAGTATTTTGCTTGTTTGACTCTTTGTATAATCTCATCAACAACTGATTTAGACACTAATGTGATTAATTCGTTTTGAATATCGTGACTAAAATAATCTTGATTAAGCTGTTTTTTTATTAATGCGTTGCAGGTGTTCCCGTAGTTTCAGATCATATTTGGATAACAATTTAAATAGGTCTATAAAATTGCCACTATTATCGCTATTATCTAAGTTAAAATTAAGAGATTCTCGATGAGCTCTAAATGCCAAATTATGTGAAGCTAAGTAGTTAATTATATCAATCAACCTTTCAAACAAGTTATACCAATACTTTTGCGATTCTTTAACCAGTCTCTCGTTTTCTGCATCTATTGTTTTCCGTGATTAATTCCTTTATAAAATTCAATCCATTTAATCATGCACACCATGTGTCCATAAATTTGTTCATGTCTTTGCAATATTCGACTCAAATCTTACCAGTCGCAACATCTTTCTTTTACCATCTGTGTTTGCAAATGGGAAAAAAGTTTACATGGACAGCAATAAACTTTATCTTCAGATATAGACTAAATTAACCACATGCGATGTTGGTTTTCCCCATTACTTAATTTTCGATTAAAGTAGAATTTAGAGAAATGTCTATTATTATTGTCTCTGGGATAACTTTCGTCAGACGTCTCTAGGTTTTGGTGAGGACCGTTTTGAATTAAGTCATGACGCTGCGAGTCTGTTATTGGAAATACCCACTTCACCGGATCAGAATCCATAAACAACGCTGTGAAATGGGTTGTTTGTTTTTGAATCATTGAGTCACGAATGTTGTCGTCACATTCCAACTTTTTACTGTTACTGGGTTCAGAGACTTGAATAACTGTAAATTCTGCCAACTCTGAATCTGAAGTTAGTTCAGAAACTTGTACAAGAGAGTCTTCAGACTTTAATGTTATTGTAGTACCGACCGGTCCTGATGAAGGTTTCTTAAGAAATTTCATCATACTGGAACTCATGGTTTGGATGGACAGAGCCTTTTCAACTTTTCTTTTTCTTTTTGACGCACCAGATTTCCATTTCCTACCTATATCTTTGTCTCTAGAAGGCCCTCCTGACATTATAATGACGATATCAAATATAAAAAGCAAACACGCTTATACCTGCACAGATTAAATGCAAAAAGCTTTGAATATTATATATAACTGACTTAAAATAGGGGAAGTAACTTAATAATTAATTATACAAAAAATTAAACTAACACATGTAATTCACATCATACCCAATGTAAAATGTATGCATGTAATCCAAACAATATTAGCACACAAGCTTTTAGTATTTATAATCAAAAATACCAACAATTATAGATTCTTTATCTTTATTTTAACTACGCGTTACTTTAGTCGTTGGTTATAACTTCATACTAAGAGTAATTTAACTACACACTTCACGTATAAACAACAACTGAACGTCCGTAACAATTTACGTATACAGTTTAAGACGGACAAAGAAGAATGGTTTAGTTTTGCCTGTAATTGTATACAAAGGGAGGGGGTATTGACCTAATACGTACCTGTACTTTAAACACTATACTATATTTGTATTAAACTTGTTTAAGTCATCTTGATTGCATTGTTAAATGTTAAACCTTAGACTATTATTACAAAGTACGTACTAAATAGAATTCTATTAGGAACTTCTAATAACATTTGGCTTACAATGACTGAGCTTGTCAACCTGAGAAGACATCAAACAATACCTAAGTAGCTTTTAGCCTGAACTTTATTCATTTTGGCCAAGAAATCATTTTGAAGATTCATTTTCTACAAAAGCTTCAATCGCAAAACCACGAAGTAGGGTTTATTTACAATTATATCTCACAAAAGTTACTAATAGTTATGGCATATAATAAATGTAAATTGAACATGTATTTTCAAATGCTCTTTGAAATGAATGGCTTTTTAACAATGGACTTATCGTAACCACTGGGTGCATTAAATTCTTCTCCCTGCCGGGACAGGTAGTCGACAGGGTCTGTTAGTGTGATGCATTGCTTGCCTTTGCGATAAGAAATACTTGCTTTTAAATAAGGGTTTAATCCTACATTTAAAACATTGCAGAATGCTGGCGTTCGTTCTACGATAATAAATATTTTTTTGGTCAACTAATCAACTTCTGCCATTTTTTTGCGAAGCCCTCTTGAGCGCAAGGCCGTCGGCGGTCGCCGGCGTCGTCGACGTCTAACGCCGCCACTGAATTTGAACACACATATGGTTGAAAAGGATAGGATGTACTAGTAGTATGACGAGCAGAAGGAGGTGCAAAAGAGGATGTAGAACTAGAGACGGAAGAAATTTTGTTTGAAACTATATTTACCGAAAAAGGTTATGTTTTGTTAGTAGTGGCGGGATGACCTGGATGAGGAACAGAAGAGAACGTAGAGTTAGCAGCAAAAGAAATTTGGCTTTTAGAACTGAGAACAGAATTTGAAATATGATTGGAAGACCTATAAGTAGTAGAACGACAGTCTGGAAAGTTGCGGCGAGAAACTCCCTTATATCCGCAACCATAACAGTGGAGTACTTGAGGACGAGTACAACGTGTCGAAACATGACCAGGGGGTATATCCTGGGCAAGTGATTTGAGATGAGTATGCGCAGATGCACACATTGATATTCTTGACCCTTCGAAATCTTGACGTATGCGGATTGAAAGCGAATGTAAACAACGACCGGTTATTTTCATTTGTTTTGAATATTTTGTAGTGATTTCTAACCTAAATTACCGTCTTAGTTTATTGACATTTGTATTTAAGTTATTTATGATTGGTTTTTACGAAAACAACAAACGCCCGTTACATTTTTGCTTTTATTTGTGAGATCTAAAATATGGCAGATGAATTGAATCAATTGATATTAGTTAATCTTTTGGAATATATGGAGCAAGTACCCAGGCGCCGCCACCGAAATCGAAGAAATACTTTGTATGATTTATCAGAAACACAATTTATTAAACTGTTTTGCCTTTCTAAAGAGTTAGTGCGTTTTGTAATTAATCTTATATCTGATTATATACAACCTGCACATCGTGCCACGGATTTTGATAGAGTAGATTTTTTTATATATTTGTAGATATTAATATTTCTACGCTTTGTGACTAGTAGTAGCTAGCAGTTGGATATTGGTTGTAATTATAATTTTTCGGTAGCACAATCATCAGTATCACGTTGTGTTGAAAAAGTTGTTAACGCCATTACCAAAGATGAGATATTTCAAGATTATGTAAAATTTCTCACAAATATAGAAGATCTCAACAGCTTGTAATTATATCTATTGTTTATTATAATTATTTTTTATCTTAACCTGGATTGACATTTCAAATAAAAATTAAAAAAAGTTTGTGTTAAAGCAGAACAGAAAGTATGGTTATATTTCTAAAATGTAACACTATTATCGTAGTTACATCGTTGCCACATAAACCATTCGTTCACCGTGACTCGTATACCGTTTAGCTTACTAAGGGTTGTTAAAAATTCATGTGTTCGCACTTTAACGGTTCGCTTTGGTATCGTATACGTGAAGTGCGAGCAGTGTCGAGAATACAGGCCCAGGTTTGTCGCAATTAAAGCATATGACCTGACGAGTAGAAACAGAACTAGGAAGAAGAACAGTAGAAAGTACGGAAAAGTATCTGATCTACCCGTAGGCGTAGAAGAAACCTTAACAACTCGGTCATGTGAAATAAAAGTATTTTTCCCAATGGTAGCAAACATATAAGCAAGATCCGGTTCGGTAGGACCCATAGTTCGAGAATTTATTTTGTTTAAAAGGCGTTTATTATAATACACGGGTTGGAATTTATCGTTTAATAAAGTAACAACGTCTTCTCAACATTTGAATAAACGCTGATGTGCTCGGAAGAGAAGTAAAGCCTTTCCGGTAAGTAACTCCGGAGTAAAAAGAAATAGTTGCTGAGCAGAAATATTACGCGAAACACTGAGTTTCTAAATACGAATGAAGAGAGAGAGAATGAAGGTAGAGAATCTTCACCTGAAAAAGAGACATTCAGTTTAGCGAGCGGGTATTCTTTAGTAAGGGTCCTAGTATTGACAGTAGTAGAAGTATCCAGTTCCTCCTCAATATCAGAAGAAAGATAAGGAACTTCTCCGGTAACGGTGGCGGCTACATAAAGAGTTTGTGGGCTGGAAGAAAGCTATTAGTAAAATCAGCAAAAGTAACACGCTGAATTTTCTAACAGTCGCCTCAACATCAGAACGAATGGTCTGTAAAGCGAATAATAATTTATTTTTCATATGGGCTTCCTCCTCAGAGCTAGTCACCATCAACTCACAACGTCCCTGAATGTGTACCCATAAGGAGCGTAAACGAGCGAACTTATTATCAGTAACATCCCCAGCAAAATCGTCAGAAGACGGTCCAAGTTCAGTAAGCGCGCGTTTAATAGCCTCATGATCTTCTGCAAACGTAATCGTTTAAGGGCACTTGAATCGCCTTGCGGACGGCTTTACGCAATCCCTTGACTTTAATGTCAGAGTCAAATCTTCGAGAAGATAATTCATATTGGAGTTCGAGTTTTAGCAGCCTGTTGACGCCATCAAGCTAATTTTATTTAAAATAGAAATTCTAACATTTGTTATATAGTTCATTTATCTAGTTGATAACTCGCAGATGTTGAAAGTTAAGTTACATAGTCAATTGCTTTTAGTAGTTTGCTTTGAAAGGTGCTGTTTCCAATATCATAATTAAAACTTGTGTCGCCGTTCCAATATCAGCAGTCACCTGTCGAACTCGTCCGCCGGCACCAATAGCTATCTTGATTAAGGGTGCCCTTTTTGAATTTAGTAGAAGAGTGGTTTCCTGATGATCTTCTGCAGTTGATGCTGAATTGGTAAGTACTTTTGTCTTGCACTTGCTTTATTTATGTATTTGGAACTTCCGCTAAAATTGTTGATAAAATTAATTGCACTACCGCTATCAGAATCACAATTGGTCCTAATCGAGCCGGTTGTTCAGTTTTTTTTGTGATAAAAATAATTATTCTATGATAAAATATATGAGTAGGGTAAATACAGGCTCTCTGTAACCACATTTTCTCCCAAATCCCACATTTCCTCCCACATTTACATGTAAATCCATATAAGGAGGAAATGTGGTGGAGGGACTCTAAGAGGAAATGTGGAGATATAAATCCCCATAAGAAGGAAATGTGGTGGAGAGACTTCTAGAAGGAAATTTGGAGATGTAAATCCCCATAAGGAGGAAATGTGGTGGAGGGACTTCTAGGAGGAAATGCGGAGATGTAAATCCCCATAAGGAGAAAATGTGGTAGAGGGACTCCTAGGAGGAAATGCGGAGATGTAAATCCCTATAAGGAGGAAACGTGGTGGAGGGACTCCTAGGAGGAAATGCGGAGATGAATCCACATAAGGTCCCAAATCTGAACCAAATAGTTTTCTTCGTCTAACCAATGCATCTTTCGAGATAAACCTATCTTGTTTGGTATCAATTAATATTAGAATTTTCTCAGCTACCTGAATCTCTAGCAATTTCTTAGATTGCATCATCCCCCAAAGAGCTACCCTCATTTTAAGATTTTCTGCATGCAGCGATTTTATGACCGTCCATATAAATGTTTTAACCATGTGACACATCTTGTTAGTCTAGAATTTTACGTAGAATCCGAATCTGCAAACAGATTTGAAATCGGATCATCCCTTACAAAGTTACTCCTTTAAAGTCTCAAACCTCTTTAAATTGTTTTGCTCATCTATAACATATGCTTTAAACAACCACTTCCCTAGAAATCTAAAACCGCAAGAATTTTAGAATTGAGTTCTTTATAAGCCATAAGTGTATAAATTTAGAATCATTTTTTCAAACAGTAATGTGCTGTTTTCAGAATATCGCAAAAACCCATGTCTTTTAAAATTTTTCTGGTTTTAACATAATTACATGCACAATGCTAAATAGTTGGAAAATACGTAGACGAGGACAAACTAATTGCTTTACAATTATGTGACGTATAGTGAAAGTAGCGTGAACCTTTCTTTTTTATTAATTAGCGGCTATATGATTTGAGAAATACAATAGATATGCTCAATGTCATCCATTAGGAAATTCCCGTATAATTGCTGGTGTACACAATATACTTTCTATTACGACCTCGACTAGGAGAAATGCAAACTTCATCTTGTAATACGGATCGATTAACGGTTTTCAAACCGCATAAAAACGCGATCTAAGTAGTAAAAACCTATTCCTTCCGTACGTTTCTTTGGCGTGTAAAAGTACATCGATATTTTAAACAATCGTTTTTGTGCAGTGATTTTTTGTGAAGATTTAAGGTGGGTCTACACTTATTTGCAAACACCAATTAATGTGTATTTTGCCATTGCTTCTGATTGTATTTTTAAAACATTAATTTTTCCAAAGTAATGCGCTGTTTTACATATATATTTTTTTCAAATTTTAAAGATAGGCTTTTAGCTAGACGAATGTTAGGCGTATCTATCAACCCTCCAATTCCGAAATGCCTATTTCTTTTGGAATTGTAGAATATGGTGTTACACATTGTGTAAAACATGTTACCTGCTTTAATGTAGCACTTGTGTAAGATTTCTTATTTTATCTTGGCTGTCTTCCTCCTCTACTATCTCCAAATAATTTACATGTAAGGTGGGCGAAGAACTTAAAAATTACGGGATCTTAAAACTAATTTATACAATAGATTTACAGCAAACCTCTTCCTCGGTTCGGTTACTCCATCGTCGACACTGGTGTTCTTTATGCGGTAGCTAGTCATACGGTTGTTAAACGCTATGCTAACCATTTCTACACTATCTTCGCCAGTAGCGGTTTTTCCAGGTATAGGAAACACTGCAAGAGTTGCATTTAAAACGTTCATAGGTACCATTTTAGTACAAAACAAAATCCGCACTATAAGACTTTGGTTAAACTTTTAAGCGAACTAACTTATAACTAAAAAGTTTACTCTTGCGTAGCTGCTTTATGCTTCCTATAGAGTGCAAACCGAAGGTTTCCGAAGACAGCCGAAGGAAGTTGAGGATTCAGTGGGGAACTAAATGACGTCATCTTTTACCAATCCTTGCTACTCGTCCAGTACATTTAGCACCATGCGAATGCAGTTAGTAGAGTCATCGGAAACGTCTTTCATGTTATACAGGTCGGCAATCGCATCGCGCACATATTAAAAATCCAAAAGGGTTATAGCACACGCACACAAATTGGTTGCAAGCCGTGCAGTAGAAGATGCAGTGCTACTATAAACAATAACTTAAAAAAACATTTTAAACCTTTACTAAGGGAATACCAAACTTGTGGTCTACAGAATACTTACTAATAAAGCAATTTAATTTTAAATAATTTCTACGTAATATTTTTGAAAATGGTAGGTTTGAATATTTTCTTTGGAAACAATCAAAGATTGTCGAAGCCACTCTAAGAGTGCACAAACGCGGTCACTAAACCAATCAGCATTAATACCGAGTACTCTATGCTTTCGTAGGTTTCTCATTTCCTAGAACCAAATCTTCCGCATAGCGGTTGGTAGCACGTAATAATTTCTAGAACCGGCAAGTACTCGATATCGCCCAAATACAGAATTAGATGCTCGATGTCCGTCAACTTCCAATTCCCTCGTAAAAGGTAGAAAAAACTCGGCCAATTATCCATTATACTCCGACTCGCTTTCGTTCTGATAATTTACAAACATTTTTCAAACGACAATGGGCTTCCACACTAACACCTAACCTATCTTTCTCTATTATTTGTTAAACAAAAACTACAGGTATCGCCATGCCCGTATGCGGACGCAAGCAGATGTTTGTGGATATGTACGAGAATATGTAACCATATACATTAATCACTCTAAGCTATTTTATTTAGTCCAAGAAAACTATTATTTTTCTAAACCACAATTACTAATTGTCTTTATAGGTTTAACATTTCTACCATTTCCCAATGACTGGTGCTACGTACATAGAAACTTTAATTTCTTATTGGAGAGAATTCTTATTCTCCCATGCACTGTTGCGTAGTTGCATGCCCATCCCTTTTGGGGGTATATGCTCGTTATAGGTTGTAGCACCCTCGGTTTTACTTAACTACACTTCGTGAGACCCCTTTAATCTTTTTAATCGTATCTTTCTCGCTTACAATACAGTAGTACTTAGCCCTACTACCAACAAATTCAAAAGAATGTAGGCGATATGCTTGTGTCCAACATATTCGGCTATCTTCGGCAATGTGCGCCCCCCACGCTGTAGGATACATAAGGGGACAATTTTTCGTATCCAATTTAGTATTCGGCAGTAGCTAGAACAGTAAACATGGGCGTCTCCAAGGTGATTAACGTTCCTCAACTTCTTGGTAATAAAGTGAAACCAACAAATGAGCGATTTGGATTGTGGCTTTTGGCAGAAAATATGTGCAACAATAATCTGGTGACAGATATTGGTGATATTTGTTATGTCGAAGGCGAACAGATGCTGACTGGTGGACTACACACATCAATTACAGAACCATTTTGTGACAATATAATGTTGGTTAAAATTTGCGACCATTCTGACGCCGAGCAAAAATCTGCGAACAAAAGAATGTTTATCCTAAAAAAAAAAATTTGTGGTGCATTTAACAGTTATCTACGAAGAAAGTTCAACCGATTTGTTTCCGCTAGGCATGGTGTTAAAGCTAAGCTTCCGTTTTATCTGGAAAGCACTAACAAGATGGGCCAGAGAGTAAAAGAAATTATCGGAAAAGAAAACCTCGAATGTATTAATAAAAAATTCCAAAATCCTATATGTGTTCCGTACAAAGTGGAACTAGCAGATGTTAAGTTGGAAACTATATTGGGGGAACTACCAGATATATTAGACAATCTCGAAAAAGATTATTTCTATCTTTTGGATATGGATGTAACCCAAGATTTTGCTGGCATATTTAGCAAGATGGAGATGTGTAATTATTTAACTACGAAGAAAAGTGTAATATTATAGTTGACAACGATAAAACTGCGGGAATTGATTGTTTAACATGGCTAACAACCAATGCAAGAATTAAGATATACAACAAATTTGTGTGTCAGATGACAAGTCCTGGTGTAAATAAACAACTTGGCAATCATATAGTAGATTTTTTACGTTGCCCAGATGTACGTTTAAGGGCAACTTTTGCGTCTACTTTGACCAAAGAACATGGTATTACGCGATTGGAAGCGACAATATACAACTGTGCAATTGGAAGGTATGTCAGTGTGGAACGGGTGTATAATCCCTTAAAAGACTGTTTAACCTTATTGGAAGATAGTACGTTATACTTTCTAAAGGCGCCAATGTACTCGGTACCACTTGCCAAAATGTGGAGTAAGCTATCGGCCAAGCTACAAAATAGCTGCTGTTTAGTGTATAATAACCTGCTACAGCACGTGTATTGTGGTAATGGCAATACAAAGAAATTGACGGACCTGCAAATTAAGTTGTCCGAAAAACCAGAAGAAAGGGAAAAATTGATAAAGTATGTGCTTTCGGCTTTTAGTTTTAACTATTTACCTGTAAATTATTTGGAAATAGTAGAGAAAGAAGATAGCCAAGGTAAAATAAAAATCTTACACAAGTGCTACATTAAAGCAGGTAGTACATATTTTACACAATCTGCAACACCATATTCTACAATTCCAAAAGAAATAATCATTTTGGAATTGGGGTTGATAGATACGCCTAACATTCGTCCAGAGGTTGTACGACAACGCGTAAATATTGTCAGTAAACTCTATCCGTTTACGCTAAAGAAAATTGCCCCATTATGCATACTATACGCTGTAAGTGGAAGAAAAAGACAACTAGAATTAGAGGAAATGGATGCAAAAAGGCGAAAATTGGACTACATGGAAAACACTGCAACAATACGCGAACAATACAAAGATGTGTTAGACAAAAAACATCTTATTAGAGAAAATGAGGAAGAATTAAAAGATTATTTTATGTGCCGATGGAGTGACTTAAATACATCCGGGTTCTACAAGCTGTATGCATTTGCGGTTAGTAAGAAAGACTCTTTTAGTTATGTAGGCGTTCTTGCGGAAAAGGATGGTACTAAATCCGTATACTTTTTAAAAGGATATTCTAAAAACATATTTATCAAAATGGCAGATAACAAAGACGAACTAGGGAATGCGGGTTTCGTAACCTTGGCGTACACCACACGTAAAGGGGTTCCGCTAAACATTGTATATTTGCCTAGTAAAGAACCTTTCGGATCATTTAAAACCGAGGGTCTTACAACCTATAACAACCATATATTCCCAAAAGTGGTGGACATGCAACTACGCAACAGTGTGTGGGACAATAAGGATTTCCTACAATATCGACAAGAAGAAGCCGATCAAGCTAACAAGATACGTATGCAGGATATAGTGGGAAAGCTGCGATTAAAAGATTGTCGCAAGCTGCAAGAATTACACGAAGGAATGGATCTGGGGGTCGGTGGAATCAAAGACTTTAAATATAGAGGCAAACTTCGGTACATTTTACAATTCGGAAACCTAAACGGCCTCTATGTATCAAACTATTGGCTAGAAAAGGAGATAGAAGACTTGGGTGTCGATTTAAATTTTAAGCTGTGTATAAAATTAGATAAAATTAAACCCACTTCAAACAAACATAAAGAAAGGACTGTCTTTTGTGTATAACTTTGTATTAAAATTAAGTTTAAATGACTCCATGCTTGGTATTAAATATTTTTAAATTTGTTATGTATAATGTCAGATTAAACATTTTATAATAGTATATAACATTGTTCTTTATTTATAAAAGGCTGTGACGTTACCACGAAATAGCATTCGCACAAAGAGGGGTGCGCATGGTCCGTGCGCATGGGCAGGGGTGCGCGCGCAGGGGTGCGCATGGACAAGGGGTGTGCATGGGCTGGGATGTGTCTGGGCGTACACGAGGAAGCGGATGTTAGCAGTCGCCAAGCATCCAATTCTTTATTTGGATGGTATCGAGTACTTGCCTGCGTATGTATCCGGAGTAAAAAATACGATTTGTACACGCAACTTATTAATAAAATTAGTTTATCGAGGGAAGATGACAAAAGGTACATCATTCCTCATAGTACAGCAATCTACGCATGGAGGCATAAAGATATAAGATAGTTGTTTATATTTGTATAGATTTTGTAAATCTATTGTGTATATTAGTTTTAAGATTCCATAATTTTTAAGCTCCTCGCCCACCTTCCAAATCCTTCCTGCTTCTATCCTGGTTGACAGAGTATACGTGTTATCTCCACGTGGTGTTCGCGGAACACAGCGGTTTTAGATTTCTCGGGAGATGGTTGGCTAAGGCATATGTCGTGCGTAGCAAAAAAAGGTTCTAAAGATGGTGTTAAATAAAGATGAGCAAAAATTAGTGCTTTGGGTCTTTAAAACGCATAACTTTGTATGGGGTGGTCCTATTTAAAATCTATTTACAGATTTGGGTCCCTAGAAAAATTTAATGTTAGTTGATACCTAGCAAAATATATTTATCTTAAAAGAGTGACTACCCCGCGTATAACAAATACAATATAACACTTGTCGACAAAAAAGTTGTAAGGAAATTTAAAGACGAATTTAATGGGGGTCCAGTATTAGAATTTGTTGGTAGTAGGGCTAAGTCCTACTGTATTGTAAGCGAGAAAGATATGATTAAAAAGATTAAAGGGGTCTCACGAAGTGTAGTTAAGTAAAACCGAGGGTGCTACAACCTACAACGAGCATATACCCCCAAAAGGGATGGGCATGCAACTACGCAACAGTGCATGGGAGAATAAGAATTCTCTCCAATAAGAAATTAAAGTTTCTATGTACGTAGCACCAGTCATTGAGAAATGGTAGAAATGTTAAACCTATAAAGACGATTAGTAATTGTGGTTTAGAAAAATAATAGTTTTCTTGGACTAAATAAAATAGCTTAGAGTGATTAATGTATATGGTTACATATTCTCGTACATATCCACAAACATTTGTTTGTGTCCGTATACGGGCATGGCGATACCTGTAGTTTTTGTTTAACAAATAATAGGAAAGATACGTTAGGTGTTAGTGTGGAAGTCCATTGTCGTTTGAAAAATGTTTGGAAATTATCAGAACGAGAGCGGGTCGAAGTATAATGGATAATTGGCCGAGTTTTTTCTACCTTTTACGAGGGAATCGGAAGTTGACGGACATCGAGCATCTAATTCTGTATTTGGGCGATATTGAGTACTTGCCGGTTCTAGAAATTATTACGTGCTACCAACCGCTATGCGGAATATTTGGTTCTAGGAAATGAGAAACCTACGAAAGCATAGAGTACTCGGTATTAATGCTGATTGGTTTAGTGACCGCGTTTGCGCACTCTTAGAGTGGCTTCGACAATCTTCGATTGTTTCCAAAGAAAATATTCAAACCTACCATTTTCAAAAATATTACGTAGAAGTTATTTAAAATTAAATTGCTTCATTAGTAAGTATTCTGTAGACCACAAGTTTGGTATTCCCTTAGTAAAGGTTTAAAATGTTTTTTTAAGTTATTGTTTATAGTAGCACTGCATCTTCTACTGTACGGTTTGCAACCAATTTGTGTGCGTGTGCTATAACCCTTTTGGATTTTTAATATGTGCGCGATGCGATTGCCGACCTGTATAACATGGAAGACGTTTCCGATGACTCTACTAACTTCATTCGCATGGTGCTAAATGTACTGGACGAGTAGCAAGGATTGGTAAAAGATGACGTTATTTAGTTCCCCACTGAATCCTCAACCTCCTTCGGCTGTCTTCGGAAACCTTCGGTTTGCACTCTATAGGAAGCATAAAGCAGCTACGCAAGAGTAAACTTTTTAGTTATAAGTTAGTTCGCTTAAAAGTTTAACCAAAGTCTTATAGTGCGGATTTTGTTTTGTACTAAAATGGTACCTGCGAACGTTTTAAATGCAACTCTTGCAGTGTTTCCTATACCTGGAAAAACCGCTACTGGCGAAGATAGTGTGGAAATGGTTAACATAGCGTTTAACAACCGTATGACTAGCTACCGCATAAAGAAGACCAGTGTCGACGATGGAGTATCCGAACCGAGGAAGTGGTTTGCTGTAAATCTATTGTATATATTAGTTTTAAGATCCCGTAATTTTTAAGTTCTTCGCCCACCTTACATGTAAATTATTTGGAGATAGTAGAGGAGGAAGACAGCCAAGATAAAATAAAAATCTTACACAAGTGCTACATTAAAGCAGGTAATTTGTTTTACACAATCTGTAACACCATATTCTACAATTCCAAAAGAAATTGTCATTTCGGAATTGGAGGGTTGATAGATACGCCTAACATTCGTCTAGCTAAAAGCCTATCTTTAAAATTTGAAAAAAATATATATGTAAAACAGCGCATTACTTTGGAAAAATTAATGTTTTAAAAATACAATCAGAAACAATGGCAAAATACACATCAATTGGTGTTTTGATAGATAGATAAATTACTTTATTGTGGACTATACCTAGGCCAGAGCCCATACTAGCCGTACATTATAATATTTACATGTGTTTAAGACCTTAGAATCCATAATTCCTGACAACCGGGGTTCTTGAAGATTTGGTGAAGGTGATTTGTGCCCCTACCTTTGTCGTCGACTGTGCACGTAAAGTGGGGCTGATTGTGTGCATAGTGCGAGTGTAAGTGTGATGTAGTAGTGAATTGCAAGAGTGTATATTAAGTGTTTTAGTGCCGCTGGTTGTGGGTGGTCTGTTTGGTTAAAAGGATTTCATTTAGGAAATGATTGAATTCTTGAAAGTAGTTAGTGACTAGGAAGTTTATGTTAGGAAGTGGGGAAAACGGGTCAAAGTTTGTAGATTGCTTGAGGTTGATTTGTAGTAGAGAGGTTAGGGGACAGTAGTATATCAGGTGTTGTGGGGTTTCTAGAGATTGATTGTTGCAAGGACAGTGAGGAGAAGGAGTTAAATGGAGTTGATGTAGTTTATTACGGAAGTTTCCATGGCCGGACAGAAATTGTATTGTAGGGGGATTAGAGAAAGGAATATGTGGAGGGATGTTTGTGATATCAGGGAAGATATCAAATGTATATCTGCCGGTGGTGGAGCGGGACCAAAGATCTTGCCAGGAATGGAGTAGGGAGTTATGTATTCGCGATTTTATGTCAGTTTTAGGGAGAGTACGGTATTCGTCATAGTGAAGTGTTCTGTCGAATGATTGGTAGGTTATGTTTGAGGTTTCAGATTTGAAGTGAGGAGTTTAGTTGGATTTCGATCAGAGGGATTTGAAGCAGGGTATACAAGCACGCTGTGGAGGTGGTTCTGTACGCTCTTGAGGTGTAGAGTAGGAAAGGTCTTATGATCGTGTTGAGCGTACGTCTGGAGAAGGGGGGTGTAAGCGGGAGCCAAGAATCTACTGCGTATCTGATGATCGGAATTATGATGTGGTTAATGATTAGTCTTCGTGTTGGATTGGTGAGGTGGACTGACTTTGGTAGTGCGTGAAGTAGGTTATGAAGTATGATTTGTGTTTTGGTTCGAAGTTTGGAGAGATGGGAGTTCATTTTTAGGCGTGTGTCAATGTGGAGTCCAAGGTAGGGGGCTGTTGCTGAGAGGGGAATTGGTGTGTTAAGGATGTGAATCTTAGGATTTCGGTTTGGGCTGAGGTAGCCTTTGAGCAGGAGCATTTTTGTTTTAGATGGGGAGAGGGGTTGTCTGTTTAAAGAGGACCAGGATTCAATTGAATTAATTAGAACGGCAGCGGTGGATTCAATAGAGGCACGAGTATTGCCGTGGATAAGGAAAGCTACGTCATCGGCGTAAGCGAAGGTGGAGGTGTTTGGGATATTGAGGTCTAAGAGAGGATTGATTGCGAGGTTCCATAGGGTAGGTGATAAACGGGAACCTTGTGGACATCCTTGGGTGAGAGGTTTAGTAACCAAGTGGAAATTGGAGGTTAGGATGGCTGTTCGGGATGAGAGGAAGGATTTTATTAAGAGGTAAAGGTTGCAAGGGAAATTGGCTTGTTTAAGTTGGTTAAGAAGGTTGGGCCACCAAAGGAGATCGAAGGCTGAGGGAAGTCGAGGAATAAGGAGACTACGTATGTATAAGGGGATGTTTGGACCGTTTGAATTAGGGAGCGGATTGTACGTTCGGCCCTATGCCTAGAGCGAAAGCCGTGTTGGTTAGCTGAGAGTAAGGAATGACGTTCTATGTGTGAGTTTAGTTTGTATAGGATGGTCTGTTCAAGCAGTTTGCCAAGTGTTGGAAGGAGTGCAATAGGTCTGTAGGATTTGGGGTCTTCGGGAGGTTTATTGGGTTTGAGTATAAGGGAGATGGAAGCATATTTAAATGGGTCAGGGAAAATCCCAGAGGAGAGGCATTTTTGGAATAGTAGGTGTGTGGATTCTCTAATGAGTGGTTAGGGTTTTTGTATGATCAGGTTGGTGATGAGGTCTGGGCCGGAGGCTTTATGGGGGTTTAGCTTGTTAACGAAGGAATCTAAAAGGGAGAGTTCTAGGTCTGTGTCTGGGTTCGTGTCTGGTTGGGTTAGAGTGTTGTCAATTATGCGTTGTTGCGGTTGTGTTGGTACGTCAAGAGGAGCCGAAGGTATTGCTGTATCTATGAGGGTAAACATTGTTTGCTTAAATGTGGAAGGGATTGTAGTTGAAATGGCTGTAAGGATGTGTGTGGAAGGAGGTTTGATTAGTTTACGGTACGTACTCCAGGGATTTGTGTGTTGATCGTGAATTATGTCAAGGTAATGCTGTTTTCTCGTGGTGTTAATGAGGATTTTGTATTGTCGTCTGTCAGTGGTATATTTGTTAGATAATGTATTAATAGCAATACGGTCTGCATTGGTACGTTTCGCTCTTTGGAGTCTGTGTCTAGTATTTGCAAGTGAGCGTCTGGCATGAGTAAGTTGTTGTGTCCACCACGGCGTGGCTCGTGGGGTGTAATGTTTCCGTGGGATAGTTTTATAGGCAGCTGTGAAGACATTGTTGGTTATTTCGTTAACGAGGGAATGAGGTGTGAAGTTTGCATAAGAGAGTGATGGTAAAGCAGGGATGATTGAAGCTAGGGATTTTTAGAAATAAGCGCCAATCTGCTTTTCGGGTGTTAAAGAATTGAATCTTCTGGTGTGTTCTGGGTGGAAGATTGGGTAGGATGTCAAATGTAATTGGATTATGATCACTGGATTGATAGATGTGAGAAAGTGTCCAGGAACTAATTAGGTTTGAGGCTGGGGAGTTGGTGAAAGTAATGTCGATGTTAGATTTGCCGTATTGGGATTTCCAAGTAGGGATAAGGGATGGGGAGTTGTGGATTCTAAGATGGTGTTGGAGTGTAAAGTCCTCTAAAGTAGTGCCGTTTTCGTCAGTGAAATCGTTAAACCATAGTGTGGATTTGGAATTGGCATCAATTGTTCCCAATCGTTGTAAATATGTGGTCTAGTTGGTGTAAATAGGTATTAATGTCTGTTCTGTATTGGAAGTAAGAAGAAATAAGAAAAATCGTGCCTGATCTCCAGAGAAGTTCAATTACGGTAATTTGGGGGGTGGATAGGGAGGTGTGGTAAAAAGCGTCAATTAGGGGGTCTGCAACAATGATGGCGGAGGTGTAGTTAGGGTCAGGCGGGCTAAGGTGAATATAGTTGCGGGAGTTTGGTGGGGTGTTAGGGATTTTGTTTCGGACTAGATATGGTTCTTGGACTAAGGCGATTTGGATTTTGTGTTCTTGGAGTATGTGGGACAGCTCTAAGGTGGCGGCGCGAGAGTGTTGGAGGTTGATTTGAATTGTGCGCAGTTTGGTGTGTGAGTGGTGCGAGTCTTGCGTCCGTTTGCGTGAGTGTTGTCTAGAACCCATAATCTGTGCGTAGTTTAGTCATATAGAAAGATTGCTTATAGACAGGACAGTCGGGACTAGTAACGGAATGGTCGTGGGGGCGATTAATGCGGGAACAATTAGTGCAAACGGGAGCGGCAGTGGGGGGAATCGGGCATGATTTGGAGGGTTACGGAAACGAGGTCTCTGATTCTGCAGGATTTGTAGCCTATAAAAACGTGGAAATTTGTGGTGAGGATGGATCGTAATCTGGGAGAGACGTTTAGAATTAAGTTGTCGGAGTGATCTGTTTTTGTGCGACGGATGGCAATGGAGATTTCTGTTCGGTACGTGTCTTCAGGAATAAGTAGGTCTAATGAATTCTGTAGGTATATAAAGTTAAGAGCGTCAGTAGATGGAATCTCTTTGTTTAAGTCAAAAATGATGATTTGCGGGAGTTTAGGTTTAGTGAGATGTACGCTGCAGGAATTTTTTGTGAGAGAGGAGATAAGGTTAATGTCAGTGGGTTTGGATGTACGTATGGTAACTGTGGTTTTCGTAGGTCGGATACTTTGAATACTACGATTAGGAAGTGAGGGTCGAAGGTTAGTTTTTATGACTTTCAGGAGCTCAGTGGGTGTTGTATCGGATGTGGTAGGTTTTAAAGTTATGATTTTAGAGGGTGGTTTGGTTAAAGGAGCATGCTGTGATAGCGGTTGCTGAGAAGTAGCGGCGGCGTATGTGGGAGTGTGTGTTTGAATCGGCGTTTGTGCTGTTACCTTGTCTGTTGCTTGTAGCTTGGCATCTAGGCATTGTTGCACTGCTAACAGTTTCGCTTCGGAGATGTTGTATTTCTGCACCGCTTCGTTAGCAATTAACGCAGTTTGTTCAAATTTCTGTAGTAGAAAATTAGCGCATGTTCGATTGATCTTGTTACTATCTGTAAATACGTAATCAGTAATTTGACGTTTAAGAGCACTGATGCTGTGTAATAATGATGGGTCAGATTGGTCTATTTCTGTGTCACCATAATCCCTTAATCGTTTACTTGGGTCGGAACTCACCGACGATGTTCTAGATCTAGTATCTTCAGGTGATGGTGGGCGACCAATTCTCCCTGACCTGGTGAAGGGTGTTAGCGCTTCGACCGAGGGTGGTGGTTGCATGATGTTGGATGCATATGCTTGGGTTACTGGATTGCTGGTAGGCCGATCGTGGCTGCTTGGTGTGGACGATTTATTTTGGTCAGATGGCATTATCAATTGACAAGTTGTATCACTTGTGTATACAGTAACACATGTGCTACGTTACAGTTACTGATGTTATTTAAAAGTTCCCATTAATTATAATTTAGATTGTGGTATACTAATTGGTTGGCTGCAAGTGTAATTTACAGAAGGTCGCTTCACTGGTCTACAGTTTTAGTTTCGAGCTTTAACACAAAATAAAACCTCGCGAATTAACTTCACTATAGTTATTGTTAAATTTGTGTACTGATTGCAACGAAAGTTTATCACTAGTAATCAGGAGTGTAAACTAAAAATACTACTTAAACGTGAAAACAGCAATGAAATGCGGATCTCACGCGATCACGTCCGTATCTTTGTATGTCCTACACTTTTTATTAATACTTAAAATCCAAAATTTTAGATAAACGTTAGTGTTTAAATAATGAGAAAAATAATTTGCAGCGCTTATGATGAGATCCTTTGAAAGAAGAATCATACATTATCTATATAAGGTGCTTTGCTTGTAATGTTTGAGTAGATTTTATGTTCTCTGTTGAATACGCACTGACCTTATATCTTCATAATTAGTGGTATATCAGTGCACATATTTCATTACAATAAAATTTTTCGCACCACGAACTCGGTCTTAAAACCGCTTAACAATGTTTCACTAACTTTGTGTCTAATTTACGAACTATAATAATTACATTAATAATAACGCGAAGTAATTTAAATAAACCTTCAGCGAGCAGCGCTTTTCATAGCCTTTTATAATTTACAACAATCGCTTAATTTAACTTTTGGAAAGCTAGGACTAGTTGTTAACAAACACCAACGCAGCTCCTGCAGTTCTATAAATTTATACAAGAAGAGTATTGAACGATAATAGTTTCTAAAGTATCTATTACACAAAGAAAGCCGGCTCATTCCCGAAACAGGTGCGTGCGAGCCGCTTCAAAATACCTTCGCGCCGCGAAAACTTGCTTGTATAAAATGAGTATAAAATGCGATGCGGTCACTTTGAAAGACGACGCTATACAGTTTGGTGTTTGCAAATAAATGTAGACCTACCTTAAATCTTCACAAAAAATCACTGCACAAAAACGATTGTTTAAAATATCGATGTACTTTTACACGCCAAAGAAACGTACGAAAGGAATAGGTTTTTACTAATCAGATCGCGTTTTTATGCGGTTTGAAAACCGTTAATCGATCCGTATTACAATATGAAGTTTGCATTTCTCCTAGTCGAGGTCGTAATAGAAAGTATATTGTGTACACCAGCAATTATACGGGAATTTCCTAATGGATGACATTGAGCATATCTATTGTATTTCTCAAATCATATAGCCGCTAATTAATAAAAAAGAAAAGCTTACGCTACTTTCACTATACGTCACATAATTGTAAAGCAATTAGTTTGTCCTCGTCTACGTATTTTTCAACTATTTAGCATTGTGCATGTAATTATGTTAAAACCAGAAAAATTTTAAAAGTCATGGGTTTTTGCGATATTCTGAAAACAGCACATTACTGTTTGAAAAAATGATTCTAAATTTATACACTTATGGCTTATAAAGAACTCATTTCTAAAATTTTTGCGGTTTTAGATTTCTAGGGAAATGGTTGTTTAAAGCATATGTTATAGATGAGCAAAACAATTTAAAGAGGTTTGAGACTTTAAAGGAGTAACTTTGTAAGGGATGATCCGATTTTAAATCTGTTTGCAGATTCGGATTCTATGTAAAATTCTAGACTAACAAGATGTGTCACATGGTTAAAAAATTTATATGGACGGTCATAAAAACGCTGCATGCAGAAAATCTTAAAATGAGGGTAGCTCTTTGGGGGATGATGCAATCTAAGAAATTGCTTGAGATTCAGGTAGCTGAAAAATTCTAATATTAATTGATACCAAACAAGATAGGTTTATCTCGAAAGATGCATTGGTTAGACGAAGAAAACTATTTGGTTCAGATGTGGGAGTCAAGAGCAAAATTTAGAGGTTTGAGAGCTTTAAAGTGTAACTTTGTAAGGGATGCTCCGATTTTAAATCTGTTTACAGATTCGAATTCTGCGTAAAATTATACACTAATTTAATGTATCGCATGTATAAAAAAATTTATGCGGACGGTCAGAAATCGCAACAGGTAAGAAATCTTAAAATTGGGGTAGCTCCCTGGGGGATGATGCAATCTAAGAAATTGCTAGAGATTCGGGTAGCTGAGAAAATTCTAATATTAATTGATACCAAAGAAGATAGGTTTATCTCAAAAGATGCATTGGTTAGACGAAGAAAACTATTTGGTTCATATTTGGGACTTTATGTGGATTCATCTCCGCATTTCCTCCTAGGAGTCCCTCCACCACATTTCCTCCTTATGGGGATTTACATCTCCGCATTTCCTCCTAGGAGTCCCTCCACCACATTTTCTCCTTATGGGGATTTACATCTCCGCATTTCCTCCTAGAAGTCCCTCCACCACATTTCCTCCTTATGGGGATTTACATCTCCGCATTTCCTTCTAGAAGTCTCTCCACCACATTTCCTTCTTATGGGGATTTACATCTCCACATTTCCTCTTAGGAATCCCTCCACCACATTTCCTCTTTATATGGATTTACATGTAAATGTGGGATTTGGGAGGAAATATGGTCACAGAAAGCCTGTATTTACCCTACTTATATGATACGATTCTGTTGAATTTCAACATCTGCGAGTCTTGTTGCTTTGTTGTGAAAACGCCTTTAAATTTGCGATAAGTAAACAATTGAGGTTAGACGTAATCTTCAAACTCATTTGTTTATGTTTTGATATTAATTAATAAAAGATTATTTACAATGAGTCATTTAGAACTTAGTTCTTTGGTAACTAAAAGGGAGAAATATTTTGCTAGAATTATAGCATAGGAAACAGATGTATTTTGTTATTAGAAAGAGAACAATCATACGCAACTGAATTAGATAGTTTAATTTAATTTAATTTAATTTAAACTTTAAAAATTTTGCTTAGTGTACTCAAACCAAATATTTCAAACATCAATAAATCAAAGTCACCTTCAATTTGTGTCATAAATGTCAAACTTGAAGTTTTTATTATTTTGAAAACGATCCTAGGTTATGGATCGAAACGTTAATAAAGATAATTTTAAAAACTATGCGTGGTTTAATACCCAAAGAAGATTAAGAAGAATAGATAGTTTTATTTCGCGTTTTAATAGAATGGAAGATGATTTAGATGCTTTTGTACGCATCAATGATAAAATAGGAATTTTAAATTTTAAGGTAGAAGAAAAGGAACGCATTGACGTTAATCAACCTTCAGTAGCCTATGATGAACTTTACTTTAGTATAAAACGCAAGTTCGTAAATTAAACGTTCAAATGCGATCGACAATTGAAGGGCAAACCTCCGCCGCCACTTCGTCTAATTTAGTAAATATTGAATCTCAATCGGCAAAATTACCGAAAATAGAAATTGAACCGTTTGATGCGGTAAAAATAAGCGATTGGCAGAACTTTTTCTCTCTTTTTACGTCACTGATTCATAAAAATAAATCACTTTCAAAGGTGGAAAAATTAACGTATTTAAGAAGCTTATTAAAACAACACGCATTATCACTTATCGAATCCTTATCGATATCAGATCAGCATTACGATATTGCAATGCAAACTTTAATAAACGCTTTCAAAATAATTAGCTTCAAATTATTTAGATAAAATATTTTCATTTTGTACACTGTGTGAAGATTTCTCGAGATCATTAAATTCGTTTGTTAAAGTATTTAGTACGAATTTAAACGCTTTAAAGGCACTTCAAATTCCCGATTTATTTGACTTTAATATTTTATATGCTGGTTTACGGTCACTGTCGCCTACCTCACGCAAAGAATTTGAATTCAAATATTCTGATATTGATATTCTTAAACGTAACGACTTGATCAAATTTGTAGAAGATAGACGTAAAGTTGTTGAATTAACGCATTCAAAGACGCCTCCGCCATCATGTAAGCCTGTTCTTGCAATTACAAAATCAAATAAAGCACATTTTAGCAATCCACGCAATTCATTGTTGTCTATCGCTTCCAATAAATCTGACATTACAAGAGGACATCCTGGATGCCCCTTATGCAATTCATCACATAAAATTTATGCATGTGAAAAGTTTAAGGAGTTTCTCATTTCTCAACGTTATGATGTTGTAAAGAAATTTGCATTATGTTTTAATTGTTTAGGTTTTTATAGATTGTCTCAGTCAAAATGTGTACATTGTGGAAATCACAGGCATCATAGTTTATTGCATATGATTAATGATAATAAAAATCGTTCCTCATTAAATACTATACGAGATTGCCAAAATGGTGTTTCACTGAAAGATGAGAATAATATAGTAGTGGCTGAATCAAATTCTGCACTGCAAACATTGTCCTGCTCTGTTACCGAAAATGTTTCGATGAACAATTGTTCAATATTGTTAAGTACCGCTATTATTGGGATATATGATGCAAGTGGTTATGTAATTTCTATTTGTGCCGTAATTGATAGTGGTTCCCAAGTTAGTCTGATTACCAATGCTTGTGTACAAAAATTAGGTTTGGTACGATACAGAAATCATATCGCGTTGAAGGGGGTGTCTAATATCGCTATTGCGAAAAATAGAGATTTTGTTAATTGTTCGATTACACCATTAAATAATTCAAATATCAAACTTTATACTAATGCTTTAATAGATGATCAAATTTGTAGCGACCAACCTAATGTACCCTTAGTTTCAGATGTAAGGAATCGCTTTTCTGATATCAGTCTAGCTGATTCTTATTTCAATAAAAGGGCTCGTATTGATTGTTTATTGGGCGCTGATTTATATACCGAAATTATGGCCGACTCTCATTCTATTATTAAGGGACAACCAAGTGCTATTTCTACAATTTTTGAATGGGTTCTGTGTGGCAAAGTGTCTCAACCCCTCTCACTGTCACTTAGTAACAAATCTGATCATACTTCGCTTTTTTTATGTTGTGAATCATTAGACACTTCTCTTCGCAAATTTTGGCAAGTTGAAGAGGTCAACCGCCCTCTGCCTGTTAACCCTGAAGATTCTATAATTGAATCGCAGTTTATAAAGAATTGTTCACGTGATTCTTCAGGACGATATACTGTTAGTCTTCCTTTTCTCGAGGAAAATCCCATTGTACCTGATACTAGGCTGTACGCTCCTCAGAAACGCTTAATTAATTTGGAGAAACGCTTACAACGCCAACCCTCACTTTATATTGAATATCGCAATTTTATGGATCAATACATAAACTTAGGTCATATAGTGCTCGCAATTTCTAAATAGATCTCGTCATCCGTGACGTCACACAAGTACTAACTATTTATGTAAATGTTTGTCAACTTAATACCGTACAATAGTTATGTCATAGTTTTGGTTTGAATAATAGCAATTTACGACGTTGCCAATAATTTTAAAGCCAAATATTAAATATTGATGTTTAAATTTTAGGTTATATGCCATTCCTTGTTTAGTTGGTGTCAACGACCTAATGAATTTTTCCGTTTTTATATATTGATATTTGGTTGGTTTTTGCTTCAAACAGTGTTATTTAGAACTCATATTAGTATTAAACTGAACTCTAATAACCAAAGACGATGAACGAGATTCATTTAGACCCAGAACTAAGCTACTTGTTGCTAGTTTGATCACCTTTATAGGCTGTGTGAAAATCGTTCGTATTCGTTTTCCAGTTAAATTTATAGTGCAACATGTACCTAATTATTTTAGATTTCTCACGTTTCTGTTGATACTTGATGGTTGAACTTAAAACATGATGAGTTTTTTAATGGTATGGTGAAAGATCCCTGAATACAGTCTTGGATTTAAATGACTGAAAGATAATCCAAGAAGAGGTTTAATGGAACTGCTAAATATTATGAATAAATGGAATTTGATTCTGGATATATTATCCAGAATCGAAAATAAAAGAAGAGAATCTGTAGCATTTTTGTGTTTTTAGACAAAACATGGCTTTTTCAGAATGGTGCCGTAAGCCGTACCTAGCAAAGGAACATAGTATTACATGCCCGAAATGTTAATGAATTACTAAATGGGGCTGAAATTAATTTTTCTCTTCTTCCACAAAAAACCTAAATTTCCGCAGAGAAGTGAATGAGCAAAATTTGAAAATTAATTATTAAAGAATTTAGAAAAATAATTTGCAATAATTTTAGACAACATGTCGTATTATTATACTTGTTAATAAAACATCTAACAGTTTCTAGAAAAAAAAGTAACATTGTAGAACGACTTACTAAATAAGCAATTTCTTACGGAACTAATGATTTTAAGCAAAGTTTATTTAACTTGCCACGATATAAGTCAGAATTATGTGTTTTATAACATATCAGTATTTATTAAAAAATTTAGGCATAAACCGCCAAAATTTTTTAGCGGATTTGCTGGCCGAACAATATAGACATAGGGTTTTAAGGTTGCCACCGTATCAGTGCATATTCAATGAAATTGAAAATGTATGGGGTGTTAGTAAGAGCTACTACAACGACATGCTGGAAGAGATGGGAGGTCTGTTGAAAACTGTTTACAGATGTAGAAAGAAGCATTAGAAAAAATAACACCAAAGATTTGGGCACATTCGATAGAAGATGCAGAAAAAATTATCAGAGATTGGTGGAAACGTGAGATCAAATTTTATCAAGAAGATAAGGCACCTCTAATTATTAACATTGGTAATGGTGATGACGGTGATTCAGATTTTCAATCAAATTGAACTAGTCAACCAAACGCATGGCTACTTAGAATTAAAAAACTTTTTACACGATGTACTTCTAATTTAATTATAACTATCTTAAACTTTATATATAATAAACAAGTACAACCATATATATTTTATTGTTAAATTACAAGCTTTCAATGCTTGTTAAATTCTTGAGTATCTTGTTTTTAAAATATGGGTTGCAAATTCATCTTCAGAATATTGGATTTTAGGCATCCTAACAGCTTCTACAGCTTTCAATTTTAATGGATGTAATAAACACACTGGTGACGAACTGGTCAATACTACACTAGCTTAAACTTTGGAGGTGTTAAATACAGGTAAAGTCAAAGTCTTTATATTACACCAATCTACAAAAAATGATAAATTGTATATTGAATTATTTGTTTCAAACTACTTAATTACCTGCAACAATTATATGGTCTCGAAGAGTAATAAAGCAAATGCCTATTTTTTGGAAGATTCTTGCCCCTTCATGCTTTTGTATATTCAACAAACTACTGTTTATATCTTTAAGAATTTCATCGAAATGATTAGTCGTTGAACCTTTTGGTTATAAAGTTTTCATTTTTAGCTTACGACACTGACTGTGGAGATAACCTGCAATTTTGTATTTTTACTGGGAACAGTAATAATCCTGTAACAGTTATTCTTTTCTTAAATAATAGCATACTTCAACAACAGAATTCAAAGTTGGTTCATTTAAAGTCTTTACCCGTATGCATTGTTTATGTTGTTGGAAATGCTTTGAAAACATGCCGTATTCAATCCAGTTGCATACTAACAAACAAGTAAAATGATCACCACAAATTTTAGGATGATTTGAAAGTGTTAAATTCTTCGTTTGCATTGTACATAACATAACTTTAGTCTTTGTAGATGGTTTCAGGGAAATCTAAAAGATTATTTTAAAGTGACATATCTTAATTATTCAAAGTTAATGAGAATTTTACTTACAAATGGAATTGTAACTTTGTTCCTTTTCTTTTCGATTTGTGTAATCAAAACGTTTAAAGTATAATTTCAATGACATAACCTCTTGAATAACTGCGGTTATTATTCCGTCTTTGGTATAATATACTAATGGCCATAAAATTAGGAGTATTAGAAATACGCAACTATATTTAAAATATGCTCAGTGGTAAAAATATAGAAGTAAATAAAAGATATTGTTAATTAATGACTTTAATCTGCAATATTGTCGATAAAAATTTATCCTAAAAAATACTTTTTTAAAAGTAACAAATCACATTTATCATCTGCTATTAAATATTTTCAATCTCTGTATTCTACCGATGGCGCTATTATAGTCATGGCGCAATAGGATTTTGGTAATGGCATCGTCGCTACAATTTGATGTCACAAATGGGTCTATTTAGAAATTGCAAAGACTATGAATATCGCTTCCTCACATTCTAATTATATATTCCACATCACTGCTTTGAAAAGCAGGCTAGTAGTACCACCAAAATTAGAACGGTTCTCGACGCGTCGTTTCGCACCACCTCATTCGAATTCAAATGTTATGACTAAAAGAAGTATGCTATCTGAAATTGCAAAATGTTATGACTCTTTAGGGTGGCTTACGCCAGTTATTTTTTACGCAAAATTACTAATTCAAAAGGTATGGTTATTAAGATTAAACTGGGATGAGCCGCTTCCAACTAAAATTCAAGAAGAATGGAAACAATTCGTTATTGATTTACCCTTGTTAACTGAAATTAGAATTTCTCGTCATATCGATTTTAAGTTAACACTTTCTCGTCAAGTGATCGGATTTGTGATGGTTCGTCAAAGGGATATGGAGCGGTCATATATATCCGCTGCGAATTTCAAAATTATATTAATATTTATTTGCTTAAAGCAAAAAGTCGTGTAGCCCCGCTTAAAACTTTAAGTATTCCTCGCTTGGAATTATCTGCTGCAGTTCTTTTAAGTCGTCTATTAAATTCCGTCGAATGTTTTATAAAACAAATCGAACCATGCTCCGTTCATTTATTTACGGATTCGTCAGTACTTGCTTGGTTACGTACACCGCCTCATACCTTAAAAACTTTTGTGTCTAACAGAATTGTTGAAATTTTAGAAACTTCTCTGCCTACTTATTGGCATCATGTTTCAACACAAGGCAATCATAGTGATTGTGCAAGTAGGGGTTTACAACCCAAATTCTTATCGCAATTTACGCTCTGGTGGAAGGGCCCTCGCTTTTTGTATACGCCTTTTAGTACCTGGAACTTAAATTCTTGCAGTCCCCTACTGGATGATTTAGTACCAGAATTAAAGTCTGAAACGCTTATTGCCACCACCGCTAAAATATTGCCTCTATTAGAATTAATAAATAAATGTTCAAGTTTTAGTAAATTGCAAAGAAGTATTGCTTTTGTATTGAGATTTTGTTTTAATTCTCGATGTAAAAAATTACAACCTCCACGACGTACTGTTCCGCTTTCTCCGATTGAATTACAAAATGCTAGGTATCTATGCATAAAAGAAGTACAGGCATTCTATTATTCTAATGAAATACATCAAGTAAAAACGAATCAGTTGTGTTCTCCTTCGTTACAGAAGTTAACTCCGTTTCTAGATAATCAAAATATGCTCAAGGTGGACGGTCGTCTTGTGAATACGACTCTCCCCTATGACGCCAAGCATCCCATATTAATTCCCAGAGATTCCCATCTGGCGGTCTTAATATGCGATTATACACATAAAATGACGTTGCACGGAGGTCCGCGTCTAATGCAATCTCTCATTCAATGTCAATATTGGATTCCAGGAATTCGTCAATTAATACGTCATCGTATTTATAAATGCATGCGCTGTTATAGATTAAAGGCTCAAACCTGTGAACCGCAAATGGCAAATTTGCCAAAAGCTAGAGTTCAGCAATCGCGTCCGTTCTGGGATACGGGGATTAATTTTGCTGGACCTTGGACAATCAAAGAAAGTCACAGAAGAAATGCTCCGCAATCAAAAGGTTATTTGGCCATATTCGTTTGTTTAGCTACCAAGGCGGTACATCTAGAATTCGTATCGGGTCTATCCACCCCTGCTTTTCTTGCTGCCTTAGATAGATTTGTTGCTCGCAGAGGTTTGTGCCACGAAATATTTTGTGATTGCGGCACTAATTTTAAGGGCGCGGCCAATTATTTCGCCAATGTTTATAAAATGTTAAAGGATTCTAATACCGCTATCGCTGATCACGTTTTAACTATCAGAATTAAAGGGAACTTTAACCCACCATTTGCTCCGCATTTTGGGAGGTTATGGGAATCGGGCGTCAAATCCGCTAAGCATCATTTGCACAGAGTCTTAGATCTTATGATCCTTACTTTTGAAGAAATGACTACTATTATTACCCGCGTAGAGGCAATAATGAACAGTCGTCCACTAGGTTCCATTTTATCCGATCCAAATGAAGAAACGGATTACCTCACTCCGGGTCATTTTTTAATTGGATCCTCTTTGTTAGCACCCCCAGAAATGGATTTTGAAAAAGTTAAATTAAGCGGTGTAGATCGCTACCATTTACTTCAACAGGCTACCCAGTTATTCTGGGGCCAACGGTCAAGCGAGTATTTACACACGCTAATGCCGCGACAAACATGGTATGCAAATCAACCAAATATAAAGGTTGGTGATATTGTTCTATTAAAGGTTAGTGACACGCCCCCGTTGTCCTGGCCACTTGGAAAAATTCTTGAGATTTATTTTAGCAAGGATGGCAGAGTTAGAGTTGCCAAAATTAAAACTAGTACAGGAGTTTATGTCAGGCCTCTATGTAAAATGGCAACCCTACCGCTGTTAGATTCTGAATAACAATTTTTTATTCTTTCATTACTAAAAGTTAATTTACCTATTTTGTTTGGAGTCACTGTTTTATAGTTAAGTTATTTAATATGGGATAGACTTATATTACACTAATGACCATTTTTTTTTGTGTTTTCTGCTTTTGTATTTCTTATCAAAACATTGTTTTGGGTGGGCGGTATGTTGACGCCATCAAGCTAATTTTATTTAAAATAGAAATTCTAACATTTGTTATATAGTTCATTTATCTAGTTGATAACTCGCAGATGTTGAAAGTTAAGTTACATAGTCAATTGCTTTTAGTAGTTTGCTTTGAATGGTGTTGTTTCCAATATCATAATTAAAACTTGTGTCGCCGTTCCAATATCAGCAGTCACCTGTCGAACTCGTCCGCAGCCACCAATAGCTATCTTGATTAAGGGTGCCCTTTTTGAATTTAGTAGAAGAGTGGTTTCCTGTTGATCTTCTGCAGTTGATGCTGAATTGGTAAGTACTTTTGACTTGCTTTATTTATGTATTTGGAACTTCCGCTAAAATTGTTGATAAAATTAATTGCACTACCGCTATCAAAATCACCACAGCCTATTCACAGCCAACCTCCACGTAACCATTGTGACAAAAGAAATACACACTGTATATCAGATTAATGCAAAAATACCAACAACAACCAAATAAACTATAGAATATCAGAAGTAAATCGAAACAAAACGATTTTATTCAATACGAAAGTAACAAATGGATTAAATTTCAGAGAGAGTACTACACGTAAAAGAATAAAGGCAATAAAAACCGACATAGGGCGCCAGAGTTTTTAAAGGGTCTAGAATTATTGGCGAAAACACAAGTCTAATAATCTGAAAAAATAACAACAATTGTAGGGGGTTTCTGTATAACAGAAACAAACAAATAAATCAACATACTAGAGCGTAAATACATATTAATAGAGACTTGTTATGCCGCGACAAAAAACCCAGGTTTAAACTAAACTGACAGGGTAAACATAAACAAAAATCCAGACGGGTATAGCGGATAGAACGAATAGTTGCGTCTACAAATAAAATTAAGGAAATCAAAGTCGAAAGAAAAAAGAATGTAAGCCAACACAAAAAAAAATCAGGCTGCACGCCAGGGCGTCAAATTTGATACATATTTTGTTACGGTAGTTTTTCATACCACTACCGAAAGGATTTGCCGTGCTAGACCAATCGGAGATTGGGGTGGGTATAGTATACGATAAACCGAACAAAACAAATCGCGGTGTTGAAATAAAGACAACCATGTAATAATTAAAAAAAAATGATTAGAACAGAGACTTGGACAATTAAAGAAGTAGATAAGAAAAGGATAGAAGCGTTTGAAACTTGGTGCTATAGGAGAATGTTAAAGATTAGCTGGACAGATAGAGTAACAAACGAGGAAGTTTATAGAAGGATAGGTGAGGAACCCTGTATGTGGAAACAATTGAAGGTCAGGAGAGATAGAATGATAGGGCACCAGTTAAGACATGAGGGACTATTTAGTAAAGTCTTAGATTATAGACTACCAAATAAAAATAGAGTAGGAAGGCCTAGACAAAGCTATATTAGTCAAATAATTAGAGATTTAGGTTGTGAAGAGTATGTGGACCTTTTTAGATTAGCTCAGAATAGAAAAGAATTTAGAGCTGCGTCAAACCGACTTTAAGTAAGTTCGAAAACAAAACAAAAAAAATAAAAATCAGTTAACTAAATGTCACCAGGACATAACTCACAATTAGTTAGAGGTCTGGCATGTTGGTAGCGTTTCGTTGCTTAAGCCTTACCATAACATATAATTTAATAAACGTCACCATGATATAGCTCACAATTAGGTAGCGGTCTGGCATGTTGGTAGCGATTTGTTGCTTAAGCCTTACCATAACATATAATTTAATAAACGTCACCTTGACATAACTCACAATTAGGTAGCGGTCTGGCATGTTGGTAGCGTTTCGTTGCTTAAGCCTTACCATAACAGATAATTTAATAAACGTCATCATGACATAACTCACATTTAGGTAGCGGTCTGGCATGTTGGTAGCGTTTCGTTGCTTAAGCCTTACCATAACAGATAATTTAATAAACGTCATCATGACATAACTCACAATTAGGTAGCGGTCTGGCATGTTGGTAGCGTTTCGTTGCTTAAGCCTTACCATAAGAGATAATTTAATAAACGTCACCATGACATAACTCACAATTAGGTAGCGGTCTGGCATGTTGGTAGCGTTTCGTTGCTTAAGCCTTACCATAACATATAATTTAATAAACGTCACCATGACATAACTCACAATTAGGTAGCGGTCTGGCATGTTGGTAGCGTTTCGTTGCTTAAGCCTTACCATAACATATAATTTAATAAACGTCACCATAACATAACTCACAATTAGGTAGCGGTCTGGCATGTTGACAGCGATTCGTTGCTTAAGCCTTACCATAACATATAATTTAACACTTTTCCTTTTTGAAGCGGATAACCAGGTTATATTTCATTTCCCTATAAATGGTAATCATGTAAACATGTTAGAGTTCTTTAACAACCATCAGGTTGCTAATATCTATGTAGAGCAAGCTGGATAGGAAAAAGATAGAAGGATATAGGAAGACCTAGACCAAACTATATTAGTCAAATTATTAGAAATTTAGGTTGTGAAGGGTATGTAGAGCTTTTTAGATTAGCACAGAATAGAAAAGAAGTTAGAGCTGCGTCAAACCGACCTTAAGTAAGGTCGAAAACAAAATGATGATGATTAGAACAGAGTGTTAGTCTGTCTAGTAAACATTTTAATACCTCCACCCAAATAATAAAAAAACTCAATAATACAGACATATATTCACAGTTTATCAAAATGCTGAACACTTTCCGTAACTTTCAGATAATCAAGTGAATCAAACCAAATAAGTAATATTGATACATGCGTTTAATGACTATGCCTGTTGCCTAATGCACTAATGCAAACGGTTTCAAGGAGCATTGGTTTACAAAGTATACTGCAACACTAAAGTAATAGATAAAATAATTGTTCTTAGAATAAAATTGCTTGCTATTAAGCAGTTAAAGATATTTTACTTAGTAAAATGTTATACACATCATGTTTGCGTGGCGAAGAAGGGTTTACTAACGTGTGTCAGAATTAAACCGATACATCAAATGTTGCGCTCTAGGCTATTGTAAATATGTGTATATATATCCGAATAAATAGGATAGGAATTTAGTACACATCTAGTTAAATTACGTAAGTACCCATAACGCCTTATACTAATCTCACCAAAATTAATCCGTGCCAGAGGTGGAACAGCCAAGGTGGTGTAATTAAACAGTATGGCAGCAACTCAAACAGTACCTCGGAATCAGCGGATAGCAACCAATAATCAGGGTAGTAAACCATTAATATAAACAGCAGAAGAGAAACCAAGCAGTTGGCGCTAGAAATAGCAGGTGGTAACCAAAGCACGAGTATAATCCATACCTTGTATAATCCGTGCTGTATTTAAAAAAAAGGAAGAATCAGAAAGATAAGCATAGAGTAGAATTGGTGCAAATAACTTTTACTTTGTAAAGAAGTATTGGGTAATAAGTTCTTACACTTTCAAATTGTCGAGAAAGAATGTTTAATAACGCGATGAGCGCATTATCAAATTAACAACCAAATGTGAAAGAAAATTTCTAGATTATCTAAATCGTGTAGCATGTGTTGATAGCAATACTCGTATGAGTTAGGACGTTACGATAATATACCGATATTAAGGTGTAAGGTTGGTTGACTAACGAACTATTGTAGCATTAAAATAAAATGCACAAAGTGAATTACGAAATTGTAATACCTGACCAGAAGCGTCACTCATAACAGGTACTTATACAAAGTGTCGGAGAAATTTGAGGTCAGAAATTTAACGGTACATAGTGCACTATTAAATTTTAATTTAATGAAAACTAACTTCAAGCGTATATCAAGATTATCACAGCAGAACTTTTAAAGAGTTAAATTACTAAGTAAAATTCTTGATATACTTTTAAACAGGGAGAACATTTTCTGTCCAAACAACAAAATCATGTAAAAATACATTCACATGTTCAAAATCTTTTTGTTTTGTTTACGACAAAACAGATCAAAGAGACTTGCAAACAAAAATATTATATAAGTCCCACAGACTGATAATTAGCAGTACTAATTTTAGTTGTACTGTTAGATAGATGTTGAGTCCTTGGGAGCTTCTTTTTAAAAAGTTTATTTCCAAAAACACTACTATCAAATTTATTTTAATTCGATAATTACAAAAAATTATTTGTTTCTTTTACAACAGAATTGAACGCTTACATTCATTAAACGCAAAGTAAATGCAATTGAAAAATACTACAAATTAATATTTTAATAAATCAATAATTAATAATTAAAAATGAGTAGCTTGGACACCTAACAATGTTGAAGTTATAAAGTTCGAATACTGACTGGCGATCAAGGTTTCTTACATTTAACATGAAGCCTCTGATCTCACATCGTTCTGTAGGAAACTGCAGATATTGTTTTCTGCTAGTTCTTTATAAATCATACATTGTCTTTATTCTAAGTAATTATAAATGAGTCTACTTGATCGAAGTTCATTGTTTCTTAATCTGTGCTATCAAGTTGCGTCTGGCTTACAAGTAGTCGTTTCTTATTCTTATTTCTGATATAAACCCTGTTCACACATAATATATATATATATTACATTCCTTAATACAATGTCTCATACTATATCTAAGACATAATTATTAGATTTAGTTTTATATACATATTAATATAGGGAATAAGTAACTCCTTCTGACTTAAATGCAAATTAAGGGTTGTTACTTAATTTTTAAAAACTCATGGTTCCTAAAGGTTTATTAGTGGTTTCTTTGTCTTTTACTTCTGTTGCCCTGATCTTATAACTTATATGCATTTTGTACAATAAGTATACAGCTAATAACAATAATAAAATTATTAATGAAATTGTCCAGATACTAATATTATCATAGTGTAACTTTGATACTTTTATGTCACAGTGGGGCGATGCTCTCTCTGGTAGTTCATGTGGAGGAAAGTACCAGCATAATTAAAAAGCCGGTCACCAATAAGTACTTATCGAAGTTATTGGACCAGCTTACAATATGATACTAGAATCTCGAACAACAAGAGCTAATTGAACTTAAAAGCTTGATTCAAAGATACTCAGTTGTGTTTGCGATTGACACGGCAGTCAGTTGAGAAAAACTGCGGCAGTCAGACACAAAATTGATACCGAGGATACTCGCCCAATAAAACAACAGCTGAGAAAGTTGCCATTAACCAAACGTGAAGAAGCCGAGAGAATGGTTGGAGAAATGGCGGGTCAGGAAGTGATCGAACGTTCCAACAGCTCTTGAGCATTGCCTTTTGTGCTTGTGAAGAAGGACCGATTGACAAAGTTTTGTGTTGACTATCTCAGGTTGAATAAAGTGTCGAAAAATAGTTACCCATTATCGAAGATTGAGGATACCTAGATACACACTCAGGGTCACGGTGGTTCTCGACCTTGGACTTGAAGGACGGCTACTGACAAGTGACTATGCATTACGAAAATCAAGAAAAAGCTGCTTTCATCATTGGCATTGGTCTATGGCAATTTACAGTAGCGCCATTTTGACTTCGCAATGCTCCTGTCACCTTTTAATGTTTAATGTATAAAATTTTATGTGGACTGTCATGAAAAACATGCCTAGTATATTTGGATGACGTAGTTGTGATTGGGAAGATATTTAATGAACACTTGAACAATATAAAAGAAGTGTTTCCGTGATTAAGAGGAGCCAATCTCAAGTTGGACCCAAAGAAGTGTCACCTACTCGGTGAAGAGGTATAATACCTGGGGCACGTAGTCTCGCAAAATGGACATAGACCACATCCGGAAAAAATTTAAACAAAATAAAATTCAGCGACTAGCAGAACGATATTTGAATTTAGAAATAACAGTATCCAAGGAAGCAGTCTTAGCACTAAGTTTAATAATTAAAGAAAGAGTTAAAAAACTACAGATTATAGACGTAGTAAAAGTTTATAACAATGTAGAATTGAATACGCTGTTTTGGATGTTAAATGCAATAACATGAGGGTCGTTTGCAATTTTTATAGCAAACACGCAGTTGTAATAACAATAGGTAATAAGCTAGTGGAATATAAAGTTGGTAAGGGTATTAGACATGGATGTGATTTATCACAAGTAATAAATAAAATCAAAGAAGTCAAAGAAAAAGAAAGAGATAGAATGGGTTGGTATCACAATTCAAGCAGAACACAATCAAACGCTGAGGTATGCGAATGATATAGTTATATACACGAAACTTACAAGAAGTTAAATATAGGACTATATATTATGAACGAAACTTTAAATATAATTTTGGCAAGAAAATCAACAATCACAAAAAGGTGTAGTAAACATAGTAGCGGTAAAAAGTTGATAGTAATGCAAGGTAAACAAAGAATAGAAGTAAAAGAGGTTTGCTACTCAGAAGATTGAATTACAAATGTTAATAGAAGTGTAAGACATGTAAAGGTGTACATACAAAGAAGCTAAACCTTTGAGGTTAAAACGCAAAAGCATTAGCTGTTGGGAAAAGACTATCGACGGTGAAACATGTACATTAAGGGCAAGAAACAGTTCGTCGGTCTAAAGTGTTAACCTGCAAAGTCACTTCTGACCAATTTTACAGGAGAAATGAAAAACAGTTCTTAGCAATTATAGTTTATAAAAATCAAGAAAATAAATTTAGAAAACACCGACAAAGTATAAGAAAGCTGTACATTACTGTAATATGTAAAAATTATTATGTTAACTGTATATTTTGTCATTTTTGGCAAATAGCTGTTAATCGGTTTTTAAAATTAATTTAACAATAGACTTAGCAGGTTAATTAAGCTAAAAGAATATTTTATACAAAGTGATTTATTATCATTTACAAAAACTATTAACAAAAAAAAACGTATTACATTACTTCATTCGTATGAGAGGTCGTCATAAAATTTGTGGTAGTGTTACACCTGATTTTTTTAATGTAACTACTCAATCTTATAGGCGGCAGAGACATTAGAAACTAGAGGGAGTTCCTGTCTAAAGTTCAAGCCAAGGGTAAAATGTATGGAAAGCGGCTTTTCGTACAAAGGAACCCTCGAATAAGATCTTCCAGCCAGCTAAGGTTCTTCAACTTACGGCAGAGCTATGAGCAGGGGTCGTAGGTTGGTATAAGATAAAAAAAGAAAATTATGGACGCCGCCGTATCTTAATAATAGTTGGAATGTCTAACAATTCGAAAATAAGATACGGAAATCTTTGAAAAAAAAAATACCTTTTGAATAACCAAAACATATAAACATAATACTAACTTACTTTTAACACTGCAAACTTGAATTGGAACGATGATCTCGTACTGTCTGAAAATATAACCACCTCAAGAAATTCTTAGAACTAGGGCTTCACTAGAACTTAGTCAAATTACCACAACAAATTTCAAAAATTAGCAATTCAAAAATATAACTCTAAAATATCTTACCAATAGAATGTTGGTGGTCTTTCTTTCTATACTCATGAATTTTATGAATTTGTGTTTACCAATTGTAAGAAACTATTATTAACTTCAATAAAAATAAGATTTAGAATAACATAATCCATTCTCTATTTGGTTAAAGAAACCTATATACATATTTTATACAACTTTATATACACTACTGTTTTTTGTAATCAAGCTATCAAAATAATTATACATAATCTCCCAATATTTAAGTGCATTTCAAGGATCTTACTTATTTATCAAAGTAATTTAAAAAAGATATTGTGTTTTTTAATAATACGTAACAACTGTTTAATTATTACCGGAAAAGGATCCTGTTTTGGTTTACAAACAATTATGATAAATGATTGGAACTTATTTCATGTAAGATTAAATTTAGATATTTATAAAATTTTATCTGAACGAAAAATCAACTAGCCTTATGGTATAAAATAATCTGTGTATTATGATATTTTCGAGTAAAAAAACTGGATTATAAAATGTGACAAACAAACGCTAAAATGTCACCTGTTAAGTTACAAACACATTTTTGTTTAACCTTTACGATTTTCTGAAACTAATCTTTAAATTTTCAATGTTTTTACGAACATTTATACAACTCAAACTGTTAAATATTGAACAAAAAAATATTTACACCAATTTAAATTACTGTATAGATTTACAAAAAAACAACCACAACATTTTCTGCAGTATCTAAGTTTAGCGAGAACTGAATAAAGAAATCACTCACCATAAGAGTTCGCATGACATTAATATAATTTCAATAGCAAATATTTACCAATTTATACGAGAATGAACTTTGCACCATCGCCCATCAATTCTAGTGTTCAATTCTAACAACAGCTGCGCGGTCTTCACATGTGCATCGGATTACAAACTTGATTTCCATTCGAAAAGGAACGCTTAAATTTTTGTTGTTTACGAGAAGGGCACCTTAACATTTCAACTTGAAATATTTAATAACCAAAAACTTTACAATACTTATTAGTAACTAAAACTTTGTAATACTCAATAACTAAAACTTGCACCTGATAATGTTACTTTAAAACCATATTCTATAAATCATCTTAAGGGTCGACTGACTAAAGAAGAATACTGAATAAAAAGTTCTTCTTGATTCTATAACGTGTACCCCAGTGATGGTTTCCACTTTAAAGACTAAAGGAATTCTTTTCCTTCAGGCCACATGCCTGTCGGACAGCATCTTTCCAACAAAAAATATTCTACCACGCGTCGAAAGCTTGTCTATCTGATCACATCCTCAAATTAAAATAGACTAAAGCAATAATGTGTTTTACTACGAGAGCAAGCGCAGTGGACCGAATTCTATCATCAACACGTTAGCGAATATCAGGGGAACCGAAATGCTACATTAAACCCTTAAACACAGATGGAGCTCCACACGACAACGAATAAATATTATATATTATTGGAATAGAAATTTAGGCTTTCAACACCGTAAAGGATAATCGTAAATTAATAATTATAAAAGGTGTAACCTAGCTAGGAGCGAAATTGTATTCAATACAGTAGTCTACATTCAAAGTTTTTTTTAATAGCTTGAAGGTCTTCATACTTTTTAGTGGTTATTTGGCGCCTTTCTATATAGAGGTTTTTCAGGTGTTCCCAAGAGTGCTTGAGAATTTTGGTGTTTTTCCGTTGAGGAATAGTTTTCCATTGATCACCAAAGCTAGTTTTATAATAAATTTCACCTTCGGGGGTGTACCTCAAAGCTCGAATATCTATGACTTTTAAATTTCCTTTAGATTTTCTTGGACGGATACTTCTATAATACTGTATTAAATCAAATTTTTTTAAAAAATCACGAGTCAAGTATTTTACATTATATGGAACAGGTTTCTTCCTTGCCTTCTGGCATACACCAACATAATCCGCAGGTAGGTTCAAAATTTTATTTTTAAGTTTTTTTCTATGGTTGCGTGAACCGAATCCACCTCCATCTGTGTATGGCCAGATTCAAGGTATTTTTATTCGATTATTAAACTATGCGTAATTGCTACATTTAATAAAAGATTGGCCATAATACTGTTTCTATTTTGATATCCGTAGCCATTTGTGTATAGTATAGTATGGTATATCATTCACCAGCATCTGCTGATGGAGGGATGTTCGGCAGTACCTACTGTTCTATGAAGTACATCCAAATACTTGCAAATTCTTCAGCATCAACACCTTTTTCACGTTCGTTCCATAAAAAACAGTAAGTGTCAGAACTAATTACATCGTAGAAACAAAGATTGTGTACTTGAAGCTTTGTTTTGTAGTATAGTGTAGAAATTTTCGATTCTGGAGTCATCAAGACTGCTTGTAAATCTGCTGTGAAAATGTATTTTTGCCCCTTTTTATGTTTTTCTTGTTCTTCCCGTGCCTCTTCTTTCTTCCGTATGTGACTATTATATTCCACTTCTGAAATTTGTCCAACTCGGTACCCAACACACCTATCACACTCATTTTCTTGGAGCGAAATAGTGCAAAGTGTCTTTCTTTAAAAGTTTTGGAGAATGACGCTATTGAAAGAGACCTTTGACCCTTTAATTTACACCAGTCTCTCGAATTTAAATCTATCTTTAGATAGACGTGGGGGTCAAGGATATAACGATGCAGCAAATATGGCGTTTAAACAACAATTTCGGAAAAAATTGAAAATGCATAATATTTTCGTTGCACCGCTTATGATTTGAATACACTATTAAATGATATGAAATTAAAAACTACTAATTGACAATATATACACGTATAGAAGGTTTAGAAGGCTTCGGTCGCCTTCGGAACTCTTTGAAGGGCTTTGGAATTTATTTGTGAGCCCCAGTAAGAACTTGAACTGCAATCGTTAGAAAATATTTACAGTTTTAAGAGGCCCAGACGTCTTCGATGATCTTCGGTATTCTTCGGAAGACGTCGTGGTAGTGGTGGCTTAGACTTCGTTGATTGATGAATTATAGTGACGTGCCCTAAGCACGGCGGCGGACAGCGTCACCGTCGGAGAATACGCAGGCTATGGAGAGCACTGCTTGCTGAAGGTTTTACATGCTATGGGGAGCACTGCAAGGTGATTCCTTAGGCTATGGTGAGAACTAACGAATGTCTTTCGAAGAATTTGAAATAATATTTATACACTTCCATTTCCTATACTTCCTGTATTGAAAAAC
The DNA here is from genome assembly GCA_036346225.1 of Platerodrilus igneus. NCBI lineage: Eukaryota > Metazoa > Arthropoda > Insecta > Coleoptera > Lycidae > Platerodrilus > Platerodrilus igneus. Next base: position 519,471 of record JARFIW010001411.1, read on the forward strand.
GTTAATGATGTATTTAACCAATGGAATTGTGTATTTCAATTTTCAAATGTAAAAGAGTCTCCAAATTTAGTTTGACCAATGAGCGTGCTGATTTTTGGGTACCACAAAAAATGAGTTGGAAATTTCGCGCGATTCTTAGTTTGTTCTATTTTCAGCTCGTGTACATTGATATAGTCAACTGCAATTATTTAGTCTGTTCTGTATTCAGCCTGGGCGCAATGATATAGTCAACATGAGACTCTTAATCTCAGGGTCGGGGGTTTTAGCCCCTCGTTGGGAGCCACTTGTTATCGTTTGGGTGGGCGGCATCTAAAAGCATGTAGGCTTGGCTTGATTATTTGTTTAATAAGTATAAGCAAAATAATGATAAATTTATAAATACATGAAAATAAAAATGAAATAGTTAAAATTGAATGATTTTAACAGTTTGGAGCAGTTCGAAAGTCTTCGGTAATTTTCGGAACTCTTCGGAAGACTTCGTGGTTGCTTGTGGAACCAAAATAAACTTAAACACTTATTTGATAAATGTTTATACAGTTTAAAGGGGTGTAAAAGTCTTCAGTAGTCTTCGGGGCTCTTCGGAAGGCTTCGGAATTTGCTTATGAGGCTCAGTGATAACTTGAACAACGATTTGGGGTGAAATAGTGTAAAATTTTTTCTTTAAAAGTTTTGGAGAATGACGCTATTGAAAGAGACTCTTCACCCTTTAATTTACACCAGTCCCTAACATAGAATTCGTAAATACTCTGCAAAAACTGCCATTTAGCCAAAAGATATTTTGAGATGATGCCCTGCAATAATGAGACTCCATAACAGATATAGAGTGTAAAAATTGAATTAAGCATTCACGTACATCTTTAAAAGGCTGTATTCCACTGGATGTTCTTCGTCTATGTATACTAAGGGCACGTGTCCCAAAAGTACTTTTTCAATGATGAACTGTTCAGCGTCCAATTCCAAAAGTATTAAGAAATATAGTCCTACATACCCTTTGATCTTTGTCCTTCACTCTCAAAAAATATTGAAAGGATTGCCACCTCTTCGTTTCGTTTTCTTTGGTTTCGATGCCTTTTAGTTGACACAGATATAACTTGATTATTGATATAAACTTTCTTTTCGCCCCATGATTGTTGCCAAAACGACTCAAAAATATGTTTCCTTTCATTTTCAGCAATTACAGGACACTTCATAATGCCTTTATCTATTGATTTACATTTGCATGTTGGTTTCATAGCTCGAGGTTCTTTATAGGCTCATCATAACACCATTTCACATTTTGTTTTACTCTACCTAAATAACGTTTACCATTTTCTCGTAGTTTTTATTTTTCTGAGCAAACCATGCTGATTCCTGGACTTGGAAACGTTTTTTATGTATTTTACTTCTTTTTTGGATATACGTAAGAACAAGAATTTGATTCGGTGTCTGAATATGGAACCAAATTAACATTATTCGTCTGGTCATCATCGGATATATTATCTGAAATAGTAGATTCTAGGGGTAAATTTGGGATTATTCATTTCTGGTATTAGTATAGCTACATCATCACTATTATCGGATATATCAGTCATTATGAGTTCTATCTAGTTGATGTTCAAGGTAGTTAGTTGTTCGTGGCCTTCTGATGGTTTCACTGCAATCTGGTCTTGACTAGGAACATCTATTATGCTATCATTAGAAATAATTAAACTTTGTAATTGGTGATGGGTAGTATATTAATTAAAACTATTTCGACGTTTTGAGCGATTTCAAAATTATTGGTACATGGGTTTGCTTCAGTAGTAGATTGAATTATTGTAGAGGATACATCTACATTTGCTTCTGGGCTTCGGTATAAATTTTTACATTCATTTAAATGCATCTGTTTATTGTCTTCAAACTAGGAAGTGTTTTTCATTTTTGCAGATACCATTTCTATCATTCTTTTAGCACCTGACAACTGAAAAAGGTAACTTCATCTCAATATTACAGAATAAGCACGACTTTTATCAATATACATCCTACTGTTGCTCTTGTTGGAGAAGTATTTTAAAAAGAGTGCATTTTTATGTAATATCCAGAAATGGCATAACGATGCTTGAGTAGAAGTATAGGCTGATTAATTTGGAACAATGTTTATCTTTTGAACATTGTAACGTATTTTTTTTACTCAGTTACACTTTCCTTATTAATCTAATATAATGTCACAATAAAATAAAAATATAATTTATAAATATCTGATCACTTAAAATAATTCATAAAATATATAATGGGATATGCGCTCCTTCGCTTTAGAGATCTAAGTTTCTATAATAAGAATCGTCAGTCTGTCATTTCGTGTCACTTTTCTATCAGCGTTCGAACAGGTAAGCTGCTATCCGCAGCATAGAAAGGTCAAAAATGGTATCAGGTACATGGCCTGCAATGCAGTTCGTAAAAGTTTAATTAATTTAACCTTCGTGTCTGAATGTGGTTTCTGGCAGCTGTTGGGTGTTGGTTTTATTTTGTATTCCACCTTTAACAGCTCAGTTGATTCCTGCAGACCGAAGAAATAGAAGTCCCCCCATCATTAAAACAGTTGGTATAATTAGTTAGATAAATTTTATTAATGCTTTCCTCGTAGTGCAATATCATCAATACCATAAATAATCTATAGGAACACTGTGGCACGATTTAAATAAAATTAAATAAAAACCCTTAACCACAAAAAATATTTAAATTACTAAATACGTATTTCGACCACTATGTGGTCATCATCAGTAGGAATTTTAACTAATAATTAGTTGTTTTTCCGGAACACTTCAAAGGAAATTCTCCTTACCACTTAGGCTGAAGTGAACCTTCCCAACATACAATTTACTAGAATGTTGCTTTAAACACTATCGAGGATATTCTCCTCACCCGCAGGCTGGTGTTCTCCACAACAACAAGTGAATTGTGATGTTATAACTAAAATCTACTTAATTTATACTAATTCTAAATCTGCTGAAGCGGAACCAAATTATTCTTGCTTTCTCATTGGTTGTTAACCAATAGGGAAGCAAAGCAGATGGCTCTATGGACCCTTTATCAGTGTTTATGAGGGGTCCTTTATGTTTAACAATTTTAATCGATTCATAAGCATTTAAGAAGGAAAACGTTGGTACCGCTTTTAACAATTTAACATTTTCAAGTTTAACGGGGTGGCTGGTTTCAAAAATATGTTTGGCGACCTGAGACCTTTCGTATTTACCATATTTGAAGTGAGCAATGTGCTCTTTAAATTTTTTTTTATATTCCTCTTGGTCTGACCAATATATTTTTGAAAACACCCTGGCCCTGAACAACTAATTTCGTAAATCCCAGACTTTTGCAATTTTTCTACCTTGTCTTTTGGGTTAGCTAACAAATCTTTAATTTTATTAGTATTACTAAAAACAATTTTGAAATTAATCTGTTTAAATATTTTATCAAGACCTTTTGTGGTTTTGTGAAACGGAAGTTGAACATATTTAACATTATCGTTAGAAGTGGTTGATTGCAAAGTCGTTGATTTACGGATGTTAATTCTACTTTTACACTTTCTAAAAATATTATCTATAATATCAGAAAAGAAACCATTGTAATTCGCTATTTGCTTAATAAGAGCAAATTCCTTATTAAATCTGTTTTTATTTAAAGGGAAATTCAATAATCTATTAATTAAAAAATTAAATGAAGCCAATTAATGTTATATGCTATGATTGGAGGAAGACAAAATAAAGCGATTTACGTTGGTTTCTTTTCTATAAATGTCAAATTCCAGTTTATTACCATTTCTAATTACTAATGTATCTAAAAAGGGTAATTGTCCATCATTTTCTAGTTCATACGTAAATTTTATGCTTTGAAATTTTGAATTGAATTCTTTAAGAAAGTCATCACCATTTGACTTAGTAGTGTCAAAAACTGCAAAAATATGATCCACGTATTTTAACCAATAGTCAAAAAACGTAAAAATGAAGTTCCTTTAAATAAAATGATTAAATCAACAGAGTCTATGTCAGTGCGGAACGGGTGTATAATCCCTTAAAAGACTGTTTAACGTTATTGGAAGATAGTAAGTTATACTTCCTAAAGGCGCCAATGTACTCGGTACCACTTGCCAAAATGTGGAGTAATCTATCGGATAAGCTACAAAATAGCAGCTATTTAGTGTATAATAACCTACTACAGTACATGTATTGGGGGAATTGCAATACAAAGAAATTGACGGGCTTGCAAATTAAGTTGTCCAAAAAACCAAAAGAAAGGGAAACATTGATAAAGTATGTGCTTTCGGTTTTTAGTTTTAACTATTTATCCGTAAATTATTTGGAGATAGTAGAGGAGGAAGACAGCCAAGATAAAATAAAAATCTTACACAAGTGCTACATTAAAGCAGGTAGTACATATTTTACACAATCTGCAACACCATATTCTACAATTCCAAAAGAAATAGTCATTTCGGAATTGGGATTGATAAATACACCTAACATTCGCCCAGAGGTTGTACGGCAACGCGCAAATATTGGTAGTAAACTCTATCCGTTTACGCTAAAGGAAATTGCCCCATTATACATGCCATACGCTGTAAGTGGAAGGAAAAGACAACTGGAATTAGAGGAAATGGATGCAAAAAGGCGAAAATTGGACTACATGGAAAACACTGCGACAATACGCGAACAATACAAAGATGTGTTAGACAAAGAACATCTTATTAGAGAAAATGAGGAAGAATTAAAAGATTATTTTATGTGCCGATGGACTGACTTAGATACATCCGGGTTGTACAAGCTGTATGCATTTGCGGTTAGTAAGAAATACTCTTTTAGTTATGTAGGCGTTCTTGCAGAAAAGGATGGTACTAAATCCGTATACTTTTTAAAAGGTTATTCTAAAAACGTATTTATCAAAATGGCAGATAACAAAGACGAACTAAGGAATGCGGGTTTCGTATCCTTGGCGTACACCACACGCAAAGGAGTTTTGCTAAACATTGTATATTTACCTAGTAAAGAACCTTTCGGATCATTTAAAACCGAGGGTCTTACAACCTATAACAACCATATATTCCCAAAAGTGGTGGACATGCAACTACGCAACAGTGTGTGGGAGAAAAAGGATTTCCTCCAATACCGACAAGAAGAAGTCGATCAAGCTAACAAGATACGTATGCAGGATATAGTGGGAAAGCTGCGATTAAAAGATTGTCACAAGCTGCAAGAATTACACGAAGGAATGGATCTGGTTGTCGGTGGAATCAAAGACTTTAAATATAGAGGCAAACTTCGGTACATTTTACAATTCGAAAACCTAGACGGTCTTTATGTATCAAACTATTGGCTAGAAAAGGAGATAGAAGACTTGGGTGTCGATTTAAATTTTAAGCTGCGAATAAAATTAGATAAAATTAAAACCACTCCAAACAAACATAAAGAAAGGACTGTCTTCTGTGTATAAATTTGTATTAAAATTAAGTTTAAATGACTCCATGCTTGGTATTAAATATTTTAAATTTGTTATGTATAATGTCAGAATAAACATTTTATAATAGTATATAACATTGTTCTTTATTTATAAAAGGCTGTAACGTTACCCCGAAATAGCAGTCGCACAGAGAGGGGTGCGCATGGGCAGCGTGCATGGGCAGGGGTGCGTACGCGCAGGGGTGCGCATGGGCAGGGGTGTGCATGCGCAGGGGTGCTCATGGGCTGGGATGTGTCTGGGCGTACACGAGGGAAGCGGATGTTAACAGTCACCAAGCATCCAATTCTTTATTTGGATGGTATCGAGTACTTGCCTGTGTATGTATCCGGGGTAAAAGAATACGATTTGTATACGCAGCTTATTAATTAAATTAGTTTATCGAGGGAAGATGACAAAAGGTACATTATTCCTAATAGTACAACAATCTACGCATGGGGGCGTAAAGATATAAGATAGTTGTTTATATTTGTATGGATTTTGTAAATCTATTGTATATATTAGTTTTAAGATTCCATAATTTTTAAGTTCTTCTCCCAGCTTTCAAATTCTTCCGGCTTCTATCCTGGTTGACAGAGTATACGTGTTATCTCCACGTGGTATTGCGGGACACGGCGGTTTTAGATTTCTAGGGAAACGGTTGGTCAAAGCATATGTCTTGGGTAGCGAAAAAAAGGGTTTTAAAGATGGAGTTAAATAAAGATGGGTAAAAATTAGTCTTTAAAAGGCATAACTTTGTATGGGGTGGTCCTATTTAACATCTATTTACAGATTTGGGGTCTCTAGAAAAATTTAATATTAGTTGATACCAAACAAAATATAGTTATCTTAAAAGAGTGATTACTCCACAAATAATAAACACAATATACCGCATTTTGTAAATCTATTGTATATATTAGTTTTCAAATTCCATAATTTTTAAGTTCTTCGTCCACCTTCCAAATTATTCGTGTTTCTATTTGGGTTGGCAGAATATACGTGTTACCTCCACGTTGTGTTTGAGGGCACAGCGTTTTTAGATTTCTAGGGAAATTATATCAAGCTTGTTTCGCATTGCATGTCCCAGAACTGTTTTCAATTGAACAACAAGTTGTACGAACAACATGAAGGCACAGCAATGGGAAATAGCCTATCACCTTTAATAGCAAATTTATTTATGTCTCGCTTTGAGACCGAATTAAAAGAAAACTCCAAATACTTCCCAAAAATATGGTTAAGGTACGTGGATGATATTTTTGCAGTTTTTGACACTACTAAGTCAAATGTTGATGACTTTCTTAAAGAATTGAATTCAAAATTTCAAAGCATAAAATTTACGTATGAACTAGAAAATAATGGACAATTACCCTTTTTAGATACATTAGTAATTAGAAATGGTAATAAACTGGAATTTGACATTTATAGAAAAGAAACCAACGTAAATCGCTTTATTTTGTCTCCTCCAATCATAGCATACAACATAAATTGGCTTCATAAAATTTTTTAATTAATAGATTATTGAATTTCCCTTTAAATAAAAACAGATTTAATAAGGAATTTGCTCTTATTAAACAAATAGCGAATTACAATGGTTTCTCTTCTGATATTATAGATAATATTTTTAAAAAGTGTGAAAGTAGAATCAACATCCGTAAATCAACGACTTTGCAATCAACCACCTCTAACGATAATGTTAAATATGTTAAACTTCCGTTTCACAAAACCACAAAGGGTCTTGATGAAATATTTAAACAGATTAATTTCAAAATTGCTTTCAGTAATACTAATAAAATTAAAGATTTGTTAGGTAACCCAAAAGACAAGGTGGAAAAATTGCAAAAGTATGGGATTTACGAAATTAGTTGTTCATGGCCAGGGTGTTTTCAAAAATATATTGGTCAGACCAAGAGGAATATAACAAAAAGATTTAAAGAGCACATTGCACACTTCAAATATCGTAAATACGAAAGGTCTCAAGTCGCCAAACATATTTTTGAAACCAGCCACCCCGTTAAACTTGAAAATGTTAAATTGTTAAAAGCGGTACCAACGTTTACCTTCTTAAATGCTTATGAATCGATTAAAATTGTTAAACATAAAAGACCCCTCTTAAACACTGATAAAGGGCCCATAGAGCCATCTGCTTTGCTTTTCCTATTGGTCAACAACCAATGAGAAAGCAAGAATAATTTGGTTCCGCTTTAGCAGATTTAGAATTAGTATAAATTAAGTAGATTTTAGTTATAACATCACTATTCACTAGTTTGTTGTGGAGAATACCAGCCTGCGGGTGAGGAGAATATCCTCGATAGTGTTTAAAGCAACATTCTAATAAATTGTATGCTGGGAAGGTTTACTTCAGCCTAAGTGGTGAGGAGAATATCCTTTGAAGTGTTCCGGAACAACAACTAATTATTAGTGAAAATTCCTACTGATGATGACCACATAGTGGTCGAAATACGTATTTAGCAATTTAAATATTTTTTGTGGTTAAGGGTTTTTATTTAATTTTAATACCATAAATACTGCTGAAATAAAAATTTAGTTGAGATGTAAAATACAAGAAAATAATGGGACGTACTTAATGGAAATTTGGTTTGGTTAGATAATATTTTGTTCAGAAGATCTTTTATAATTCCAGCGTAAAATTCGTTCGTAATGAAATGTTTCCTGTTGCGTGCATCGCAAATGTATATGGAATAGTCCACATCTGGTGTCATATAGTTATAGTCTAGAAGTTCAAATTTTTTTGATTGCACTGTACTTCGACACGTGAGTGACATTTAATCTTTAATTCCAGATATGTTTATTTAAATGTTTTACGAATGATAGAAGGTTGAAATTTTACGTTGATTTAGTTATCTTAAAATTCACTTAAAAAGAAAGATCCAGTACTAAACTCGTAACTTTGCAAAATTTTAAAGATAGCTATGTTGTTTGCTTATCGTAATTGTTTCACAAGCAGACAGCGTTAACTACACTGAAAAAGTTGTTATTGGCATATGATGTCAAAAATATCTCGCTATCTAATATAAATATCACATGTTATTCTGCGTTGCTTTAAAAATATCTTTAGTTATTTTGAGGTCATGTAATTTGATTCTTAAAGTACATGATGATTTTTTTTATAAGATATTAAATAAAGCTAACTCTTTGTTGAAAGATGCAATTTTATAAGACGTTAAATAATCAATTTTTTAAGTGAAGTCGACGTAGTACTACAGATGACTATAATTAAAATATGAAATATGAATTATTAAGAATACATAAACTTTATAGTAAATTTATGTAGAAGTATTCAATTTAGAGACCTTTATGTTTTTTTTGAAGACAGAACCATACTAGTTTCTTTTTATGTGAATTTTTGTTGAAAAAGTTAATGTTAAAACAAACCAAGAGAATTTAATTGAATAGAATCCATTTTTGCTTAACTCTTTTATTATTATAAATTCAAGTGATATTTATAGGTCCTTAATGAGCAAAAATTGTGTCTAATGATAACAAATACCCTGGGTGTATATACTGTTGGAACTTAAATTCAATTATACTATTTTTGATGAATATTTTTAAGGACACAAACGGTGTCCATGTTGTACATTTGTTTGTTCACAGGTTAAGTCGAGACATCTGTAACACATCTGATAATTGAGACTTTGGTAAGTGCTTTGCGAGGTTGATATACAGGTTTTGTAGCTATATAAGCGGTGTAGATTTAGGTTTCCGCATTTCCCTAATACAAGTGCATGTATTTTTGTATGTTGTTGTATTGAAAAATACGGTGGCGCTCTTTATCTATATTTTTGGTAAACAGACAACTCATGACCCAAGCTCATGATCTACCCAGAGCTAACACTGTACTAGCCGTTTATGTCTAAACAGTTTTTCTTTTCCTCAAGCCGTTTTCCATCCAACTTTACCTTGGGCTTCCATCATTAATAAGAAATTCTCGACCTTGTGATATCAGGTAAAGGTTTATGATGTATGGTGGTTCAATTTGCTATCCGGTATTCACGAGGAATTGTGTTATATGATTAAAATCATTTCACTTGCGCTCACAACGTGGGGCTAGAATATTTCACTTGCGCCCGAAACGTAAAGCCAGATTATTTGTACACTGGGGCTAGATTGTTTGCACTCATATTCATTACACTTGCACTCAGCGACTGAGGTTTGAATCGATCTTACTAATGTGATTTTGTAGTTTTATTTTTGTTACAGTTTGTTACAGTTTAATGTGGGTTCCCAATATTGTTAGGACACCCTTTTGTTTGTGAATTTATCTTCAAAACTTAATTTAGTCTGGTTATAAATTGAGTAGTGTCAATTTAAATTTTTTTGGACAAAGATTGTATTGTTAGGATACTTTAGTGACATATAAATATTTAATTATGGCAGAAATATATAACATCGTGTATTTACTTAAAAATGAATTAGAATATGAATTGAACATTAGAGGCATTGAAAATTCGAGACCAGTTTCAGATAAAAGGAAAATTTTAGCTAGGTTGTTGGCCAAGGAAACAGATAAACCAGGTTGTTTGATTGATCTTCAAGTTATAAGGTGGATTTCGATATAGAAAAAGAAGAAATAGAGTCTAGTACTGAGTCAGTAAAAATGTTTTGTTAGAATTTATAGATGATCCCGCTGATTCTATTTTTAAAAGGATACGGTCAAGATTAATACATTCTACAGGTAGAATTCAACGGTTAAGGCTCCCTAAAGAAAATTTTGAGGAAGTGGTGCTATTTAAAAATGAAAGTTTGGCTACTATTCTTGTTGTGGAGGCAGATCTTCATAAGAGATTAAATAAAGATTCAGAATCGAATCTGAATGATATAAGTATAAATTCTAATGCAGCATCTAATGTGCCCATTCCAACGGTCACATATGTTACACAGACAGTTCCTATTGGATCTTGGTCGATAAAATATTCAGGAAACCCATCCCTCTTATATCAATTTTTAGAAAATATTAGTGACATCGCACAGTCACGAAAAGTATCTGATGTGGAATTGTTTAATTCTGCGATTGAATTGTTTACTGGTGATGCATTGGTATGGTATCGTTGCGTTCGTAGTTCATTGACAGATTGGAATTCGTTGGTTAATAGATTAAAGGAACATTTTTTGCCAGCACATCCTGAGGACGATATTTGGGAAAAAATTAAAAATAGATTTCAGAAAAATAGCGAATCTGTTGTTTTATTTATCGCTAATATGGAAAGTTTATTTAAAAGATTACCTATCATTCCTGCAGAACATACTAAAGTTAGAATGATCAAGAAAAATTTACTGCCATATTTTATTCAGCATCTTGCTCTTATAGATATTGAAAATGTTCGTACTTTAGTTAAATTATGTAAGAAGTTAGAAGAAGCTTCCTTACATGGTAAAATTGTCCGATAAGGATATTACTGGTCTTTTGGGCTCGGTTTGTGCTATTTCAGTGAATGGTTTATTCGGTGTGAGGTTGATGGTGGTGATTTGTATTTAGGTTCATCTTCCATTCCTATTAGTTACAATAGTTTGATTTGTTTCTTGGTATAAGAAATGATGCTTTAATAATTTGGTACACTAGTTTTTACTGTTGGTATATAGTTTGAAAATTGCTCTTGTGCATAGGCACGTTTTTGTTTTGATTGGATTTGATAGCAATTTTTTTGGATTTATATCCGCATTGCAACGCAATATGCTGAGTTCTATTTAGTCTAAGCGAGACTTGTCGTTGTGGTTGAGTCGCGTAGCATTATGTTAGTCTAGACGAGACTCGGGAAGAGTTGGTTGCTCAGCATTATATAAGTCTAAACAAGACTCGTGGTAAGTTTGTCGCTCTAGCAGTTTTGGCATCATTACTTGAGATTATTTGAGGTTAGTTATGATGTAATTTTTTGTTTATAATTCTAGGTGAGGCTCATAGAGGAGTTTGTCATTCTAGCAAGTTTATGCGTTGTGAAGCACTTTTGTTTGGCTTAACAGTTTGAGTATGAGTAGTGTAAGAGTGTACCAGAACATTGATTTATTGTTATTCTCAATGGAAGGTTAAAGGTAATCTAATATATAAATTTATTGCGTTTAAAATTATCATTGACTGCGAATTTGAAATAAATGTAAATTTAATGTTGTGCCCGATTGTCTTAGTCGTGCAATCCCTCAGAAAAATCTTGTTGTTGACTTAATTGAAGTTAATTTAGAAAAATTAGATCCTTGGTACGTTTCTTTAAGGAATAAAATTTTGTCTTCTCCAGAAAATTACCCTCAATGGAAAATAGAGAATAATTTTGTACTTAAATTCACCCCCCCCCCACCCAACCTACCCTTATCTTCAAATCTAAGTGAGTGGAAATATTTAGTACCTATAGCTCAGCGAGAGGAAATTATTCGTTCTTATAATGTTCCTTCTGTTGCTGGACACTTTGGTTTCGCAAAAACTAATTCTAGAATACAAGAACATTATTATTGGCCTAAAATGAATATAGATGTACTCAGATTTTGTAACAAGTGTTTAACGTGTGATGCTCAAAAGTCATCGAATGTTGGTCCTCTTGGTTTAGTGGGTAAAGAGAAAGATGTAAAGTTTCCTTTTCAGACAATAGCGTTAGATTTGATGGGTCCGTTTCCACGTTCGAAACTTGAACATAAATGGTTATTGGTAGTAAGTGATTGGTTTTCTAAGTATACTTTGTTACATCCTCTACGTAGTGCAAAAGCACACAGCATACAACGTTTTATGGAAAAAAAAGTTTTTCTAGTATTTGGCGTTCCACATGTGACAATGGACCTCAATTGTCAGGTAGAATTTTTAAAACCCTTTGTAATAAATATGATATTCAGAAAATATGGTATAATACGGTATATTCTCCGCAGTGTAATTTTGTGGAAAGGATTAATAAAACTGTGGGTACTGCTATTTGTTTATATATTGATTCACACTATTCTTGGGATTCAGAATTACCACAAATTCAGTATGCTATTAACTCCTCAAAACATCAATCTACAGGTTACACCTCTTATTTTTTACTTTTTGGTCGTAGTGTTCCAGTAAGTGGAAGATTTTATAGTGATGGATTTATACCTAAAGAAGATATTGAATTTGTTCCGGGTAGTCGACCATTATATGCATCAGATCGACAAGGTTTTTTCGATATTTTTAAAGAGGTACATGCTAATTTACATTCAGCTAATGAGCGAGCAAGTCGCCAATATAACTTAAGAAGAAGGAATGTGTGCTTTGAAGTTGGTGATTAGGTATGGAAAGTAAACAAGGTTTTATCTAGTGCAGGCGATAAATTTACTGCTAAACTTGCACCAAAGTTTGTTTTATGTGTGATTAGGAAAAAGATTTCTAATCTGGTTTATGAGTTGAGTAATATAGATGGTTCTAAGGCAGGCCGATGGCATATCAAAGACTTGAAGCCATACTCAGCGTTAAGTAATAATGATGATGAAGATGATCAAAATGTTCCAGAACATTAAGTATTTTCCAATTTTAGTTGATGTCAGTAGTGATTTTTTTGTTCATGTTTTGAATTCAGTGGGATGAGATTAAAATTAGTTGAAATTCTTGATTGGTTTGAAATGATGCAGCATGTGTTTAATGATGTTGCATGTGTTTAATGATGCTGCATGTGTTTAAGGATATAGTAAATATTGAATGATGTTGCATGCGTTTAATGATGAAGTATGTATTTAAGGATATAGTAAATATTTAATGATGAAGTAAGTATGTGATGATATAGTGAGCATTGGATGAATGCTTAATTTTTGGTTTAGTGATTTGAGATTAAGCTTGATGTACTTATTCTAGTTAAGAGTTTTGATGAGCTATGGTAGCTCATGAGAAGTTTTTGGTGAGTTGCTGGTGGATATGTTCCAGTTGGCTCAAATTATGGTTTATTGGTGGTTATGAAGTTCTTTAGTGTTAAATTACTGAAGTGATAGAATTTTTGAGTGAAATAGTTGAGTCTGTATGATAGTTGTAATACAGCGGAAAATTCGTTCGTAATGATATGTTTCCTGTTGCGTGCATCGCCGATGTATATGGAATAGTCCACATCTGGTGTCATATGGTTATAGTATAGAAGTTCAAATTTTTTTGATTGCACTGTACTTCGACACGTGAGTGACATTTAATCTTTAATTCCAGTTATATTTATTTAAATGTTTTACGAATGATAGAAGGTTGAAATTTTACGTTGATTTAGTTATCTTAAAATTCACTTAGAAAAAGAAAGATTCAGTACTAAACTCGTAACTTTACAAAATTTTAAAGATGGCTATGTAGTTTGCTTATCGTAGTTGTTTCACACGCAGACAGCATTAACTACACTGAAAAAATTGTTATTGGCATATGATGTCAAAAATATCTCGCTATCTAATTAAATATCACATGTTATTCTGCGTTACTTTAAAAATATCTTTAGTTATTTTGAGGTCATGTAATTTGATTCTTCAAGAACATGATGAATTTTTTTTTACGATATTAAGTAAAGCTAACTCTTTGTTGAATGATGCAATTTTATAAGACGTTAAATAATTAAATTTTTTTGTGAAGTCGATGTAGTACTACAGATGACTATAATTAAAATATGAAATATGAATTATTAAGAATGCATAAACTTTATAGTAAATTTATGTAGAAGTATTCAATTTAGAGACCTTTATGTTTTTTTTTGTAAATTTATGTAAATTTTTGTTGAAAAAGTTAATGTTAAAAGAAACCAAGAGAATTTAATTGAATAGAATCCATTTTTGCTTAACTCTTTTATTATTAAAAATTCAAGTAAAATTTATAGGTCCTTAATGAGCAAAAATTGTGTCTAATGATAACAAATACCCTGGGTGTATATATTCTTAGAACTTAAATTCAATTATATTATTTTTGATAAATATTTTTAAGGACACAAACGGTGTCCATGTTGTGCATTTGTTTGTTCACAGGTTGAGTCGAGACATCTGTAACACATCTGGTAATTGAGATTTTGGTAAGTGCTTTGCAAGGTTGATATACAGGTTTTGTGGCTATATAAGCGGTGTAGATTTAGGTTTCCGCATTTCCCTAATACAAGTGCATGTATTTTTGTATGTTGTTGTATTGAAAAATACGGTGGCGCTCTTTATCTATATTTTTGGTCAACAGACAACTCATGACCCAAGCTCATGATCTACCCAGAGCTAACACTCTACTAGCCGTTTATGTCTAAAGAGTTTTTCTTTTCCTTAAGCCGTTTTCCATCCAACTTTACCTTGGGCTTCCTTCATTAATAAGAAATTCTCGACCTTGTGATATCAGATAAGGGTTTATGATATATGGTGGTCCAATTTGCTATCTGATATTCACGAGGAATTGTGTTATATGATAAAGATCATTTCAACATCGTTAAAAATTATTTAAAACAACCACTTGTTATAATGACATATTATTATTAGAAATTTTGTTGAAACTATTCCATGTAAAGCTGCTATATTCCACAGCTACATAACAATAACATTTATGAAAAACAGCAAAATCCCATTAATAAAATAAACAGATTTTAGCATTCATTTATTGACTAAATGCACAATCAAACTAAACAAATATTTAGTGTTCTCTAAAAAGTACTTATCTTTATTGACTAACTTGAATAATTAAAATAAAAACCGATAAAAATAACAAAATTCAGCAGAGAAGCACAATGTACTCTTGTCTTGACAAGCTTACTGCACGCGTTACTGTGGAGTTGACTGTGTTTACGCAACAATTTTACTCGACTGGACTTATGTGGTATTCGCATCATCTAATATTTCAGTTTCTTGTAAATAGATTACTTAGCTGTTTAACGAATCAACGATGAAAATTCAAATTTTTTGAAGTTACCAAAAACCCAATTTACCTAAAAATTGGACTTAGCAGGTTAGCAATTTAGACCGACGAGTTAGAAAATAAAAGCTTTAGAGATATTGTGCTATAGAAGAATGCTAAGATCAGCTGGACGAATAAAGTTAGTAACCATAGAGTTCAAGAAAACAATTGAGCAGATGTATTACAAGTCTAATAAAGGAAGGTCTAACAGGATAATAGCTTATGTTTTGAGGTATGAAGGAATGGGTAGGATAGCAATAAAGAAGACAGCAGAATTTAAAATTCTGGAATGTAAACGCTCAAGTACATAGGCCAGATTAAGTAAAATTGTTACAGAGCACAGAAAGGAGTTAGCTCGGAATATGAAACGGCGAAAAGTCGCGTCAAACTAACCCTGAAATTGTGTCTAAAAGAGATAAAAAAATGTAATCTATCATTAATAACAAGTTAACGTTTTATACGATACGAATTTATTATTGTAATTAATGAAGGGCAAATTTAAACTTTATGATACAAAAAAGAGTATTCGAAACTCCCCTTTAAAATCTGATTTAGGAACGAGTTAATAAATTCGATGCAGGGGTTCATAAACCTTATTTCATGTTATTGTTCTAGCATAAGCGGGTTGTGCTTAATAAGTGGGCTGCATTATTAAATGTTGTGAAGCGGAAAATTGAAACTGTATTGGCTCCACGTAGACGAATACTTGCATCAAGTTCTGAATTCCGAGCTTTTGACCTTAATGCAAAGGAAAAGCTTTTCGACATAAACACACTTTTATTACTTTCATAAATACTACGGCAGAATTAACCTTACGCTTTGTTATCCTCTTTTCATTTTGATTTAAAATCAATTTCCTAAATTTAGTATGGATGCTATATAAACACAATAAAAAGCTTGTGAAATTCCTGAAAGTTTATTCAAGTGTTACTTAAGGATATTAGAACTGAACAATGAAACGCGTATTGCAACATTCTAATTCAGTGCGCATATCTACAGTTGACAAATATGAATGCATTTTAATGTAATTATAGTTCACTGCTTTGGTATGTTTCAATTAGGATTTAAAAAATAAGAATGATCTAAAACACAATTGTATTATATTTTCTCTGTACCTGGAGTTGATGAAATATGAATAAATCTGAAATTGGAATATTTATTTATGTAGGATTAACTATTCACAAATAATCGTAAAAAAACTTTTATGAAGCTACAATTAAGTCTCAGTCTTAGTTGATTAGGTCTTGGTCTTACTAAGTCTACCTACAATTCTCTGCTAACAGTTTATATATTAAATCTTATTGATAATGGAAATAGTTGGTTAATGTTTCTCTTACTGACGTTGTTATGAATGCAGATTAATTAAGAATTGTTAATAGATGTTTGGTAATAAAGAAACACCAAATATGACTTCGGATGCAATTAATAATTCAAATATTGTATGTAAATGATTATGCACTTACTGATTGCTGGTTCTATGACGAACACATTGCTGCCAAGCGAAAACTTGTTGCTACTCGAAAATGCACATCACTCGATGGCAGCTACACGAACAGTCACTTGAAAGATGAAATGATGCTCGCAAAAACGAGTTACTATTACACGCACACCACTGTGGTTCCTTATTGCTGAAGGATAACTTAGGTAAAGGATTTAGGAATGAAACATACCGCCCACCGAAATTACCAAAAATGGGTAATTTCCAAACGATAATATGAATTATATGTACCTATATGCAAAACAAAAAAAAACTAAGTTCATATAGATTGCAAGATACGCAAGCAATACATATATTCAAAATTAAAACTAATGGATCATTGTGTAGGCAAGACGCAAAGTTTTACCATTGGCCTTTTGTATTGGCCTGAAGAGGTGCGAACGGTCGCAACACAAGCAATGTTATCACGATCGGGGTGTAGGGCGTCAATTCTCCCCAATTTCTACTGCAACGGGGGAATACTGTCTTTCTTTATGAGGACCAAGGTGCCAATATTTGACGTTTCGAGATTACGGTTTTGTTCCATTTGCTACGTTGGTATAAATTATGAAGATATTCATTGTGCCAACGCTTCCAAAAATTATGATGTAGGTGCTGGATTAACTGCTACCTAGACAATATAGAGATTTTTAAATGGTTTAAATCTGCATGCGGAGACTCAGTCAATGGCTCGAGCGTTAAAATATCCAGGTGAAAGCACACTGAGGTCATTTGGATCTGTTGATATGCTACATAGAGGACGCGAGTTGAGCATTGCCCCAACCTGAATGCAAACAGTATTGAATTCCTCGTATGTAAGGATTTGCATGCCTATAACGCGACGGAGATGAGTTTTGACAGACTTGATACCGCTCTCTACCAGTCCAGAAAAGTGAAGTGCGGAAGGAGGATGAAAACTCCAAGCAATTGCTTCACCCTCTACGGCGTTTTTCATATGCGAAATAAGCTCTTTGTTGGCTCTGACGAAGTTAGTGCCATTGTCACTGATAATCTGAGAACAGCGACTACGGCGTGAAATGAAACGATGCAATGCGGCTATAAATGATTCTGCTGATAAGTTGGAGCTACTTTAATGTGAAAAGTCTTGAATGCAAAGCAAACAAAAATGCATACGTAGGCCTTTTTGGTTCTAGACCCATGTCGACGTGACAAAATAATGGAAAAAGGTCCACCATAATCGACTGCGACTACACTAAAGGGCTTAACTTCTGCAACTTGTGTAGAAGGAAGTCACCCATTGTGAGAACAAATGCGGTTGGACGTAAATGAAAACAGTGGTTACATTTTGATAAGTAATACCTAATCGAACGCTTTGCGGACAAAATCAAAAATTTTTGTTTAATTAGTTACATTGTAGTATTAATTCCGGCATGTAAATGATCATAATGAGTTTGAAGAATCAAAAGTTCCGATAAGCGATGCTTGCTGGGGAGAAGTGCGGGATGTTTAGTTTCAAACGGTAAGAATGAATAGGACAATCAACCACCATCACGAAGTATTCTATCCTTATCCAAAAAAGGAGAAAGTTTTAAATTTGTTTAGAACATGGGAGTTCCTTTTTGATGCGTTCGATTTCAGTTTTAAATGCGGAAGATTGCATATCTTTGACAATGTATATTAAAACTTATATATAATTCATAATCCACCAAAGCACCGGAAAATTTTGAAGTCTTACGAAGGTTATTATTAAAACGAAAACAATACGCTAAAATGCGTTGAATTTTGCAAAGTGAAAAAATCGATTGAGAAGCGAGTCGATGATTGACGGTAACACTTCTGAAACAAATGTTAAAATTTTTTCTTCTCCAGTGATATCAGTTGACAAAGAAACAAAAAATGCTGCGAAAGGCCATAAATCGGGCGACAGTTGAAGCCATGAAGGCTCCGCCTACCATAAGGAGCACGCAATAAGAACTTGAGGTAATAAACCTTTACACGCTGGGTCTGCTGGGTTGTCAGCTGAACGAATATGATGCCAACAAACCTGAGAAAGCCTTTCCTAAATATGAGTCACCCTATTGGCTACAAAAGTCTTTCACCTGTGTGGCGAAGAACAAATACATGGTAAGGCGACTGTGGAATCATTCTATGCGAAGATTTCATCAATATGTAAATAATGTCGATAGATTTGTGAAAGAAAATCTACTAAATCTGAAAGTAGTACTGCAGCGCATAACTCTAAACGAGAATACTCCCTGTATGTTTGTTGTGGTTTGTTTAGTATTCTTCTTCATTTTCTTTGGGAATTAAACCACTTATATTTTTTAAAATCAACTTTATTTACGTTTCGATCCATGACCTAGGATCGTTGTCAAAATAATAAAAACTTCAAGTTTGACATTTATAACATAAATTAAAGGTGACTTTGATTTATTGATGTTCAAAATATTTGGTTTGAGTACACTAAGCAAAAATTTTTAAAGTTTAAAAAAATGATTGCCTTGAATTTGTGTTGCGACCTGGGATCAAATTTCTTTAGGTAGCCAATACGCTTAACGTGAAATCAGCTGATTAATTTTTATTAGTGAATTTTATATAAATTTAATAACTTAAAATTGGAAAACATTTTTTACCATGTTTCTATTTATACAATCGAGAGGATGGTTATTAAAGAAGTGTGCGATTGTGTTACCGTAAGGCTTAAGCAGTCGTTTTTTTATATTTATTTTGAGTGGGAAAAATCATTATGATTTAAGTTACCTCTTTGGTAGATTTTAACATGGTTCTGAGGCGACCCTATGGCGGGTTTTCACTTGTCAGATACCAATGTTGTTCTATGAAGATTGTTTATAGTTCTGAGGCGACCTTAAGACGGGTTTACACTTGTCAGATACCATTACTGTTCAATGGAGATTGTATATGGTTTTGAGGTAACCCTATTGCGGGTTTACACTTGTCAGACACCAATGCTGTTTTACAGGGGTTGTTAATATGCTTATTGTTATGTAATTAGTTATTTTATGTATAAATAGAAATCATGTATGTAGGCTGTATTTCATGTTAATATCGCAAGAAAAACCCAGGAAAAACTTGCAATGCTACCTAGATATTGTGGGCATTTGATTTTCATTTGTTATTTCTTTTGTTATTTCTTTTAGTAATGGAATCCATTGTTTACTGAAAGTCACGGATTCGTTTGCAACGCAGTTATTTTTATGTAGGGTTATATAAGCAGCTTCTTTGATTTTGCGTTTTTGTTGATTTTCTTCTTTGTCGATAATTTTTGCGTCTTCCCATTCTATTTCATGACTGGAGTCCCATGCATGTTGGCAAATCATGGATTTTTCAAATTTTCTATTTTTTATATATGATTTATATTCTTTTAATCGAACTTCAAATGGTCTGGAACTTTCCCCTAGATAAAACTTGTTACATTCGCACGGTATTTTGTAGATGCAGTTTTTTGAACTTTGTATTGCGTTTTTGGGTTTTGTTTTTGTTAATTGTGCTCTTAGTGTATTGTTGGTTCTAAATACTGTTTTAATTCTAAATTTGTTTCCTATTCTTTGGATTTTTTCGGAGAATCCTTTTATGTATGGTATTGAGAGCATTTTTTGATTTGTATCGCTGTTTTTGTTTTCTTTTTCTTTATTTTTAGGGTTTTTATTCATTTCTTTCTCTATTATTCTTTTAGGATATTTGTTTTTTATTAGTGTACATCTGATTAGGTCTTTCTCTTTCTTTAAAATTTCTTCGTTTGACGATATTAATTTTGCTCTATCATACATGGTTTTGATAATTCCTCGTTTGACACAGTGTGGGTGGTTTGAATCGAAGTTTAAGTATCTGTTTGTGTGCGTTGGTTTTCTGTATACTGATGTATTAATTGTTGTATTGTTTTTGCTAACTAAAATATCTAAAAACGCAAGTTTTTCATGTTGCTCTAATTCATATGTGAATTTAATAGTTGGTTCTATTTCGTTAATTGACTGTACAAAGTTTTTAATTAGTTCTCTATTATGAGGCCAAATAGCATAGACATCATCTGCGTACCTCCACCAGATTAGTGAGAACTAATTAAAAACTTTGTACAGTCAATTAACGAAATAGAACCAACTATTAAATTCATATATGAATTAGAGCAACATGGAAAACTTCCGTTTTTAGATATTTTAGTTAGTATCGTCGTAGCCTAGTTAAAAATGTATACTAAACTCGTCGCTCAATTCTTATCGTGTTTAAAGCCGTACCTCTTTTGTTTTACATTTGTTCATTCACGTGTTGGGACGACACCTTTTGCCTTTATCTTTGTGTATTCCGGGAATTTTACCAATTGTATAATTCAAATATTCGGATGAATGCTTGACTTGTCACGTATTCATTCACATACTATGGTAATAAATTGAGAAATCCCAAGACTTTCCGTTCATTAAATCACGTATTCAGTGTTTATTACTTATTATAATCTAAACCGAAATAATCAGGTGCTTGTTTATTTTCTAGTTAATATGAATTTTGAACAAATGTAATTCTTTATGTCACGTACGATTTTCAAATAATGCATAATTTAGACTGCGTATACGATAATATATTTAACGCACTTGTTAAACATTTATCAAGCCAATTCATATAGGTTTCCCGTTGATTTAATTTTGATGCATTTTGTTGCGTTTTCAAATCTTATCTTAACTTGTACTTACTCTTGAATATTTATATATTCTTATGCATTTTAATCCCATGTATTTTTATAAACAGTGTGCTCTCAACTAACAATATGTATAGTGACATATTTACTCTTATAATATCTGTAATTATGTGCTTTTGTTAACTGGAAGTTGCTTTTATTTATTCTACGACCCCTGTGACTTAACCTACCCCTAAACTACCCTATAATTATAGCATTATATATATATATATATATATATATATATTGTCGTGGAAATTATAGGTTAAAAAGGATATATAGGTCTAGATAATAAATTTTTAACGACGGTGTATATAGGAACTAGGAGCAATTTATTTACGCGCCAAATGAATTAGTTATGACATAGAAAACGGACGGATAATAAGATATTTTTGTATTTCTAAATCAGAATGTTAAATTTGCATAACGTGTAGAAGCTTTAGAGTACATGAAAACTCAAGGATACGCATATTTAGCTATAGTATTTTAAATCAAGCGCATCGGATAAGAAACGGAGCTTTTGGGTATATAAAATCAATAATTTAAACGCATATTTCTATTTAACTAAACTAATGCGTTCGTTTATACAAATCCTAAGAAATGCTAAAACTCAGAATTATAATTTTAAACGGACAGTTTGCTTCATAGAAACACCTGATAGTTAAAATGTCAAGTTCAAAGAACTTAAACGAACGTTGGCACAGAATTCTGTAGAATCGTATTTAACGGTCGATGCGAGAGCTACTATAATAACAGATGCTTTGAAGGCAAAGTAAGACGGAATATCCGTCATGTAAAACAGACAGGGAACACGTATAATAAAACGTTGGTTAAAATACTCGTCTAAAGTACGCGGTAGATTTGGAGGTCAACCACAATATCGATTTTCTGTTGCTTGAGTGGGATTCTAAAAGAGACAGTAAATATGGGTTAAACGAGGAAAGCTAGATAGGGGTCGGACGTTAAAAACGGGGGAAAGCAATATAATTGGTCGAATGCTAAAAATTTTGAGAAGCTCGCAACGGTTACATGTTGTTGAACAAATTTCAATGTAAAAGCACGGTGGACTGAGAATTTTTGGATGTAGAAGTTCGTTACGTAGAAAATTTGTATAATCTCTTTTGAAAAATAAGCTTTTCGACGGAAATAGGTTCCGTGAGGGGTGTACAAAATCATATAAATACACTAGGGAGGTAGTAAAGCTTTCTTACTTGCTCTTACTTTTTACTGATTCTCGTATGTCGCTTATTCGTTGAATTATAATACAACATCCTATTTTAAAAGTGTGTAAAACGCAGTTAGTAACGTACATCGATAATGTATTAAAAGTGTGATTTGCACAAGTGGCTGCAGAGATTATAGACGGTGCTGTTACCACACGCAACGTACTAATGAAAAGATAATACTAGGGTAACCGAGTCGAAAGATTTGAAACAAGGTTAAGCTTGGTTGAGACAATTATCGGGGTAGAAACACTAAAGGCGGTTGCAGAGATTTGGATAGCGAGTGAAAATGAGTTGGATCTATGTATAACAACGAAATGTATGGACACAACGACGAGGGTTTTAGAACACATCATCAGAGGTAACGATGGAAGAAGCTTACTTCAGGTAACGAAATTAATTTCTTGCTTTTGCTTGAACATTTGCGCTGGTATTTTGTGCTTGAGTGATTTGACTTATTGTTGAAATAAATAAAAATTTTGAAATTTTAAAAGGTTTAAGGATTGAGATTGTAACACTTTGTGAAACTGTATATCCAAATGTGTAAATATTTTCTTGGTAATGAAAACTTTTTAATATGTGTAAATAAAAAGGTTGTATGTCTCGTTGCATTATTTGAGTGGTAATTTCATTTGACTGTATATGTGAGAAAGAATAAACTTAGGATGGTAGGTATCCAAGAAGAAGCAGATTTTAGAGCCAGCCAGGGTGTGCAGAAATAAGGAGGCGTTCCAAAAGTATTGTAAGAATCTATTTTATATATTTTTTTAGCAAATTTTTATGACGGCCCAACAATGCTGGGACTCGAAGGCGATCCTGATATTTTTAGAGTAAATCCACTGCACTTTTATGGCGACCCGAATGTGAGGGCTCGATTTCCAGATAGAATTTGAAAATTCTATTCCAGGAAACTGGCGAGCTGAGTGAGAGTGTGTATGTAGTGTAAATTTGTAAATATTTTTGAGTGTTAAGAAGTGAGTTAAACGTATGCAGAGGAAGGAGTGGCTAAGAAGTCAAGGGGTTGAAATTGGAAGTGACGATAGTGCGTTATTTGAAAAAACGGGAAAAATTGAGGAAGCCGGAGGAAGTAGGAATCAATCAAGGATAGAGTCAGGAGAAGCTGGCAATGAATTGATGATGAAAATATTAGAGAAAATGCGGCGAGGTAGAGAAGAATCAAATCGGAATAGATAAGGCGACCAAAAAATTCTCGGAATTCAAAAATAGCTTAACAGTGAAAATGGGGGAAGTAAAAACTGGGGTTGATAAAAATGAACGTGATATAAGAGCTTTGAGTCAGGAAATGGGACAATTGAGGACTGAGGTTAGAATCTTCTGTGAAGATGAGATTAATGTAAAAATGACTGAGGTGACAGATTCATGTCGAGATCAGTTAGGAAGCGCTGAGAGAGAGGTAAGTGGCATTAAACAAAATGTGTCGACTTTGATGGAGGATGGTCCTAGATTTGTTACAGGGAATTTGTCACGGAACCAGCAAATTTTTAGTGGTGTCCACAACGTGCGGCATTGCTAAAAGGGTGCTGTGATACAGTTACAGCAAATTGTTTAACTTGAGATTGTTTACTTACTATATATAAAGATGTGATAATGAGGTCGCGAGAGATCATTGAACGTCGAATTATGTGGAAAAGTTTAAGATTAGAAAGTGAAAAGAATGAAAGAAAATTTAAAGAGATTAGTGAAAGAATAACTTTGGGTGTAAATTAAACGAACAAAACTATTGAAGAAATGAAATTTAAAGTTAAAGGAAACGTAGTACAAATTTTAGAGGATGTGGATGATGTTAATGAAGAAATTGTTCAAATAAAGTCGAATCACGAAGGAAGTGAAAGAGAAACTAATGGGTAAATTAAAATTTTGGATCGAAAAGTAAATGAAATAGAGAGCAGCTGTCAAGCGGGTTTTAAAACATTTAGAAATGATTTAAGAAATCTTAAAACAGGCATGGGGGTAAATTTGAGAATTTAGAAGATAAAGTTAAAATTATTCATGTTGAGGAACCGATGAGATGGAGTCCAACCAGTGTTCCTTTGGAACAACACTCAAAATTTTATGGGGATAATAAACTTAACCATAAAATATTTTTAAATAACTTAAAAACTTTAATACAAGTAAGCTGGGATGAACAAACGAAATTAAATATTGTCAAGTCCATGTTAAAGGGTAGTGCCGAAATTTAGTTTGGGCTGAATGAAAGTGAGTTGAATTCGTTTCAAGACTTCTAAATTAGATTTTTAAAGTATCTCTGGGGAGACAACTAGCCATTTAAAGTTAGAGATAATTTATTGATGGGCAAATATATTATAGCGATTCAGACATGACAAGAGAATTGTATGCGATCCAGGAATTTAGCGTTGCCAAACAACTTGATCCTCCTTTAAAGGACAAGCAAATTATAAAGTATTTAGCAGGTCATTTTGAAACAGAGGAAAGACAATGCATAGCCTTACAAAATATTGTTGATAAAGATGTGTTTTTAGAATATCTTCAACGTTACGATGACATGAGTCAGCCAAGATGAATGGAGACCAAGCCAAAGAGCCAGCCCAAGAACACATTTAGATTCCAGAGGATAAATGGACCCGAGAGATATCAAGGCAGACCATTTGAAACGGTAAATAGCCAAAGAATTAATTGGAATAGAGGAAATGTCATTAGGAGAGACAGGGGAAGGGAGAATAATGAATCCCGGACAATTGAGAATAAAACCGTTACCAAAGGAAGCGAAAATATGGCAAAAGCACAAAGAAATAGTATGAACAGTAGCAACCAAAATAGAAGGACATATGCAGAAATAGTTAATCAACCTGCAACGTCAAGTAGGCAGGATTTTTAGATGCAGACAAATCAAATGACGAAAATATAAAAATTAATAAATATGAATATGCGCGTGAATTTATAAAATTTGAGTTTGAAAATGATGAAAAAGTTAATGAAAAAGATGATTTACTATCTATAATAAAATTACAAGTAGAGGGAAAGGAGATAAAATTACTGTTAGATCCAGGAGCTGAAGCAACATTACTTAGTGAAGGTATTATTAAAAATAATTCAGAAGAGTTTATGCAGAAAGTTATCCTTATTAAAAGAAATAATTTGGTATCGCCAAATGATAAGAAGTTTGCAGTTATCAAAAGTATCATAATTCTGAAAGTTAAGTTGGAAAAGATGGAGGTTGAGCAAGAGTTTCTAATAGTGCCAGGATTAAGAGTTGATGCCATTCTGGGAATGGATTTTATAAGTAAGATAAAAGGTATAATAGATACCAAGAATAAGGTAATAATTATGGGAGATGAATGGATTAAATGGGACGAAGAAGTCCATATAGAGGTACAAGGAGATTGTATAGATTTGAATCAATTTGAGAAAGAGATGAAAAGTGTAGTAGATAGAAGTTTAAGTATTAAGTGCCCTGGCGAAGCTAGAAGTAAAGTTGTAGCGTTTTTAGAGAAAAACTCTGAATTA
Source organism: Platerodrilus igneus (assembly GCA_036346225.1). Lineage (NCBI taxonomy): Eukaryota > Metazoa > Arthropoda > Insecta > Coleoptera > Lycidae > Platerodrilus > Platerodrilus igneus. The sequence continues at coordinate 545,582 of JARFIW010001411.1, forward strand.
TTGGAAACTGAAGAAGATGATGTTGCAGAGATAAAGATAATAGATGAAACTAATGAAAATAGTATGGTTTTAGATGTTGAAAAGGAGATAAAGAAACTTTCTGTGAATGCAGTTTTTAAAAATAAAATCAATAAAGGTATTACAATATTAAATAATGATGAAATAATTTGGAAAGCAGAACTTAATAATTCATTTAGGATAATTGCGATTAAGGAATCGAATCGATATTTTACATCGCGTATGTATAAATATGGAAGAGTAGCGTTTGGTTTGTCGAAACATTCATTTAAATATGCGGATGTAAGAAAGAACTGGAAGCGTAAGAAAAAGAAAGAAATTATTGAGATAAAAGGGGATGAGAGAGTTAATAGTATAAATGTGAATTATTTTGAGAAAGATGTAAATTATTCTAAAGGAGAATTAGAGGAAAATGTAGAAAATAAAGGATCAATTGTTGCTATATGTCCAGGCGAAGTTACAAATGAGATAGAATTGTTAAAAGAGTAACCTTGTGAATTGAAAGATAGAGAGTTAAAAATTGCTACTGATTGTGAAAATAAGTTAAGAAGTTATTAATAGTGAACCACTTGAGACTGAAGTTAATGCATTTAATGCAAAATAGTTGAAAGATGTATGATTTGAAAGTAACGTAAGTAGGCTAGATATAGAGATTCTAGACCATATTTTTTTCGACGTGAGTAGTACAGTCAGGTAGTTGCTGGAACAGCTTTATGAAAATTTTATACCCCTATATTTTTTCAAGATTACGATAGTTTAAAGAAAAATGTACTGTAATACGATGAGTTATGTAAAATAGTGAAGAGAATTTGTTTGAAATGAAACTGATGAGACCGTATGTAAATATAAAAAAGTTAGAGATATAGGACAAAAATGTTGAATTGTAAATGAGATTAGTATAGAAGTTAAGGACCGTTTAGTTAATTATAAGATAGAAATAGGTTAATGTTAAAAGGAGAAAATCCCCAGTATGAAAAGATTATGCGTGTGTATTATAAAGCTCTTAGAATTAGTTATAGTTAGCAAGTAGACAGAAATAAAAATAGCAAAATTACCAATGTATGCAAAAAAATAACACAGATTTTGAATTTTATATTTTAATTTGGGGGAAAATAACGTGATAAAGGGTCACGAGAGGTCATTTTCTAATTTTCAATTTTCAATTTCTAATTCTAAAAATCTCACCAAAATATAATAGAATCCGGAAAAAATGGAATTTTCCGTAAACTCATGATTACGCCCTGAATAATGCAAGCGTACCTTTATTCATTGATGTACAATGCAAAAACGCAAATTGCGCGTGTATAAATAATAACCTGTATGATATCAGCATATTGTAAATAAATAGCAAGTAACATAAGCTGTATATGTAAATTGTAAGATACCGTAAAGCGCATTTAAACGCGAACGTAAAAATCGATCGCTTTAAGAAAGATACAAAGCCATTTATTTTTTAATTATCAATACATTTTTGATAAAAAATGCATATGATTTCCTGTAAATAGCATAAAAAGGTACAGCTTTACGCATTTAGTTTGAGAAACTATAAATAAACGTGTATTTAAAAACCTCAAAATTAATAAATAATTTTGTGTACTGAAACGAAAACAAATATTTCAATAAAACGGAACCCCTTTTGCATTAAAAAACCAATTAAAGTTCCCGTACATATTGCAATTTATTCTAAATAAAGAATTCCCTAGAATATAAAAAAATGACTCATCGGTATTTAAAAATACGTCAAATTCGTATAACTCATTAATAAGTAAACATTTTATTCCTAGGAGCAGCTCAAACATTAAAAATAAACCGTAAAATTCCCGGAATAACCGATACATAACCGATTGTCTTTTGCATTAGTATGCGACGCCGCAATAATGATATATGTGGAACAAGAACGGATAGAACGCGTCACGAATAATTGGAACCAGATAAATAGGTGATAAATGCCGAAATCACAGACGCTAAGTAGATTTTCGGAGAAACCTTACATCATCATGTTCCACATTTTTCTAGTAAGCTTCTGGAAACAGATAAACTTGTATATAAAGAAAGCGTTTACTTATTGGGAGGTCATTCATTGATTAGAATTCATTTATGTAAGCACAAAATATTATTTTGATTTAACCGCATGCTGTTGTTATAGTATTTGAGTATGTAGTAAACATACTGTGATTTAACCAAGTTGCGAGGTTGTAATGAATAAAGAAGCGCTATTTTAAACGTAACTTATAAAGAAAATGGAAGTTATTAATTACAATGAAGAGGCAAAATTCCTCAATATAAAGCTATTTTAATAAAATAATCGAAAGGGAGATTTATGCAAAAATGTACTTTGTTAATTGCTGTTTAATATGAAAATTTTTATGGGCGAATCTTGTAAGCGGATTTAACGTTAATTTAAAATAAGAAGATAATTTATTTTGAGGAGCAGTTTTTGTGGATTCTGCAAGTATCACTTTATATTTATTTTTAACTGATTTAGAGTATCTGGATCTAGTTTAAAATAGTCCTAGTAATTTTTTTGTGTGAATGACTTTTTTTTACCAGGAATTTGTGTTCAGAGTTCGAAATACTTTGACGTTTTAATAGATTACATGTCAATGATTTTTTCTGGCCAAAACAAACCTTACAAGCATGGAAATACTTTATAACTAGTAAACGATCCTCAAAAGTATAAGTTTAATTCTGTAAATTTAAAATAAGGTAAGAAAAAATATTTTTTTATCAGGTACTTCCTAGAAATTATTTTATGTTTGATAAAAACGTTGTAAATGCTTTTGTATGGAAGAAAATAATTCATATTGTATAAATGCTTTGTGATATTGCTGCGTTTTATTTCATTTTAAAAACTCCGTAAATTCCGTTGAGCTAGCCAGACTAAGCTAAAAACGAAGGTAAGTGAACAATCTCAAGTTAAACAATTTGCTGTAACTGTATCACATCACTTTTTTAGCAACTCCCCAGAGCGAGGCGTTATCACAGCACTTTTTTAGTAGCGTCCACAACGTGCGGCATTGCTAAAAGGGTGCTGTGATACAGTTACAGCAAATTGGTTAATTTGAGATTGCTCACCTACTATAAATAAAGATGTGATAATGAGATCACGAGAGGTCATTGAACGTCGAATTATGTGAAAAAGAATACCCCACCCAAAACCAGAGGAAATTAAAATTTTTCAATATTCCAATTTCACCCTGTATAAACGCATAGGCGTATTCCATTAGCACATAAAATAGGATTTTCATGTACACCGGTTTTAATGCAACGTTTTAAAGAAGGAATTTATAAGTATCTGACGTCTTATCAAAGTCCCTAAACCATTGATCGAATGGCGTGAATTTACTTTTTTTATCTCTCTAAGAATTGTTTTAGCTAAATGAGCTATTTTCTAGCTCTGTCATAAGTAGAAGTTGTTTTTACTGAAAATTATATGTTTCCGTCATTTATCTGTAACACCCGTTATTAAGGCAAAGGAATAAAGAAATACATGGTGTTTATTTGTTTATACAGCGGTTTTAATGCAACGCTTCAATAAAGGAATTTATAAGTTTTTGGCGTGCCATCATAATTCTTAAACTATTGAAATCAAAATAAAACAAGTTTTCTTTTTGTATCGCTCAAATTGTTTTCACATTGTAACTTCCTTCGACTTACACTTTAGGATTGAAATTTTTTAAAATAGAATTCTTTACAATGCTTTTAAAATACCTCTCAACAACGCTCTTTCAGGGGTATTGTTTCTCGGTGCTAATACTTCCGAACCTCAAACTCGAGTGCCGTGTTTTAAACCAAGTCGCGCTTTTTTTAACTTTTTAATAAACAACCAACATTATCTCAGCGTTTTAATTACACTTGACGGTTTTGGCAAGAACTTCTTATAAGTTATATCGATAAATACTTATTATGCAGCTATGAGACTAGTAACGTGTTTATAATAACTCATAAATCGGACTGACACTAACCAAGCTAGAGTCTTTTTAAGATAAACAGCTAGATTTTGCGCATGTATATTATCTCGCTTTCAGAGTTTCTTTATACCCTAAAGACATGTATTTGTTTTTGGTCATAAAAGTATGTGCAGCTGTGGCAGGTGTTAGAACATACCTTAGCGACTTTGTAAAGTGAAGTTGATAAGCAGATGTTTGTTTTTATAAAGTAAAATGTTATAGAGTAAATACTTAAAGAAAGTTTATGAAATAGCACTAATTTTAATTAGAAGGAAATCGAGCATGTTGATCGACAGCTTTTACGATTTAAAATAATATACAAAATGTGATGTCGTTTATACATTTCTTTTGGGCGCTTTAAATAAGAGTAGTTTGAATACAGAAAAGATCGCTTGCAGAATTTTAACGTATCAGTTACGGGTTAGTGTACACCTTTATGCAATACGGATAATAATATGTAACAACAATTTAGGCTTTCCCGAAATAATGCTTTTCATATCATTGCTACTATGTTTTCTAGCTTTTTATGTTTGTATGTTAAAAATTTCACAACCGTCACGCGTAACCAGCCAAAATTTCTAACTAAAACTAGATTTTTTAACTTTTCCATCAGGTTCAATTAGTTTCAAAGAATAGGATAGTAATATTTAATATATAAATTGTTTTATTTACTCAGAAAAGTATAATTTTCTAATAATTTAATAATGCTCGTGCTTAACATTTTCGTAATTTAAAGATCCTTTGTACTAAATTAAGAAAAAAATGTAGAACAAACAGAAATAAAACGTCACTTTTGTAATAGCTGTGTTTCTCATAATATAAACTTTAATAATCATCGATGATAGGTAGTTTGTGTGACCAATTCCACGATTTCAAAGACTTTTTATGTGTTTGCTTAGAAAATCGTCATACTCTGCTATACACTCAAGCAATTCTAGATAATTACCACTTTTCGGTGACCCAAATGTATGATTTTCCACTCTAAATGCTTGACCTCTTTCACTCATAAAAACTATCACACTCATCAATCTTTTAAGAACGTTTCGCCAGTATTTTGCCAAATCTTCTGCTTGTCATATAAGTTCTCAATCGAAACGCCCTACTTTTCTAGAGTGCCCTGCACAATCAGTTACAGCGTTCAGGTGGTTTTCGATGTTTCGTGTTCAACCAGGGGGTAGCAGCATTTTTCCAATTACAATAATCACCATGAGTAAACTGTGGCTGTGTCGGGGAAAAAGTTTGCAACATAACAATAGATATGTCCACTGAAACCACAGAACCACGACGGTTTTCTGATTTCACAGTTCTGTGTTTAACTCTAAAAAAGACTTGCTTGTCATCTTCTTGTAAAACTCGTTTTAGAATTTCTATCGCTTTGCTTGACAGATTTTTGAGTCAAATAGATTAAGTGTCACAATTTTGAAGAGCGGTTTGGTCTATTCTTATGTAGTAATCTATATTGCCTGATGTCATTAACGCCGACAACAATCCAATGTCAATTTTCAAAGCAAACATTTTTACTTAAAGCAGTTCCAAGAAGAACTGCTGGTTTAGGTGATGTTTCGAAAATCTCTGTTGGAATTTATAAAATTTGAGAAAATATATAAAACTACAATACCATATATTGTAAGAAGAGAAAAAAAGATCGATATATGTACTAGTTTTAAAGCTACGTCGTCGAATTCAAAAGCGGATTACATTTTCAGCTTATATCAAAGAAAGTAAGCTATTGTGGTTGCACTGAAATTTTGAAGAAAAATTATTTTTTTTATTAATTTATCGACGAATTAGACTATTTAGAATCGATTGACAAACATTTTTTATATGTATGTCTGTCCGTATAAATCAGAAATGGATTTTCCAGTTAACTAATTCTTACCAAAAGTTTAGGGTACTTCATCATCATCATCGTTAGATCTTCAGTCGTAGAACTAGTTGGACGCGTAATTTCATTGTTTGCTATTTTGAGATAACCTACACATTTCTCAGAAGTGCCCACTGCTCACATTTTTAACCATTTGTGTGCAATAGTCTAATCTAGGTCTACCTCTGCCTTTCTTTTTCCTTCTCTGCTTCTAATTTATGCCGCGCTATTTTCCCATACCTTAGTGTGTGTGTCTTATCATCCTCGCCTTAATAATCTTACATAAAAATAAAATAAATGCTTTTGTCTCGTCTAATTTAAAAATATTTAAAAAAGAAGTTATTAATCTATATCGAAAAGTGAATGAGAACGTATGAGTAATTTAAAACATCACACCACTTGCGTTATCAGTGTGTGTTTGAATAAACAGATTAGAACGCTCGTATTGCGGTCGGTTTTTATTTAGACAAAAGTAAGAATGGATGCATAATGTATATTACAAAAACATATTGTAATTTAATACATAATTATTTTCTGACACAGTGGAATATATTAGACACGTTATTTGCGAAGAATAGAAGTAAATCAATAAATTCCTTTTGATATGCTTTAGATGAAGTTTGTTACAATTTTCATTGCGGCAAGCTGGATGCCGGTTCGAAAAACTCTATGGGTACAGATTGTATTAAAAGATGGGTTCGGCAAACGTACCTTCCACTAAACTCATAATTCAATAAAGATGAAATTTTAATCCGTAATAAAAGACTGAGGAAACTTCCGGACTATCTCTGAACTCTAATTTCAGCGGAGTTTGATGGGACTAACAGGGAGGAAGGGGTGTTTACGGATTGCGCTTAAGCGCCACTACACTTAACAAATGTTAACCAGTAATACCGCACAGAAGTGTAGAAACTAAACAGTAAATAACTGATCTAAGCATAAATGTTTGTTGAAATACACTCATTGAGGAAGCTGAAAGAAATGGTGTACATAGGTATGCACACACTACTCCACAAGACTTAAATAAAAAGATACTTGTTCAAAGAGAAAAGAACATAAAGTGTAAATATGTTGACCATGTGTATTTAAACTCATACCCACATGGGCGCTCTATTTGTTATGGGAATAAATACTCATCACTTTTAATATAATGTTTTCGTAGTTAATCTTATATCTTTTATTAGAAATTTTATCAACATCTGTTCACAATGTTTTCAGTACTGCATACTGAAATCATGAGATTGAATAACAAAAATATGTTTCTATTTCTTTTCAATAAACATAAATAATATGTTTTAAAGTATTTAAAATAAAAATTGACCAAGTATTTTTGGTAAGATGGAAATATGTTATGCTTATTTTTTTAACTTATATTGAATTTAGGTTCAAAAGCCATACAACCACTTTTCGCAACTATTTGCGTACGTTTCAAACCTGAACCATAACCATTACATGTTGGATTTAGTTTACATTCATAATCAAAACGATATCAGAAAAAGTATTAGCACTTTAAAATCTATAGTGTACTTCATTGACTATTCTTTAATACAGCACCAAATGGGATTGGATCCTTTATCATTACAGAATTTAAATTTCTTATGGTATATGAATGGGAAATTAATTTAAGTTGTTCAAAACTGACTTTTGTACCCTACAGCTTTATGTGCAGCAACTTAGGGTATTTAATATTTTATTTTACAGATTATTAAATTCAAGAGAAAACAAATAAGAAAACGAGAATTTTATAACAGAAAAACAACACTTAGCAGAAGTTGTTTAGAATGTTTAGATGATATCACCAAAATTAAATTAACCCACAGTGAACCAAAATCCTGAAAAGCTGGCCAAGATGTCAAAAATCATGTGACTTAAACAAAAAGTTGGTATATTGGGGTTTTGGAAGTAGCTGATTACGAATCTGATATCGAAATAACTGTAAATAGCAATAACAGAACAAAAATAGCAAACTTGAATATCAAAAAATGTTAAAATTCGACGAAAGTTGATATGTTAAGATTTTTAAGGTTGCTATGAAGAAAAGTAACAAAATATTATACATTTTCGTACATTAAAAAGAAAGCATCTTTATTTCATAGGCAAAAATCGAATTTAGTATCAGACTCGCAATGAATGTCAGAATCAATGTAGGTTCCTGAAAATTTACTATTGAAATCGGTATGTATCTCATCTGTAGTTGCACCATGAATTGTTGAAGGTTTTAATAATCGATGGCTTCTGGTGAAAATGATTTGAATGACTTTTGTGGCAGTTTTCTTATACTAAAGATATATGGATCCGAAGTGACTATCTGCCGATGGAAAACATCATACATGGTAGATTCTTTTGAGCACTTCCGCGATAAATCTTCAAGAAATCTTTTGATCTCCTTATTGCGTAATTCCTGAGTATCCTCTGATAACTGCTCTATTGGTAATAAAGCGGAGCTATAATTTCTGGCCCGTAAATTAATAATTTATGTACTGAAGTCGGCATGTAGTACCATGGGTATAACTCGACAAATTTCCGCGCAGTTTCCAAAGCATATTCTCGAAACTCGTTGCATTTAATATTGAAATCACTTGAAATAGTTTGTAAAATTACATAAAACCGATTGATTATATATTCCGAGGCGCCTGTTATTGTACTAGATATATTCGAGTTTTCAAAGAACTTCGAGTTGTATTTTTATCATTGGTACTTCGGTAACTTGGCTTTGGACGATCGAATTTAGTCCAAATTGTAAACAGAATCCTTTTAGAATAACCCTTTTGCATTCTTCCGCAATTTTTTTCTCCTCCTCGGTACGTGCTTGCCATTTCTTAATCTTCAGTCTATATGGTAAATGCAAACAACATTCAAAAAGACTTATCCAGTCGTGCAATGTCGGTATTTCAAATCGCAGATTAGTTTCAGAAACTTTTTTCTGCAGAATCTCATCTATATTATTGAAATCCTTGGATGTAGCTCCGCACAAGTAACAACGTAGAGTTGATTTTGTATCTAATACTGCATTGCAAACTTTATTGTCTATCATCGTAAATGTCATACTATATTTAATGCAGACCTCCATTCCATGTAGTTGTGTTGTGAAAGGAACAAGCGATTTTATTTGTTGTTCAATGGCAAGCGATCGTTATCGAAACAAAGAGCACGAAGCGCTTGTACAAAAATTTATAGCAAAATACAAAGGCAGATAAAAGCAGCTATAATCTTACTGATCCGAAAGAGAAACATATAATCTAAAAGATAGAATTAATTAGATCTCGGAATAAGGTGGTATACATAACTATTTGACTACTTAAAAATATAATTCTTTCAAAATGTATCATTTCTTAAAGACAGATTCAACTGAAAAAAAAGTAACACAAAAAACAAAATGTTAATATACTTTTTTCAATTATGCATACTTCTTGGAATAGAATCCATTTTAGAAGATTTGATTTCCGCAATCCATTTTCAAAATAAATTTATAAAACCATACTAATAAAATCTCCGTTACTTTTCACTGTCACAACTGTTTCGTACGAAGGACAACTTTGGATTGAACTGGAAATTCAGGTATAGGAGACACAAATCTGAGGTTGGCAACATTTGATGGGGAATTTAGTTCTCTTTCCGAAACACTAACACTATTTTCGAAAATTTAATATTAATTTTTGACTTTTGGCCAGCTTTTCGGGATTTTGGACGACTGTGGAACGCATCGCCTTGATGTTTACCTCGACATGACTCGGAATTCCATTACATCTTCAGCTATAATTTTCAAAATTGAATCGAATCTTGTTATATCAAACGAAACAATTGTTTATCATATATTAAATTATCAGCTACGGGATTCGGGATGAAATTTTTGCATACTGTAATTATCGTTTACCATCAGATTGTAGAAAAATATTAATAAATTGTTTTTAGTATATTGAAACTTGGTTGCGCATTTGATTTGAGACTTAAAAAACACAATGTTTGAATCTTCAGACATTTACACAAATACTAATCAAGGCCAAACGTAAATCGTTCGTAGGAACTTTCTTTGCATCCTCAACCGATAAAGCGTAACGAGCAAATGGTCGAATTGAAATGACAACCAAGGGTCGAAAACCTAGAACGGAACAGCAGGCGCCAGGTATTATGTGTGAACTTCCTTATCACGGTATAGTAAAACGACCCTGTTAAACATAGGTGAAAATACTCGTATGTATTACCAGCTTAAGAATTTATATAAACTGCTTTCAATGAATTTAATGAAGAAAACAACCCAGATGCTTCACAATATGCACAACCCTATGATTTTCCAACATGATAGAAAATAACAAACATAATACAGGGTGTGTCGTTTCCAAAGCGACTTGAAACTAAATTAATTTATGATTTTCATGTCTAGAAAAATTTACGTTTCAAGTTATAAATTTTTTAGGTAATAATGTAAAAAATTTTAGTGATATATTTATGGAAGTAAGCTCTCAGATGTGTCATTCGAATTTCCTTTACGCTAGATTGATAAGGTAAATGTGTAATCATCTATCTCAATGGTTATCAATCACCATCATCAATCTGAAGCTAAAATAAATGTAGATCAGAAACAATATCATGCACAACCCATTATACAAAGGTTTTTAGTAAAAATAACATTAAACTTTTTGATATTGTCGGAGACTTTTACGGCCGGAGTCATTATAAATATTTATGGTTCCGGGTTGAAACCGTGTCATTTTATAAATTAAGGACGACGTTTCGCCCTCTTTTGTAAGGGGCTTCATCAGGACAAGAAAATAAATAAGTAATAAAATAAAAAACAATAAAAATATAAAAAGATAATATTAAGTAGACAAGTTTAAGTGTAAAGAGAAGAGTTACTCCTGAACTAGCAGACCCACTAGCCCATTCAAAGCCAAAAGGTGCCTTGTGGCGAAGTAACTCGTGAAAGTAGCGAAAGTAGTAGTTTATATAGGGCGAGAATTTGATGCATGAGCGATCATGAATAGAGAGGAGGGTCGTAGCGGATCAGTAAACGTCACGGTTCTGCGTTTGTGAACACAGGTTTGTTTTCCAAATGGGGGAAAGTAGTTGCCATTGTCTTTGTTTAGGTTATTAGAATTTTTATTGATTTCTATGGATTCTCTAATTTTTCTATTGTAGAAAAATGGAATTCTGGCAATTAGTTTCGTCTTGTCAAAGTTGATGGTATGGCCTGTTTCATATTGGTGTTCGGCCACCGCTGAGCGATTGTATTGGCTTGTTCTTAAGCATCGCCTATGCTCGTTTAGTCTAGTCTGTACTGACCGTCCTGTTTCTCCTATGTATACTAAACCGCAACTGCAAGGTATACTATATACGCCTGGGGCTTTAAGACTACTTTCGAAATTTTTTGGGGTTGGTAAAATTAGTGAAATTTTATTGGTGGGTTTATAGATTGTTTTGATGTTGTGTTTACGTAGAATTTTGCCAATTCGGTCAGTTACTCTGTGTATATATGGAAGGATTGCTAAAGAACGTGTATCGGGATCACAGCGTGGTTTGGGGGTTCGTGTAGGATGCAGATGCCGGTTTTTACTTTGCCGATCTCTGAGTTACGATAGCCGTTTTTTATTAGACTTTTTTATAAGATGGGTCGGTTCATTAGATAAGTGTTCTGGTTGTGAAATCTTAATTGCACGATGGACTAAAGAGTTGAATACCGATGATTTTTATTTAGGATGATGATGTAACGAAGCATGTAGGTATCTGTCTGTGTGTGTGGGTTTTCGATATACGGAATGACCTAGTGGCCCGTTAGGTCGGCACTCCACCAGAACGTCAAGGAATGGCAGAGTTCCGTTCTTTTCAATTTCTATAGTAAACTTATTATCTTTATGTTGATTGTTTATGTGATCTAGAAAATTATTGAGGGTTTGATGTCCATGGGGCCAGATTACAAAAGTTTCATCTCCATAACGGAGCCAAGTTTTTTGGTTTAAGGTCTGTGGATTCTAGAGTCATGGATTCCAAAGACTCCATGAATATATTGACCACAATAGGGGATAGAGGTGAGCCCATTGGTGTACCCATACCTTGTTTGTAAAATTGTCCGCCGAAGACAAAATAGGTAGAAGTTAAGCATTTTTCAATGAACGTGGCCAGGTACTCAAATTCGTTTTCTTGAGGTAGGAGTTGTTTAATAATGAAGACAGTGTCCATGACAGGTACGTTTGTAAATAGGGATGTTACGTCAAAATTTACTAGTATATCATTAGGGCCTAGCTCAATATTTGCAATTAGTTCTATGAAATGAGTGGAGCTTAAAACATTAGTAGGGGTGTTACCAGAATAAGGTTTTAAGAAATTTGCCAGATGGTAGGTTGGCGAGTCAATTGAGCTAACTATCGGACGCAGAGGGACATCAGGTTTATAGACTTTAGGAAGGCCGTACAAGCGAGGTGGTTTAGATTCGCGAGGTAATATGCGTTTTTGGATAGTTTTAGAAATATTAGAGAATTTGATAAGTGCTGAAATTTCCCGTTCAAGCTTTGAAGTGGGGTCTTTTGTTGTAGGAGTGTAGGAATCGTCTTCTAATAATTGTTTAATCTTTTCTTTGTATTCTGTACGGTTTAGAATCACAGTCGCAATCCCTTTGTCTGCAGGGAGTATAACAATTTTCTTGTTTGTTCGTAGGTGTTTTAAGGCCGTCATTTCTTGCTTTGTCGCATTTTTGTTAGGATTTTTGGCATGTCGGAGAAATTTAGTTGTTTCAAAGCGAATTAAGTTTGCATCGTGTTGGGGTAGAGATCGGATCGCTGATTCCACAGAGCTAATGATTTCCTGTGTGGGAATTTTTCTGGTTGCAATTGAGAAGTTTAGTTCTTTGGACAGATTTTAATTCATTTTCGGATAAGATATGTTCTGATCGGTTTATGACGGTATTAAAGGACACAGTTTTTGGGTAAGATGTTTTTCAGGGTGTGAAAGGTTCTTGGAAAGTTGTAAGAATTTGCATAATTGGGACTCCACATTTCAGCACTAAACAAATTCTCTAATATTCCCAAAACTGTCCAGAAACGCATAATGCCTCGCGAATCTCAACCACCTCGCTTGTACGGCTTTCCTAAAGTCCATAAACCTGATGTCCCTCTGCGTCCGATAGTTAGCACAATTGAATCGTTAACCTACCATCTGGCAAAATACCTGGTTTTAAGATAGGTCAGTTCATTAGATAAGTGTTCTGGTTGTGAAATCTTAATTGCACTGTGGACTAGAGAGTTGATTACCGATGATTTTTGTGAAGGATGATGATGTGACGACTCATGTAGGTATCTGTCTGTGTGTGTGGGTTTTAGATATACGGAATGACCTAGTCGCCCGTTAGGTTGGCACTCCACCAGAACGTCAAGGAATGGCAGAGTTCCGTTCTTTTCAATTTCTATTGTAAACTTAATATCTTTATGTTGATTGTTTATGTGATCTAGAAAATTATTGAGCGTTTGATGTCCATGGGGCCAGATTACAAAAGTATCATCTACATAACCGAGCAACTTTTTGGTTTAAGGTCTGTGGATTTTAGAGTCATGGATTTCAAAGACTCCATAAATATATTGGCCACAATAGGGGATAGAGGTGAGCTCATTGGTGTACCCATAGCTTGTTTGTAAAATTGTCCGTCGAAGACAAAATAGGTAGAAGTTAAGCATGCGTGGCCAGGTACTCAAATTTGTTTTCTTAAGGTAGGAGTTGTTTAATAATGGAGACAGTGTCTATGACAGGTACATTTGTAAATAGGGACGATACGTCAAAACTGACTACTATATCATTAGGGCCTAGATCAATATTTGCAATTACTTCTATTAAATGGGCGGAGTTTAAAACATTAGTAGGGGTGTTACCAGAATAAGGTTTTAAGAAATTTGTCAGGTATTTTGCCAGATGGTAAGTTAGCGAGTCAATTGTGCTAACTATCGGACGCAGAGGGACATCAGGCTTATGGACTTTAGTAAGACCGTACAAGCGAGGTGGTTTAGATTAGCGAGGCATTATGCGTTTTTGGATAGTTTTGGGAATATTAGAGGATTTGATTAGTGCTGAAATTTTCCGTTCATGCTTTGAAGTGGTGTCTCAATTATGCAAATTCTTGCAACTTTCCAAGAACCTTTCACATCTTGAAAAAACATCTTACCCGAAAACTCTGTCTTTTAATACCGTCATAAACCGATCAGAACATATCCTACCCGAAAATGAATTAAATATCCTGTCCAAAGAATTAAACTTCTCAATTGCACCCAGAAAAATTTCCACACAGGAAATCATTAGCTCTGTGGAATCAGCGATCCGATCTCTACCCCAAGACGATGCAAACCTATTTCGCTTTGAAACAACTAAATGTCTCCGACATGCCAAAAATCCTAACAAAAATGTGACAAAGCAAGAAATGACGGCCTTAAAACACCTACGAACAAACAAGAAAATTGTTATGCTTCCTGCAAACAAAGGTAATGCGACCGTGATTCTAAACCGTACAGAATACAAAGAAAAGATTAAACAATTATTAGAAGACGATTCCTACACTTCTATAACAAAAGACCCCACTTAAAAAGCTTGAACGGAAAATTTCAGCACTTATCAAATCCTCTAATATTCCCAAAACTATCCAAAAACGCATATTACCTTGCAAATCTAAACCACCTCGCTTGTACGGCTTTCCCTCTGCGTCCGATAGTTAGCTCAATTGACTCGCCAACCTACCATCTGAGAAAATACCTGGCAAATTTCTTAAAACCTTATTCTGGTAACACCCCTACTTATGTTTTAAACTCCACTCATTTCATAAAACTAATTGCAAATATTGAGCTAGGCCCTAATGATATACTAGTCAGTTTTGACGTAACATCCCTATTTACAAACGTACCTGTCATAGACACTGTCTCCATTATTAAACAACTCCTACCTCAAGAAAACGAATTTGAGTACCTGGCCACGCTCATTGAAAAATGCTTAACTTCTTCCTATTTTGTCTTCGACGGACAATTTTACAAACAAGCTTCGGGTACACCAATGGGCTCACCTCTATCCCCTATTGTGGCCAATATATTCATGGAGTCTTTGGAATTTATTGCTCTAGAATCCACAGACCTTAAACCAAAAAGTTGGCTCCGTTATGTAGATGACGCTTTTGTAATCTGGCCCCATGGACATCAAGCGCTCAATAATTTTCTAGATCACATAAACAATCAACATAAAGATATTAAGTTCACTATAGAAATTGAAAAGAACGGAACTCTGCCATTCCTTGACGTTCTGGTAGAGCGTCAACTAAATGGACGTCTAGGTCATTCCGTATATCGAAAACCCACACACACAGACAGATACCTACATGCGTCGTCACATCATCATCCCTCACAAAAATCATCGGTAATCAACTCTCTAGTCCACCGTGCAATTAAGATTTCACAACCAGAACACTTATCTAATGAACTGACCCATCTTAAAACCAGTCTTATAAAAAACGGCTATCGTAACCCAGATATCGGCACAGTAATAAACCGTTATCTGCATCCCACACGAACCCCCAAACCACGCTGTGATCCCGATACACGTTCTTTAGCAATCCTTCCATACATACATAGAGTAACTGACCGAATTGGCAAAATTCTACGTAAACACAACATCAAAACAATCTATAAACCCACCAATAAAATTTCACAAATATTACCAACCCCAAAAGATTCCGAAAATAGTCTTAAAGCCCCAGGCGTATATAGTATACCTTGCAGTTGCGGTTTAGTATACATAGGAGAAACAAGACGGTCAGTACAGACTAGACTAAACGAACATAAGCGATGCTTAAGAACAAGCCAGTACAATCGCTCAGCGGTGGCCGAACACCAATATGAAACAAGCCATACCATCAACTTTGACAAGACGAAACTAATTGCCAGAATTCCATTTGTCTACAATAGAAAAATTAGAGAATCCATAAAAATCAATAAAAATTCTAATAACCTAAACAAAGACGATGGCTACTACCTTTCCCACATTTGGTAAACAAGCCTATGTTTACAACAGCAGAACCTTGACGTTTACTGATCCGCTACGACACTCCTCTCTATTCATGATCGCTCATGCATCAAATGCTCGCTCTATATAAACTACCACTTTCGTTACTTTCATCAGATACTTGGCCACAAGACAACTTTTGGCTTTGAATGGGCTAGCGGGTCTGCTAGTTCAGGAGTAACTCTTCTCTTTACACTTAAACTTGTCTACTTATTTTTATTATTTTTTATTTTATTACTTATTTATTTTCTTGTCCTGATGATGCCCCTACAAAAGTGGGCGAAACGTCGACCATGATTTATAAAATGACACGGTCTCAACCTGGACCATAAATATTTATTAAACTTTTTTCCCAAAATTTTATAAGCACTAAAGGAAAGCGTATTTTACGATCATACAGTATTGAAAAAAAAAATTTAAATTCAGTTTATTTAAAATTTAAATGTTTAAACAATTTTGTGTGGTACGGGCCCATAAGTTGCAGCTTATGTAGCCTCTGCTTAAAAAAGACCCTGTTTTAATTATAAAGATAATTTTAATTGTTTATCAATACTTTTAAAATTTTATTGATAATTAACCGGAATTAAGCACTAGAAAGGAATGTTCGCAGAAAATATGTGTAACAAATAAAGTACTCGTATTCATATTTTTCAAATCTGCATAAAAAAGTGTTGCGGAGCTTTTGGTTCAGTGGTTACGGTTGTTTGCTGTCTGATCAAAACCATTCTAGAGAGAACGGTAGTCCTTCAGAATTCTTTGTGCGACACCGCTGATATAATTGGATGTCATTGCTGCATGAAACAATAATTACAAGCACCAGAACCGGATTTATTTACAGTCATCATGTCTATAGCGGCAAGTTCTACAACACAAGTACATACTGATTTCCATCTGAAGGTTTAAAGAATTCACAGTATTAGGACCAGCGCTATTTATTTACTAATTTGCCTTTAAAGCGATATCTAAATATTTTAGGCTTCATTAACATTCCGAAATTAATTTTACAAACGCCAAGCCTGCCCTTACGATGCGTTCTGTATTACCATATCAAGTATACTCTGGTTATAAATACAAAGATAACGACGCCGTTCTAGATCAAAGTTCCGCTATGTAAGTGCTCCACTACAGCATGCCAAAGGAAACTCGAACCTCTTCAGCATGCATAAAATCTATATTGATTGTCCTTGCGGATTTAAAAATTTTTCAGAAATACATTTACGTTTTAATACCTAGATAATTATACTAATGAATTTCTGAATTAAATAGAAAACTTCCCTCTGTGAAATTCGCATTCAGCAAGCAAAAACGGGATAAGATGTTATCACCTCATGCTTTTTGCCAGATTAGTTTGGTGAATATATTTAATGGAACTTGTAGTTAAGGAGTAAGTATTTTCAGGATAAAGGCTAAACAAACATGTACAATTTCATTAAGTAAACATGCCGTCGGTATTCTAATACCTTTATTTTAAGATGTTGTACACACACTTTGCATAATTTTCTTGTACCTATTTGGTTTTGAAAATTGACATCCATTACGAAGGTGTTTGTAAAAACAATATTAAAGTGATAAACTTTACCGACGAATGAAACTTTACCATTAGCAAAAATAAAACGACACAAACACATTATGTGCGTGATTTTGATTTAGAGAATATTCTATAATTTCAGTTCCTATTCTCTGCTTTTAATAACGGGTACTGAACGTAACTCCTATCGCTATTAAAGATTTGATTAACTTCTTTAAAAAAAAATAAAATTTTTAAGAAAATGTCGTTTAGGTTAAAATTATAGAATATTTTACGAAAAATCCAAAAGAAACTCCGGTAAGTGACTTTTTAAATGCTGCAAAGTGTTGGACTTAGCCGTAAGTCTGCCGGTTCCGAAAGCGATGATTCCTCGTCGACAATTATTTGGATTTTATCAATTTTCATTTGATTACTTTTTAGTTTGCATGGTTTAGTAAGGAATAATGTTGTTACGTCCAATTGTACCCTGCTAAATACTTTCATTCGATTTATGATTCTGTTTAAATATTCATACGCTTCCACTTCGAATTCTGTGTAACTATCTACTTTAGGAGACGCCCCTGATCACGCATGATAATTTAATAAATTGATTTATTCCTATAAAACCCATCATAATACAATTGAAATAAGTGTTTGTTCAACACGCAGTAAAATGTTATTAGTGTATTTAGTTCAAATCAAAGTACATCAATCTGTCTTTGTTGGTTGATATAACCCGGTTATCTTGAATCTTTGCTTTCTGAAAAAATATGTTCGCTTTAATTAAACATACTAGTATGAGTTTGAATAGAAGAGCTTTTCTACATGTGTGATTAACAAAGGCGATTTGATTCGCATTTACCTGTGCTTTTTATCTATTTATGCATTAAAAAGACTTAAGACGCGTTCTTTTAACATGTGGTATCCTAATATTTCAATCGATTATTATATCGTTATCTAAACTGAATTAACTTTGATTCTGCTTTTCGTCTTAGCGTTTGCTTTCTGCTTGGCTAATTCTATTACTCCAGGCGCGATGCGTGTCTTTCACGAGAAACTTATATCTCCGCTGCATCGGTAAGTTTTTTACGTGCTTATTAATACCAGTAGGGTTACATTTTTTTTAGCTTTTTACGTAGGCCCAATTGCTTTTCTGCTTAGGCCCGTTATTTCAGATATGGTCCTGACTGCCGTAAAAACAACCCCTTAGTGGGCGAGGTCACGATGTCTTGTTGGTACAATTCCGCGGATGATTAAGCGTGCAAGATAGAGAGAGAGAACGATGTTAGCCGTTTCACATCGACGGATTTAGATACAAGATAAGTACCTCGACATGTGGAGGTAACTATTGATCTTTTCTCCTTATCTTGTTTGTCCACTTTTTGCTATATTCGTAACAAATGAACCACGGAGAAATTCATGTTGGATTGCGCCGACGAACAAAACCAGTTTACAAAACCCGTTCAAAAACTAGCTTTACTAGTTTTTTTTTGTGTACTTTAATTTACTTATTGTGTCCAACTTAAAAAGCTTTATCTAGAAGAAACCATTTTTATTACTTTTTGTTTATGACTGATAATTTTACATGTAACCTTACGAAATGCGCAGTTTGTATCAAGATTATAAAAATTGTCCGTAAAATATCTCTTTTTCTTAAAAAAAACGGTATACATTTGTGTTAATTGGTAATAAAA
Source organism: Platerodrilus igneus (assembly GCA_036346225.1). Classification (NCBI taxonomy): domain Eukaryota; kingdom Metazoa; phylum Arthropoda; class Insecta; order Coleoptera; family Lycidae; genus Platerodrilus; species Platerodrilus igneus. Next base: position 564,635 of record JARFIW010001411.1, read on the forward strand.
ATTCAATCGCGATATACCTTTTCTTGTCTATTTGAACCACCCCACTCTCCGCATTTGCAGTTAGCCCGGTATTTCTAAATTTTCTTTATTTTTTTTTATACATGACCATGATTTGTGAGGACCCTTACTTCACTTTTCTTTTCGTTTCTGTCTGACACGTGCGTTTCACCTTTACAAATTTGACAAACCCAACGTGTAGTCTAGATTTTATTACTTAATTTCTAGCCGCGATTTATTTCTGTGCTCAATGTTTTGTCCCAATACTTCTTCACGTTTAACCTATTGTAGATTCCTGTTTATTTTCGGTGTAGCATTTACTTAGGATTTATTTTTCTTTTTATTATTTTCATGCGGATTATCAGACATGCGTTTTTGCTAGTAATCCCAATTACAGTCGAAACCGCTAGCGCCATACTATTGTTTGCTTTGTAACATGTTTAATTTGATCAATAGTTATTCGCATTAAATTACGAGGATAATGCGCTAAGCGTGCTTTATTTTTTATTAAGGTTCCATATAGTACATAACAAAACGCTTCGTTTTAATAATCTTCTTATAGTAAAATATCTGTGTCACATAAAGTTATTTTGGCGAGCACCTCTATGCAATCTTGCTTCTATCGTATTTCCCCACCTCTAACGTCGCTATCGTTCGTTTCTTGCTTTGTAGAGTTAGTCGCTCCCTAGCAACGAATTTATCAAGATGTATTCTAGGCTAGAGGCGTGCGACCTTCGGTTGAACTATTTGTGTGAGTGGTTTAAGTCATGCTAGACTTGAACAAATTTCAGTAACTTCTACTAACGGTTTGTAATTTATGCATTGTACGAACTTAATTTTGTTTCATTTATTTAGCGCGCCTACGAAAAACTATAGAGAAGTACAAGTGAAGATTTTGGTTTTGAATGCTGTCGTCCTAAGTTTGAAATGGTTTGTAGTATTGTTTGGAGTTTATGAAATTTCCGTTCGGATTCGTCTTGGAGAAACAGAGGCAGTTTGGTTCGTTATTACATTTAAGAAATTTTTTTTGCATGTGGTTAGAAAGTCGTTAAAATTTTACAAACAGACGGTAATATAAAAAGCACGAAATTTGCTATCATGTTTACGAACATATAATCTGTTTCATTTTCAATTACTGTTGAACTGGTTTTACAAGCCGTAGAAAGAAATTTTGTCAAGTTAGGTTTATATTGAAAGCAGATGTTTCGTGCAGCTTTCCTAAAATTCAAATTATACATTTATCAATCTTGAAGTTAGCTATCATTCACAGATAAATTATAAAAACTAAGTATAAAAATTTAAATACACGCTGCGTAATAATTATGAAACTGTAATCTACCTGATAAGATCTGCCCAGGATAGAAACGTTAGTTCAATGCATTGTGGTTACAAATTATTTTGGTCAAATGTTTAAAACAAGTTTATGTTTAGAGAGCAGTCTTTTGCTTTAAAAAGACAAAATTTTGACTTTGTTATAAACATTATTGTTGAGAATTTTACATGTTAAAAGGTTATGATTTTTGCAAAAGAAAGTTTTTTATTTCAGTAAACAATTAGTCAAACTTTGAGACTTTTATTTTGGTCAAATGCGATCAAATCTAATAACATAAAGGTAGAATTTTTGAGTAATAATTTTGTGCCCATATCATACTCGATATACATTTTTTATTTTTGATACTTTTATAGGACACAAATGGTGTTCTACATTTTATTTATTTAATCTTTGTAATTTCTTACAGGAGCTGCGTCTTATTTTTATAAGACAGGTTTTTGTTAACGAAGGCGATCGTTTTATCTTTGGGTTTCCACGTCCGCCCTTAGAATTGTGCTTTGCTCTTATCGTGATTATCAGGACTTGGTGGCGCCTATTTAACTTTGTTTAGCTTTGGTTTGCAAACAAAATTCGACTCCCCCCCTACTTCTTATTGTTCTACCCAGGAATAGACCCCTAGCTATGTCGGAAGATTTTTGTTCACTGGCGCCCATTTAGAAAATTAAGTTTCACTAACGCCCATCATCATACAACAACAAGAAAAATTCGTAACACGCGTCCAAACCATCATAAAAAAAACTACAAAAACAGTAACAGCTGTCTACCGTTAAGTTTAATACAATTTTGAGGTAATCCTTTTTACGTCCTTACCAAATTTAATTGTTTTTTAGGTATAATTTAGGTGTATTTTAATTTATCCTGCTGTTCCTAGTAGGTTAATTTTTTTATTTATAATTTTTTGTTTATTTGTTACTTGGGCATTGGATGTCAATAAACCACTGAAACCAGAGCTGCAGTACAAACTATCTTCTCGTGGATTTGACCAGAATATTAAAGTAGAGGGGTTGCATAAAGCCTTTTGAAACGCTATTAAAATAGAAGCGAACAAATCGTTAACTAAAATTGCGTATACCATAGCTTTCGAAGACGATCATGAGGCTATTCAACGCACATTTACAGAACTTGAATCATCCTCTGACGAATTCGCTGGGGATATCACTAATAGTTAGTTTCCGCGTTTATGGTTCTTATGGGTACATACGCAGCGACGCTGTAAACTGATAGCGTCTAAATCTGATGAGAAAGCCCTTATAAAAGATAAGATACTACTTGCTTTGCAAATCATCCGTTCCGATGTTGAAACGACCGCTAAAAAATTAAAACGTGTCACTTTTTCTGATTTTACTCAGCAGCCCGCTTCTAGCCCACAAACTTTTAATAAATCCGCTACAACTACTGAAGAAGTACTTCATCTTTTTTCGAATTGAGTGTCAGAAATGGATACTTCCGTTGTTACCAATCCTATAGCTTCTACTAAATGGTATCCGATTACTAAATTAAATATCTCATTCTCTGGTAAAGGATCTCTACCCGAATTTTTGATAAGTATAAATGAACTCAGCATTTCTAGTAATATTTCTACATAAAACTTTTTCTTTTTACTTCTGAATTACTTACAGAGAAGGTTCTACTAATCTTTCAAGCGAATCAAAGTTCTCTCACTTGTGGGAAAGGTGTTGTCGATTTACTACAGCCGAATAAATTTTACCTGTTGATTATAATAAACGCCTAATAGACGAAATAAATTCCACAACTATGGATCCTACTGAGACCATTGGCGTATACATAGCGTTTAGTCCCGTATTATCAATCTTCTTTAGCACTAGTAGAAAATACTTACTTCCATTGTACATTTACTATCTATGGGGGAAAATTAGAATTTAGTAAGACACTTTCAGACCTCCACTTTCTAGTACTACTCTTAATTTGTTGAAACCTTCCTTAGCATACACGCGTTCTGCGTCTACGATTACCACTTCAGTAGTTACTTTTACTAATCCTACCTCGACCAAACAGGCTTTACGGACCAGTTTACACCCAGTTGCTGCTTACCCTTCACTTAACCTATAACTCTCTTATTACTAAAATTTCGAATACTACTCGAGGAGCTTTAGCCTCGAGCATTAAGTGCTGGAATTGTCTCCTCTCTGTGTCCATCGCTAACGTCCACATTGTTATGGTTGCGATAAACCCAATATCACCCTCCACAACTGTTCTGATTGTAAGAAGTCTTTAAACTACAGGGCGAGTCATTAAGTAAAGATCACGACTCATTGGCCCCTAAGTTGACCTTATTTGATTCATTGACGACGAATGTTGCGGATTGCAGCGCTCTAATTTAGGACAATCGATCTAAATGTTTTCAGGATTTTATTTTAGCCAATGTTGGAAGCGATGAAAGAACGTTAGAATTGTTAGATTCTGGTGCTTCCCGCACAATTATTGAAGGACCCGGATGGAAAATTCTTTTTACTATTTGTTTACTTCTTAATCCATCTAGAACCCATAACTGTACTGTGGCCAATAGTCAGTCTTGTGAAGTATTGGGATCCCTTAGTTACCCACCTCGGTAGAATCAAAACACATTTTAATTAATGCTTTAGTTGTTCCTTCTGTCGCACAGACACTAATACTTGGAATTGACTTTTGGAAAGTTATGGGTGTAGTTCCTGATTTGCATACTGGACAATGGTCTTTTGGTGCCACTGGCGATCTGTCTATTGACTCCATTGATACTTTTGACGATCTTGACGCTACTAAACGGTCGGAATTATCTAAAGTAATTGATCAGGTTTTTCCTTCTGATTAAACTACTCCTTTACGTTGTACGAGTTTAATTGAACATCAGATTGAAACTACTGCCAAACCCATCTAACTAGGGTTCTCTCCGTTTTCTCCGGTGTTATGGAGTTATGTCGACAAGGAGCTGCATGAGATATTAAAAAATAATGTGTTGAAACCATGTAATAGTCCGCGGTCAAGTCCAATTGTTATCATGCCTAAGAAAGATGGTACTTATCGTTTCTGCACTGATTTTCAAAAAGTTAATAGTAAAACTGAGAAAGATGCTTATGCACTCCGCTATATTTCCACGAATTTAGACGGTGTACGCATGCCAAATTTTCGTTATCTTTTGTTTATGAGAGTAGAGATTTTGGCCGACCCTGGAACAGATCCACATTCCTCCCGATCCACATTCCCACCGATCTACATCCTCCCGAAACACATCCTCCCGATCCACATTCCACCCGATCCACATCCTCCCGATCCACATCCTCCCGATTCGCCCGAATCATATCTAACCTAGGTTAGAGTTTTGTTCGGCTAGCCATATTCAGATCCACCTCCACCCGATCTATATCTAACCTAGGTAAGAGTTTTCTTCAACTAACCACTTTAGCCTGATCTAGAACTTTTTGGACAATCTAACCCTGTTTGAATTTTTAAAATCGGACTATCCCTTACAAAGTTTCACCATGTTAAAGCCTCGTACCTTTAAAGTTTTTGTTTATTTAATTTAAACTCGATATTTAAATCCTTTTTGGTCACCCGAGATATACGCTTTAAACTGAAATTTTCCGACTACCTTCTACCTTAACACTGATCCTCCACCCAAGTTTTTAGCTAATGTATTTATAGAAATGTTATAACGTGGTCTAAAATTTACCCCAATATGCAAACCATTCAATTATTTTAAGAATAACACCAAAACTTTGAAACCAACTTAAAACATTTTTAATTCTTTTCTGCGAGATAATTTTAAGAAACCTAGTGAATTTTCAAAATAGAATCAACTCTAAAAAGCCCTATAGACAACCAACTATACATAGATTTCTCTCATACCTTAAAAATCAATTTAAGTTTTTGTAAATCAATTTAAACCTTTTGAAGGGAAACTTAATAAAACACTTTAAACGTTTACTAAGAGTATATTATGCTATTGTCTACAGGAAAGTCCTAATAAAGCAATTTTATTTTAAATAACTTCTACGTCATATTTTTGGAAATGGCAGGCTTGAATATTTTCTAAACGAATTACCAAGCGAAAGTACATGCTGAATGTTATTAAATTATCCATTAGTTTCTCATTTTATGAGCGCGGTTAATTATTATTTAACATCTAATTTATTTTAAATAAAGAAATCGAATACTTGACTAAATTCAATGATTCGCTCATTGCCGACTCATTAGTTTGAACAATCTGTATATCATTTGTTAAATGTACTTATTGACCTATTAACGTCGTTCACTAACCTAGGAATAATTATTCATTCGAGGTCAGTCGATTTCTTTGAGAGTGAAATTTCGTTTTCCATAATACAAGTAATATTTAATTGTATTTAACGGAATTAAAAATTGCCGCCGGCGTTACTACTCATTTGAAAAAATTCCCATAGAACTTTCCATAGATACTATTAACCGCATATTTGGTGACGCTAAAAGGAATGCAATTATCGGTTACACCGCTTTAAACCCCAGAATAATAAACAAGATAGTTTAATATGTCTATTAATAATTTTTGCTGATGCTGGCGATACAAATAAGTAAAACAAACTTTATCAAGAAATATTATGTTTTTAATAAAATATATACATGTATTAAACCGCTGTGATAACCAGAGTCTGGTGAATCTGGGATAGCCAAATCTCTAAAGATTTGCGTAAGCGATTGCCTCGCAGTCGCATCTTCTAAGTACTGGATGAGGTGGCATCTAATAATTTCCAACACTGTCAAGTCATTTAAATTGTTGCAATTATTAAACAAAGAAATACTCGCACGGCTCTCTTCCTTTAATAACGTTTGAATCCTTTCTTCGTCCGTCGTATTTCTACATACATTTTTTTATATCACCTATAAACTTTTCGTAAAATTTTGGAAAGTTTCGACACCTCAACTTCTCCATTTTATAACAGATTCATTCTTGCAAATTTAATGACTTGATGCACTCGTACTCAGGTAGTGCAATAACATTCTGATCTTTCGTAATTTCCATATTATGAAAATTTTCTTCATGGAATTTGTTCGCCACCCATACACTTCTATTAAAAGTTTCGGCAATCAGTTTCAATCTGAATTCACGATCCAGTTGTAGTTCTAAAACATCTCCATCAGAAAAACAATTCAATCTTACGTTTGCTGCTTCTTGGATAAATTGTATCATTTTAAATTCTAATTGAAAATTGGAAAACTTTCTCCATTTAAAGTAGTCCATTTTTATAGCATAATTTTGGCACATTCTACTATTGCAGATAATTTTTACGACTGGTTGCAGACCACCGTATAAATCAAAACCAACTTTTAAAAGATTTACCACTTGCAGGGAAGTTACAGATGGTTTGAAGTTTCTACCTAAAGTTATAGAATAATATAGCAGTACCAAGCACCATGCAATTAGAATGAATACCTTCTCCGTTAATTAACAGTAAAATTCATTGCAACTAAATTGCTCTAGCACTGCATTTAATAATCAATGATTCGCCGTTTAATCAAATTTCAAAAACGCGTTCGCTGAAAAATAATATACGTTTTACAAAACAACTACTTTTTGGGGCGGGCAAATTTGTTTAGATATTAAGATGAGAAGATTAAAGCGCCGACAGCATTGACCGTTGGATACCAACATCCTTTTACTAGTCCATGTTCGCCATGTTGGAGCCAGGACCACCATCTGAATCTTCTTTAGCATGCTCTGACCCAATAACGTCTTTGCAATTATCAAACTCGCATCCACAATTTTCTTCATTCCACTGGACCCTCACATCGACTTACACTTATTAATATTTATTTCTAAACAGAGCAATTTTTTCCAAAGATCAACCGGACCCATGCGTTTCAAATTCCTCTGATTTTGTTCTCATGGTTTCGCTTAAGAACTCGTACATATTTTCAAGATTATTAAAAGATGTTGTTACACACGATTCCTCAAAAGGTATATAGTGTGTGTCTACTCTACCTTATAGGCGGCAGAGCCTCGATAAATTATGAGGGGTTCCTGTTTAAAGTTTAAGCCCAGGGTAAAAAGGATGGTAAATGGCTTTGAGAAAAAAAGGAACCTCTAAAGAGATCTTCCAGCCAGCTAAGCATCTTCAACTTAGGGCAGAGCTATGAGCTAGGGTCGTAGGAGGGTATACGATAAAAAAAGAAGTTTTATTGGACGCCACCGTATCTTAATAAATGTTATAATAAGAATCTATCCGAAGATCTTTGAAAAGAAAAAAACTTTAGACGAGCAACATATAAAAAAATAATACTTACTTTTGACTCTTCAAACTGGAATGGGAACGACGTTCTCGTACAACCTGAAAATTTAATCACTTCTAAATATTTTTAGACTAGGGCTACGTTAGAGCCTAGTCACTTTATCACAAAAAAAATTAAAGTAAAGAAAAATCAAATAGCAAAAATTATGCCTAAAAAAATCTAAACCAACACTAATAACATCTCTCTCTTCACTACAAAAACTTCATAAATGTGGTTGTTTGCTTTTATAGAACAATTACTGCTGGTTTTAATAAAAAAAGACTTTATGACAACTTATTATTCTTTCTATTAATTTGTAAAAAAATATATATATACATCGCTTGTACAAAGTTATCTGTACGAAGACCTTCGAAACAATTACTTTATTAAGATCTAGTATTACTCTCTGAATACTCATAGGACATTTATAATTGAATAATTTAAGAAGATTTAAAAACGTATATTTAAGAAGCAGATAATCGTATTCGTTACAATGTTAACAAAAGAAAATCCAAAAGCCATTCTTAAAACTTTCTATTACAGATAATTTTTACTAATTACAGTTTAATTTTCGTAAACCACATTTCTAAATACATATACATAGTTTTTATTCTTAAGACTCCAATATTTGTTTATGAGTTTCTTCGAATTTTTGTTGAGAAGTAGTATATCCTTTTTTGTGTTCCACAAACTTCTTTCTTACGGCATCCTGCAAAAGATGAAGCTTACGTTTATTTGTAATAAAATCTTTAACGTCCGTCGTCATGAAACTTCAGATTGGGGCTAACCATTAACGTCCTCTTCTATATTTATATACCCATCGAAATTTTTCCTATATCGCCCCTTATCCACATCAAAATCTTTTACAATAGTAGTAAAACTAAGTTTCGGTCACCCCCACCCCAACACTGCAAGCACATTTCTGTAAATTTAAGGTATGACATGTCACCACTTATATGATCAAGAAAGATATGGCGAAGGTTTGTGTCAATCTGTTTCCATAATGCGATTACATTGGCCTTATCTCTGAGTCTATGTTTTAAGGCACTAGCGTAAGTTTGACATAGTAAAAGGAATCAATGATCTTATGTCGAAGACAGTTTCAGCTTATGAGGCAATTTCACTCTATAAGGCAATTTCACTCTATAAGGCAATTTCATTCTATAAGGCAATTTCACCCTATAAGGCAATTTCACTTTATAAGGCACTTTCACCCTATTCTAATGGAGATAAAATCAAGGAAATTTGCCATTAAAGCACCCACAACTAGACCTAGATCTGATGAAGCAAATAAAGGATGAGTTTAATATAATTGCAATATCACAAACGTTATACGCAACAACTAATTTTAAATAAATTGTCTTTGAAACTTAAATGGATGTTATGACTAAGTTTTTCATTACAGTGGTACTATATCTGGTTGAAACGAGAAACAGTGCAATTAAGGTGATGACGAGGACAAAATCGATGTGACTCCCAGCAGATGGGGTTGGACCTGTCTGTCCGTAGAGTCATCATAGTAAGTTACCAACTCAAAGGTACGACTTCGTAGAAAGTAACCCAACTAGGTCGGTTCATCATCAAACCTTCAAACCTACACAGTTGCATAAAAACAAGTATAATACTTCCATTTTATTCTTGTTATATGTTAAAACATGCTTACTCATAATAGAATATCCATACATACATACCTGACTGTGAATGCGATTAATCAATTTGTGGAAGATACTCAATCTATGAAAACTAGATTTGTTTTATTTTAGTTGACACGCTAAGATCCGATTTCAATACATCTATCAGCTTTTGGAATTTACTATGCCATATAGACCAAAGATAGTTGATTATAAATATGATAATCTCATACAAATAAATAATGTAACTAAAGCACCCTACAAAATTTTAATATCTATAACTGTTTAAGAGTTATAAGCAAAAAACCGAAAGGGAACTACATAGTAATTCGGAAATGCTTATATTGGTTGCGCCGCGCTCCAATTAAAAAAATATGTCTTGGCAAAATTTTGATGTCTATAACGGGTTTCGAGTTAGAGGCCTAGGTATAAAATTTCTAATTTTATGTTAAAATTTTTATAAGTCCGATCTACTAAAAATTATACCAAGTCCCAAAATATTCAAAATCTAAAGTAGTTACAAAAATGCCGAATGCATTCAACAACATTGTGGAATTTAAAAACATCCATAAACAGATGAGAACGCCGTTTGCGATTTATGCATAGAGTCGGTGCTTAAACCCATCAACTCTGTTGTTCCAGACACCTCAACTTCATTCACTAATAATGTGCAGGAGTATTATACACCTTTATAGCTTTGCATACTACATTAAATGCAGTTATGATGACAGGACATATGTCGGACATATGTCGGACACCACCATTTTGCTTACATTCTCTTGTTTAGAAACAGTTTTGCTATCCGATCTAAGTCGGATTAAAATCAGATCTAGGTCGGATAGGTAAGATTTAATCCGGTGGCAATTTTTAATTCCGGTAAATACAATTAAACATTACTTGTATTAGGGTAACGAAATTTCACTTTCAAAAAAATCGACTGACCTCGTATGAATAATTATTCCTAGGTTAGAGAACAACGTTAATAGGTTTATAAGCCTATTTAACAAATGATATACAAATTGTTCAAACTAATGAGTCGGCAATGAGTGAAACATAGAATCTAGTCAAGTATTCGATTTCTTTATTTAAAACAAATTAGATTTTAAATAATAATTAACCGTGCTCGTAAAATGAAAAACTAATGGCTAATTTAATAACAATAAGCATGTACTTTTGCTTGGTGATTCATTTAGTAAATATTCAAACCTGTCATGTTTAAAAATATGAAGTAGAACTTATTTAAAATTAAATTGCTTTATAGAACTATTGTGCAGACAATAGCATAATATACCCATAGTAAACGTTTAAAGTGTTTTATTAAGTTTCCCCTCATATGGTTTAAATTGATTTATAAAAACCTAAATTGATTTTTAAGGTATGAGAAAAATCTATGTATAGTTGGTCGTCTAAAGAGCTTTTTAAAGTTGATTTTATTTTGAAAATTCAATAGCTTTCTTAAAATTATTCTGCAGAAAAAAATTATAAATGTTTTAAGTTGGTTTCAAAGTTTTGGTGTTATTACGCGGCTTAAGCAGGGTGTAACTTTGTAAGGGATAGTCCGATTTTAAAAATTCAAACAGCGTTAGATTGTCCAGAAAGTTCTAGATCAGGCTAAACTGGTTAGTCAAAGAAAACTCTTATCTAGGTTAGATATGGATCGGGTGGAGGTGGATCTGAATATGACTAGTCGAAGAAAACTCTAACCTAGAATAGATATAAATAGGGCGGATTGGGAGGATGTGGATCGGGAGTATGTGAATCGGGAATAATTTGGATCGGGAGGATGTGAATCGGGTGGGGTGAGTGAGTGTAAGTGAGGAATGTGGATTGGGAGAAATGTGGATCGGGAGGATGTAGATCGGGAGAAAGGTGGATCGGGAGGAATGTGGATCTGTTCCAGGGTCGGCCAAAACCTCTACTTATGACTGGTACATTTTACATGTAACCATACGAAATGCGCACTTTGTATCGATATTATAAAAATTTCCGTAAAATATAACTCTATTTTTTAAAAAATAAAAATTTTTGTGTTTATCAATACTGAAAATTCGATTACAATGTACTTTTTTTTGTATATTGAAACCACCCCACTCTCCGCATTTGTAGTTAGCCCGGTATTTCTAAATTTTTTTTATCTTTTTTATACGTGACCGTGATTCGTGCGGGCCCCCACTTCGTTTTCCTTTCTGTTTCTGTCTGATCCGTGCGTTTTATCGTTACAATGAATAAAAATACAGTTTGTTCGCTTTCTTTTGACACAAAGAACTTCTGCTAAAGACAACTCGACGAAACATGACTAGCACAATCGAATCCGGGTTTGAAAGAGAACGGTTTTGCACCGAGGTGATTCGGGTGCGGGTCTAAATCATAGAGCTAGTGTCAGCAGACCGGAATGAATCGAAAAACCTAGAACGTATTATACCTGGAGATCTAGTTAACCCGTGGGAACCATCCCTGTCTTGACACTTAATGGGATAGGAATAAACTCAAGATTGTATTTCGATTAGATCCATTCAGTAGAGCTAGCAGGTGTATGATGATACATAGAAGTACAATTGCACGGAAAACATAAACGCAAATCGTGATTTTCACATTCTTTTCGTTATTATTTCGTATACAGGTCTTAAAAAAGTGTTGTCAGTAGGTTTACAAGTTATTATTAGGCTAAACTCACACGGACTATACATTAGCGATTATTTTGTAGTTGTGCTGTTGGCGAAATCAACCACTTTTGAACCACAATTCGTGGTTATTTGAAGTTGAGGGACACGACGATACAACTACACTACAACCACAAATATGATGCACATTCTATATTGCTATTTTACTTTTTTAATTTAGTCTGAGAATGAACTTAAGTCCCACGCATTCCATTTCTGCTACGACTAAGTAGTTTAATCAAATCATTCGGGCTTTGTGATTTCTACACAACTAAATAGTTTAGTCGTTTGCATCTGCATGCGTGCGGTCGTTCAGTCGAGCATTCAAACACTCAACGGAAACGCGCTTGCGTGTACGCAATAAGGAAAGTACTGTGTATATCCATTATTCAGTGAAAGGTTGACGCAAGTTTTGAAGAACTTATTGCATTGATTGGTATAACTGTACAACAATTAGATACTCAATGGTAAAGTGCTATTTCTTCGGAAAAACGGTTAAATGTTATATTAAGGTATGTAATACAAATGTTATTTTATGATAGGTTTAGTTTATCTTCCAGAAATAAAAAATTAAAATTTATTGAAATGATATATATATATATATATATATATATATATTGTTGTGTAACCTGGGACAGTCTCTGGAACACTCGAGCCTTCTAGTGGACCAACATAAAATTTTCAAAAGAAAAATTTTATAAAAAAAATTTCTTACCCTTTATTTTGGACGCCTTTGGATTTCTCTGCTCACCCTGGCTAGCTCAGCAATTGGCCTCTTCTTGAATACCTATCTTTAATTACATACTTCTCTCTCACACACATACCATCAAATGAAATTACCAAAACAATACAACAGCTATACAACTTTTTATTTACACATGTTAACAGATAAAATATTTACACTTAGGTACAAACGATTTGGTACAATTTTTACCAGCTCAATTATTAAATGCTTTAACGTCCTTGGTTTTTAAATTATTTTTACAAAAATTCTACATGATATGACCACAACTTATACTCTGAATAAACCTTTGTTTATCATCAATAAACCCTTTTTTAATAATCAAACTTAATTGTCCAGCAAATGTACCTTTTTAAACAAGTTTTAAAAATAATAAATACGCCACCAATAAGTCAAACACACAAACACCAAAATATTACCACAAATGTTTATACAAAACAGAAATTTAATGTTCGTTACCTGGAGTCACCTACGTTCCTCGTCACTGCTGCAGATGGCTACCAGAAACCCTCGTCGATGTGTCTATCTACTACGATGAAGTCTGGATCCACAGATCCCCACCATCTAATATCTCCGCTACCACCCAGATATTAGCTTCGGCTCAACAGTAACATTCCATACCAATATTTAATGCATACAAATTGCTTTCAGTTTGGCTTACCCCAAAATATCATCTCTTCATTTAACAATTTTGTCGTAGTAGCGGCACCTTTTATCTAAACAATCACCAACTTGTGCAAACACTTTTATAACTTGTGATCCGCTACTACAGCTTTTATGATTTTTAATAGGATGTTTAATGTAACTTTACTGAACAATAATTGCTAGCCGAAAGCTTTTACTATTATAAGTTGTAGATCTAAACTCGTATTTAGATCTTAATGGAAAGAAAAAGAGAGCTTTAATATATTCGTTTGTGTATTTATATTGTTATTACACCCCCACTCCCCCAGTGGAAACTGTTTCATATGTAAAGCTTGTTTTCGAAGCGGCTTCTTAAAATTTTGAACGTAGCCGACTATAATTTCTGAAAAATTTCTCCCGTCCGTCGTGCTGTTTACATAGAATTTCGTTTCCTACTTTCCCGTACGCGCACTTTTCGAAAACTGTTCGCTATCAACCAATGATATAATTTCCTGTGTCACAACGCTCCACCTATCAGCTTTTATCTCTATTCTACGCATATCTGTTGTCTTCTTTATAACCCCTCTTGAGTTACAGAAAATCGATATTGTAGTTGTTCTTCACAAATACCCGTGTATATCTTACGTGACTTCAATCGAACGCTTCATTTACACTTTTCTCTGTCTGTTTTATATTATCGATCGTTTATTCCACTCACTCTTTAAGGTACTGGTTATTGTAGCAGTTTATCCAAATTGACCGTTGCAAACAATTTCTATGGAATTTTGTGCTAACGTTCGTTTAATATTATATGAACCTGACATATAACAACAGGTGTTTCTTGAAACAACCGACCGTTAAAAATAACAATTCTCGGTTTCTTTGCTTCGTAGTATTTGTATAAACCGAACGTTGGCTTTTAAAATAAACAACATTTGTGTTTGAAATTATTGATTTTTTATGCAAGCACGCTCCCTTCTTGCTTCCATGCGTTTGATTAAACGTTGTTATAATTACTTATGCGTATCCTTGCGTTGTTTATGTACTCTAAAATTTTCTTCCCTTATATAATTTTCACATTCCAATTTAAATATAGAAAAATACCTTAATACCCGTTCGTTTTCACTATATAAATTAATCAATTTGGTGCGTTATTAATTTGCTCCTATTTCTATATACACGGTTGCTAAAATTTTATTGTCTATTCCTATTTACCCTTTAAATCCACAACAATATATATATATATATATATATATATATATATATATATATATCCTTTATTGACAAAAGATTTTATAAAATACACAATTGTCACAATTAAGATTTTAGTCAAGGACTAACAGTTCATTATTTCGAGGTGAAGGGCTGAAGCTCGCAATATATGCCAGCATAGTAGTACCGTATGTAGACGAAGGCGAAGGTGGTTTATGTGTCCACGATGAGGAAAATGTTCCAGCAGAAAGCAAATAGTTTTTAACGTGATACATAAGTGAATGTGTGGACTGTGCCATTCTGTGTTAAGTTGAAAATGATCTAATAATTTCGTTAATCAGAAGTAATTGTTATGTCTGTTGTGCGACATGTAGATTGATGTGACCTTCATGATTTAATGTTTCTAAATAAATTGAATATATCAATTTTCGCTTCAAATTTCTTTTCTTCAGTAAGGGTTTTTAGTGTAGGAATCAATAAAAAAGCAAAATTCTTATCTTGGTCTATGTCATATTTGAGCACCTTCAGCAAAGAATCTTAAAAATCATGGATGTGTTTCTCGTTGGGAGTTAAGCACCTAGCAGGCGACCTTTTAAATGTCGGAGATTCTGTCGAAGATTCTTCAACATGTTCATCAAAGTCATCGCTTTAGGAACATTTCACGTTGCACTCGATGGGGTGTTGTTGCATTGATGATGCCAGGAAAAGTAATTTTTAATAATACATTTACTTTCGTCGTTTCGTTGCTCCCTGCACAAGTGTAGTCGTTTGTGCCTTTAATTCTCAGGTAAAACAATTTCTTAAACTCAACCACTTTTTCGGAATTTCGGTACTTGTAACAAAATAATTTTGTTTAAGATACCTGGCAAATAGTACAAGTTTCAGTACCCTATCTTTTGATCATGTTATGGGAGAATACGCTGTAAGAGAAATTGTGAAAATAATGTGCGATTCATTTTGGAAGATATTGCAACCATTGATTCACCTAGTATTCGAAAAGTTTAAAGTTGAAAATTGTGTAACTTAGAAGGGCAACATGTAGAATAAGTTTTCTTTGTTTTCGTGTATAATAAAAATTGTGTAATAAAGAGTAACCACCCTGTATGTTATTTCGAAATTTTGGTAGTGGCTGAGGACTGCTGGATGAAGCAAGCAAAACTTTTTATGAAGAATGAATGTTCTTCCCAAAATGCAATATAAGTAAGTTTACAAGTATAGTTAGGTTCATCCGCGAACACATTGTATATTTATTTTAAATATTATTACTTTGTTTGAAAATATTTAATAAAATAGAATCGTTTTCATCTTAGATGACTCGTGTTGTAATGCTTTCGAGTGACATGCTCCTCGGTAAGATTTCGGGTAGATTTACTCTTATAGGCGCTCATAATGAAAGGACTCCGATTTGGCTAAGATATTGTGAGTGTGCATACATCGAATACTGCTGACGTGGTTCATACTCGGATGTGTTACATCCACGAGTTAATAAATTATCTAAATGCGTGCCATATGATTCATAATTATAATTTTAAAATTAAGTTTACTATATTTTTGAATTATATTTATTATTTCAATTTGGCCGTGGAATTTCAAGTTATTATCAGTGACTTTGAAACGATCATCGTATAGTGACAGTAAAGTCCGTTTCGCATGTGTGTGGTTCTATTCGGTTCTGTTCGTTTTCGGTTGCAACCAAAAACAAACAAAACTCCTTCACACGTACACGGCTCTCACACGATTCATATTAGGTTTTGTGGTTTCTCCAGTACATAGGCTCAGTAGTGATCATGGAGAGATGTCAAGTTGTTGCCATGCTGTTGTTTTATAGAAGATTTAAAAAAAACAAGAAAGGAATACTAAAATTCAATAGAAGCACCATTTCATCACTTTACGGCTAGAATTTAAAGTATCCTACACCATTATTGCGAAGCTAAGAGAGCACGGAAGCAAATTACCCAGATATTTAAAACTATCGCTAATTTCCCGAATTGCTTAGGCGCCGCTGATGGTATACATTTAAAGATCGTCCACTCTTTCAACTCAATGCATATCAAATATAAAGGATATTTGTCTATAGCTATGATGCTAGTAGCTGATACCGAATACCGATTTGTTTACGATTATGTTGAAGCGTATGGAAAAGACTGCAATTCTAACGTTTTTCGGAACTGTCAGCTGTAGAAAACTATCATCAGTGGCAGAATGAATCAATCTGAGGACAAGTGCCATCCGGGCACACAGAACATCGAAATGCCTTATTACCGCACAGGAAATGATGTGTATCATATTATAATTTAAATAAATTAATAAATATCATTGGGTATTTTCTTATTTTCAAAAAATTTCATTATCAATTTCTTCAAAACCAATAAAATAAGTTTTCTTTGTTTTGTGTATTGTAAAAATTGTGTAAAAAATTGTAGCCACCCAGCATATTATTTTGAAATTCTGGTAGTTGCTGCGGACTTGCTGGATGAAGCAAAACTGTTTTATGAAGAACAACTTTCTTTCCTAAAATGCAAAATAAGAAAGTTTACAAGTTTAGTTAGGGGTATCCAGGGACACACTGTATAATATAACACCATTTTATTTTATTTCTTTTTTAATTATCAAAAAAGTTTAATTATCCTTACTACGTCTCATATTCCACAAAAATATTTGTTTCAATACTTACCAAGTTCCATTTTTCTAGTGACGCCAAATTCGTAATAGTCGGTTAAAATTTCAATACACACGTCGTTCCATGCTTCATGCGTCTTTAATATATCTTTACATTTTTCACAAGTTTTGTCCCGAAGCACTGATTTAGATTGCACTGCAAAAATCAATCAATCCGCATTAACAGCTGGTAAGCCGCTCATTTGTTCAGAAAAACTGCAACAACTTTCAAATTTAATAACTTTCTATTAAGAAAAATTAGAACTTAATTTAATAAAAAACAGTAAATGAATAATAACCGATGAAATAAAATACTAATAATTAAGAGATCCACTCGCTACCAGGTTAAAACAGAAACTGAACCGTGCGTGTGGAACTCCTTGATTGCTCGCTGTTCCCTGGACACGAGTTCGCACCTTGTAAAAAACTGTTGTAACCTGTTCATGTTGAAGAATTATTCGGTGCTGTATTGCTTCTGTTAGATACCAACAAAAAGAGCCGAAAACGAACCGAACCGAATGAAACCGCATACGTGTGAAATGGGGCTAAACAATGCGTGCTACTATCGGTACTATCCAATGATTCATTTTGTTTGCTCGTACGTTCCGACAAACGGTTTGATAAATTTTTAATTAGCTCAGTCTCCTTATCCGTATTTTTGGTTAATTCCCATTTTTAGTCACTTTTCGATCTTTATAAGTACAGTTATCAGTAATGTGCTGTTCATCCAATTTGATGAGTATCCCTGATCGAACCTTCAGTATCTATTCTCTCAGGTATAGGTTTTAGAAAATATAAATTATCGAAGCGCATAAATCTTTTCTTTGTTAGGTAGCACCGAAACCACTCACTAATTCTTTGTTCTTTTTTAACTCTCTGTTGCACGAATCTCTTAAACGTCCCCATTTTCCTTGAAGTTTAGCTAGTGATGCACGCGAGGAAAGGTCTCGTTTTGTCTCGCACCTTCGGATACCGGTCTTCTTTCGCGTCTCGTCTCGCGCATAACCCGTTTCGTCTCGCGTCTTGTCTCATCTCGCAGGTGGCCGGTCTACTCTCGCGTCTCGCGTGAGACTTCTCGCAAATCGTGAGGGACTTTTCGCATTTCGCAATTGTTATTTGCTTTTTAGTTGTAAATTTTTCGAACTGTTTGAGAAATTTAGAAACTGCTGTTAAAAGTTTGTCTTTAATAACTAAAGCTAGTTTAGCATTTTGATTATTCGATACCCTTCAAAACATCCGAGGTATAACAGTAGACGACAAAAAACTTGTCAGCTAATTTTTGAAACTATTCTTTTTATATAAAAGTTAATCCAGTACATGATACTTCCAAAGCAATTAAGGCAACTATTAAATTCTAAAATCATATTCATGAAATGGAATATAAAAAAGTTTGGCTTAGGAGTACACTATACACTTTTAAGTCGGCAAGATGTTTAGACCTATCAATTATGTTACAGTTTATAATAAAAAAGTCGAACTGAAATGCAATTTTTAAAAATTTTTTTTAACTTATTGTCGATTTATTATCGACAACGCAAATGATGACGCCTACACTGTACCGTTGCTGTAAATTTGTTAGCAAAATATTTCAAAATAGTCCAAATTTCAAAAATAAAGTTATATTTGCACTATAGTTAATTACTAAAATGTTTTAGTGTAGCTACAGTGATGCTTAAAGCTATGAAGTGCTTTTTCAATTTGTAACTATATCATATTTGGAAAATTTATGTTCTAATCTCAGAAGTGGTTTATTAACGCCGCGTTTGGACAATATTCTTAAAGTAGAGAATAGAACTACGGAATTTTATTAATATTTGTAACTGAGATGAATTATTTACAATAAAAATTATTCAAAAAATATTTCTAATGTTATAAATGAAACTACTAAATTTTTACTGTTTGAAATAAACAGTTCGCACTATTAATTAGTAATCCGCATAACATATCTTCTGTTTTAGTGTACATGAGAACCAAGAAATTAAGCAAAGCAAACTTCCCGCCGAGTCGCTTGATGGCCTGTTTCTGTGCTTTCGAAATGTTAAAGCAGCTTTTGAAAACAGGCTTTCTGCAGTAATACTAAAAATATCCCATGCTATAGATGCCTTCATCGGAAATACTATTTGATTTGTACTCCACCATTCTAAAATATTTTTAGTGTATTCAACTCTTGGAAGCCCGAGGTATTCTGCAAGTTCTCTGGTGAAATCACGATGAGAACTTGTTGGACATCACCCGGTTTTTTTATACAAATAATCTAACTCAAAATCGTCTTCTGCTGAAGCAGTATCTTCTTCTTCCTCGGTGGGAACATATAGATCGTATTTTTTTGAAAATTTTTTGAAAATTTTTCTATAGAGAGACTTCTTATTTTATTTCCTCAAGAAGTTAAGTCGAAAGTTTCTTCTTCATGACTAGGATCAAGCACAAGCGTAGCACAATATACCCAATTAGTTTTATTATAGGGAATGAATATTTTTGTCCCGTGCTGCTTGGTACGCAATTAGCAATATTTTGCCAATAGACGATTTTTCGCTTTTTGTATCTAGCTATTGAATAGTTTTGTCTAATTTATTTACTAATATATTAAAGCTTACTACTACACCTGGTAGAGTTATATACTTGACGCCCCGAGTCTGTCGGGGACTTTTTTTAAACTCTTTAAAAATTTTGCAACGTCCTCTAATATTTGTCATTCCTCTTCAGCAATATTAATACCGCACCGTTTCAGATATTCTTCAAAATTTAGGAACAAATTCAAACCACATTTCACTTCCAACACCATTGATAACATATCATGTGTTGAATTCACCGCATTGGAATATTTAACACTAGAGTTTTACAAAACGGAATAGTTGCTAGTTCACATCACAACAGCTTTTAAATTTAAGTTAAAGTTTTTTAGAGTTTTTAATTTTTTTAAGTATAAATCTTATTTTCTTATCACATTGTAATAAACTCAGGCTGTTTATGCAATTATATCACTAACCGCATCTTGCCCTTCTTCGACATTTCTGTTTCTATTTGTACATCCTCGGAATCTTTATCTTTACTCCACTTTAACATTTCCATCGCTTCAGGGGCTTTCTCTAGCGCATCTTGTTTCAACATTTCTTAAACATCTGTATTTAAAATATGAGCAATGCATCTGAAGTGCTGATCAACATTATTGAGCTGTGGACGTAACTCGAATAGTTCCAAAATAAAAGTGGTGTTATTATCAACAGTTAGTCCAGTCACTTTTTCCTGTAGACCATATTCTTCTAAGGCTTTTAAAACCAACTGAGCCTTCTCGACCTGAGTGCCGTCGATTAGCAGCAACAAAATGGATAGCTAAGGACTGCAGATTCCAGTCTTTTGCCAATGAAGTGCCCAGTTATTCCATAGTACGAATTTCCAACTATAGATGACAAGCCATCAATAGTAAAGGAAATTTTGGAATCATTTTCTTGAAGTATTTTCATTACCCCGATTTCCAATTTTTTAATTTTAACATGACCATACGTTCAAGGGCATTTTTCTTGGGTGTTTTAAAGTCTGGGTTAATATTGTGAAAAACTTCTCAGTTTCAGTATCATCAAAGAAACTTAAAAGCAAGTACTTCAAAGTAAAGTCTCAAGAATTATGGATGATATCGATAATGTTAGGGACGAGGTTAGGATAGTTAAATTAAATCAAGAAACGTGTGAAAGGGAAACGAATGATAGGATTACGGATTTACGTATAAAGATGCAGGAAATTGAAGGAAATTGTAAGATAGGATTTCAACATGTAAATAGAGAATTGGGTACTTTAAGAACGGACTTAGAAAACTTTGGTAGGAATAAGGTGCAATACATTAGGGAACCCGTAAGGCTAAATCGACCAGAAATATCAGTAAAACAATATTCTAAATTTTACGGAGATAACAAGCTGAACCCAAAAATATTCTTAAATAATATCAAAACATTAATACAGAGATCAACAAACGAAAGATACAATTTAAACTTAGTTAGATCAATGTTAAAAGGAGGCGCGGAAATTTGGTTTGGTTTGATAGAGAGTGAAGTAGAAATATTTCAGGAATTCAAAGGTAAATTTTTAAGACACTTTTGGAGGGACAACCAGCAGTACAAAGCAAGGGATAACTTGATTATGGGCAAATATACTCAAAACTTAGGAATGGCACGAGAATTATATGCCATGCAAGAATTTAGTATCGCAAAGCAACTAGATCATCCGTTCGAAGAAAGACAAATAATACAATACTTAGCAGGACATTTTGGAGTTGAGGTGAGACAATATATTACATTGCAAAATATAGCAGATCGAAATATATTCCTGGAATATTTACAGCGCTGTGATGAGTTGGGGCAGAGTCGTATAGTGGAAAATAGAATGAAAAGGTAACACGTAAATATGGTTAGAACGCAAAGGAGAGTAGAAACAAATAGATCTAATTATCAGAGAAATAATAGCAATTATAGGGAAAATTTCTACAGAAACAATTATAATAACTACAATAGTAGGGGTAAGGCCGGTCCTAATTCAAAACGTGTCCAGACGTATTTTCCATATGTAAAAAAATACACGTGCACCGTTTTGAATTAGGATCGGCCTTATATAATTTCAATGTAAAATAGTTGTGAAAACATTTCAATGTAAAATAGTTGTGAAAACATGAATTCTTATATACTTTCAATGTAAAATACTTGTAAGCACATTTTGAATTAGGATCGGCTTTATATTACTTTCAATAAAACATACTTCAAAACACACGTATGCTGAAAAATGTAAGTGCAGAGAAAAATGTGTGTAGCTGTTTTGAATTCGGTTTTCTAGCGAGAAGTTACACGTGCACCGTTTTGAATTAGGATCGGCGTTATATACTTTTAATGTAAAATGTGAATGAGTACGAAGGCATATCCTATAGTGAATATAAAACGCAACTATAAATCACTGGTAATAGCGGTTGACGATTTAGTTGTAGATGCCGTATATTTTGCACAGCCTATGGTATTGCAAAAAGAAAAGTATTGAAGTTAATTTTCAAGTATAAGGTAAATTAGAAGAACCAACCTAATGTAGTTGGCTCTCATAGATCTACGTATAACTGGCTCCTCAAGAATTTGGCAATGGAGGGTGCAAAATAGCAACCAGGATGGATGTGTACGGATTCAGGAAAATGAGCATCAAATGATATAGATGATTATAGAAAAGTGTATATGCTAATAAAGTTGTTGTTTTAGTTTAATACAATTTTTTATGTAAACCATGTCATCTTGGTAGTCTTAGCTGAAGCGCTATAGATAGCACTTATTAGATTAAAATATGATAGAGAATGCCGTTGTACGTGTCACATGCCTTTTACAGAGGTTCATTAGACAAATAAATAGAAAATCCCATGTAGGGGACGCTAATATATTTAAATATATCAATTTCATTATACATTCAATTTATAAGATGACAATTAAGTTTCTTTTATTTTACATTTAGTGTGGGACTTTATTTATATGAAAGTTCATTTGTTGTATAAACGAGTATCATACACCTGTATATTTTTGGGATGAAAAGTTGATTAAGTTCTATGTTGTGATTCGGTGAAAAGTTGACTAAGTTCTATGTTGTGACTCGGTGAAGTTGGAAATAATTAAGTGATGTATATGGCTTATATACTGGACATTCAAGGTTTTCATTATCGCAGTAGCGAATTTTTTGTCAAAGAAATTGCCGTACTAGACATGGAAAACAATAAAATATGGCATAAAGTGTTAGATATGCCGTTTGATTCTACCAACCTATGTGAGGATCTTAAAAAGCAAAATGCATAGCTTGAAAAACATTTATACAGTCTTAGCTGGGATAGACTATCAACAAATGGTTTATCATTACTGCAGTTAGATCTACATTTACAGAACATGATACCATCGTACGCCACAGATGTATGTGAAAAGTTTGAAAACAACGCATTATCTCTGGGTATTTACCTGACTATACTGTGGTGAACTTGGAAGAATTCATTTTGCAAAATCTACTACAGTTACGAACGGTTAGTGGTAGTCCATCAAACAATTGCTTATTACATGCCAACAATTCTTGGAACTGCTCAAAACAAAATATGCATATTTAAAAAAAATTTTAATAAATTATTTTATGTACAGTTGTTTTACTTTAAAGTACAAACAAAAGTTATTTCTAGATGAACAGTTACATACATGTACGATGATTATTTAAATTGTAAACATTGTCGACATTGAAGGATGGGGAAGTAACGCTCCCTCAGTGGGTGCTGAATGGGGTTGTACCCCATTTGGAAGTTTAAGTTAGTGTAAAAGGATTACAAATAAGCAAAAACCGCTTATGCAAATATTATTTTTATCGACATTATTTTATATTTTTCTGTTAATCACCAACACATTTAATTTATATATCTTTTATCATTATCGTATAACGTAGTTTTTGGATATGCTATAGATAGTTACTAATACCATATAATTATACTTGCAACAATTTAAATAAACGTACAAGTGTTAATGTAAAAAAATCAGATGAATAATTGATGTAATTATGGTATATAGCCTTTTAACTTGGGGTGCAGCACTAGGGTTTTGCACCAAGTAATTTTTAAAAATTAAAAAATACATTTTTAATTGTCTTTTTGTAAAGTGCCATAAGATTCTTTATAAAATTTTCTTGTTTTTGCATTGTTTTAAATTTTAGTGCCAGGTTACACACAGAAAACATTCCGTTCTTTATGTTTGTTCGGGGTAGTTTTACTTTTATTTAGTTCTATCCGCAGTTTAAAATTTAAATGTATGTCCAAGCCTTCTATCTCCTTTTCTAACCAATAATTGGATATATAGAGACAGTCGAGATTTTCGAACTGCAAAATGTACCGAAGTACATAAAGTTTTTGATTCCATATACAACTAGATTCATTTCTTCGTGTAATCTTGTAGTTTGTGGTAATCTTTTAATTGTGGCTTCCCAACTATCTCCTGCATACGTATCTTGTTGGCTTGGTCGATATCCTCTTGCTGGTATTGGGAGCATACCTGACTCTTCTACACACAATTGTATAGTTACATGCCTACTACTTTTGGAAATATATGACCCTTATAGATTGTATAACCATCGGTTTTAAATGATCAGAAAGGTTCATTATTGGACAAATAGACAATGTTTTAGCGGAACCCTTTTACGTGTGGTGTACGCCAATGTTACGAACCCCACCTTCCTTAGTTCGTCTATATCATCTGCCAATTTGATAAATACGTTCTTAAAAAACCTTTTAACAAGTATACCAGTTTAATACTATCCCTTTTCGCAAGGACACCCACATAACTAAAAGAGCCTTTCTTACCAACCACAAATGCATATAGGTCGTAAAATCCAGATGTACTTAAGTCGGTCCACCGACACATTAAACAATCTTTAATTTTTCCTCATTTTCTCTAATAAGATATTCTTTGTCCAACACATCTTTCTACTGTTCTCGTATTGCCGGGGTATTTTCCATATAGTACAACTTTCGCCTTTTGCAACCATTTCTTCTAATTCCAGATATCTCTTTCTCCCACTTACAGAGTAAGGCGCGCATAAAGGGATTATTTCTTTTAGCTTAAACGGATAGAGTTTGTTACAAATAGTTGTGAGTCGTCTTACAACCTCGGAGCAAATGTTAGGTGTATTAACTAACCCTGACTCCGAAATGATTGTCTTTAGTGATTGTAGAATATGCGGCTGCAGATTGTATAGAATATGTACTACCTGCTTTTTAATGTAGCACCTGTGTAGGATTTTTACTTTATTGGCTGTCTTCTTCCTCTACTATCTCCAAGTAAGTTACAGGTAAATAGTTAAAACCAAAAGCCGAAAGCGCATACTTTATCAATTTTTCTCTTTCTTCTGGTATTTTGGACAACTTAATGTGCAAGTCAGTCAACTTTTTTGTAGTGCTGTTCCCCCAATATGCGCCTTTAGGAAGTATAACTTGCATTCTCGTAATAAGTTTAAACGGACTTTTAGTAATTATAGACCTGGTCTGCATTGACATAATTTCCAGTTGTGCAGTTGTATATTGTCACCTCGAATCGTGTAATGCCATGCTCTTTAGCCAAAGCAGATGGGAATGTTTCCCTTAAACGAACATCCGGACAATGTAGAAAATCTATTATATGATTCCCAAGTTGTTTATTAACACCGGTATTTGTTATTTGACACACAAATTGGTTGTATATTTTAATTCTTGCATTAGCTGTTAACCATGTTAGACAATCGATCCCCGCAGTTTTATCGTTGTCAACTATAATATTGCAGTTTTCTTAGCATCCACCCTTGTAGCAAAAGTTATGGTTTGTAGTTAAATAATTACACATTTTCGTCTTGCTAAAAATTCCAACAAATCCTGGGTTATATCCGCGTCAACGAGATAGTAATTATCGTTTTTGGTTTTGGTAGTTCTTCCAATAAAGTTTCCAAACTAACATCTGCTAGTTCCACTTTGTTCGAAACACATATCGGATTTTTGAATTTCTTATTAATATTCTCGGGACCTGCTTCTCCAATAATTTCCTTTACTCCGTGCCCCATCTTGCTAGTGCTCTCTAGAGAAAATGGAAGTTTAGCTTGAACACCATACCTAGAGGAAACAAATGTGCCAAACGTTTCTCATAGATGGATGTTGAAAGCACCACGATTTTCTTTTTTTAGAATAAAAGTTTTCTTGTTTACAGATGTTTGAACGGCGTCAGAAAGGTCGCAAATTTTAACTAACATTATATTGTCACAAAATGTTTCTGTAATTGGCGTGCGTAGTCCACTAGTCAGCATCCGTTCACCTTCGACATAACAAATATTACCAATATCGGTAACCAAATTATTGTTGTACAAATTTTCTGTCAGCAACTACAATCCAAATTGCTCATTTGTTCCCAAGAAGTTGAGGAACGTTAATCACCTTGAAGAAGCTCATGTTTATCGTTCTAGCTACTGTCGAATGCAAAATTACATCGCTCCCTTATAAACACTAGAGAACGAGAACCGGAGGTTGCCAAAGACACCCAAAACGAAATTAGGGGGAAGGAGGGTAAACTAAACTGAGAAGTAAGTGCAAACGAACGAACGTAAGCGCACATGGAAAAGCTATGACAGGTGCACTTTTTAGAATCGACCAAAAGTTTGTGAGAACAACTCCAAAGTCGGCGACCGCCAGAACTACGGTCTACCCCAGCTTGGCGCATATCGAGGCATGATATGGTGATTTAAACTGTCATTTCGTATTCTCCATTACTAAACTTATGTAATCTGTTCTTACCACCTTTAAATCCTATACATAAAGAAGGTACTATCTATACTCTACAGAGCAAGAGTCACGGTTAACTCGTTCAGCAGAATTGGCTTGAGGATGGTAGCGTGCGGTATAAAGGATCTTGGTGTGATAACGGGCACATAAGGAAAGAAGCTGATGGTTTCGGAATTGTAACATCGTTATCAATGATCAGGTGTTGAGGAACGCCGAAATTGAGGAGACATGGTCTTCTAGGATCTTGGTGATGGACTGTGCAGTGGCCTTGCATAAAGGGAAGAAAAAAGGAAATGGTCAGCCACTACACAAACATAGGAATGACTTTTGGTGGAACGAGGAAGAGGACCTACAATGTCACAGGAAATAATTTGCCAAGAATAGGAAGGTTTGGACTTAGGGGCAAAGAAACTAGGAGGAGGTAACTGTTCAACTTTGTGATCAACACAAACTGGACAACGTCGGATATAGCAAACGACGTCAGCTCGAAGATTGGGCCAGAGGTAGGTTTATAGGATACGGGCAGAGCTTTTGGTTACACCACAATGAACGAAAGTAGGAGTATCGTGGTTTTTGCTGCTCTGAAGGGACGACGATTTTCCAATCGCCCTGAGAATTGGCAGCGATAGACGTTTTGTGCTTTCGGAAGAGGATGTTATTTAAAACGGACCAGAAAGGGTAACGCTTAGGATGTTCGGAAACTTTTTGGATCAGGAGTTGGAAGGGTTACTACGAGGGAGGTGAGAGTGGAAACAGAAACAGGTTCAAAAACAGAAACTGAACTTTATAGAGTATCAGGAACAATATGATTATGTCCTTTGCGGTGGAGACGGAGGGATTAACGGTCTAAGCGACCGGAAGGACTTTGAAGTTTGTTTAGTCAAAGGAGGGAGTGGTAATCAGTAACGACTGTGAAATGGGAAACTTCGACGTAAGGGCGGAACTTCTCAATTGCCCACGGCACTGCCAGGCACTCCTTTTCAGTAACTGAAAAGTTGTGCTCAGGCTTGGACAGGAAACGACTAATGTATCTAACGACCTTCTCGTCTTCGGAGGAGGTTTGACTTAGGATCGCACCCAAACCGAAATGGGAGGCATTGGTTTGAATGGTGAAGGGCAAGGAAAATTCAGGGCAGGAAAGTATAGAGGCGGAAACCAAATGTTGCTTAAGGGAGAGGAAGGCAGACTGACAATTGGGAATCCAGGAGAAAAAAAAACACTCTTACGAATTAGTAGTTTGTTCGACGACTCCTAGGTGGAGCATTTCGTCATGTTCCGAATGGGCAACCTTAAGGGGAGGAGGAAAAAGGTGATAGTATCGTTGTTTGATGGACTCGGCTGACGAATGGAAGTGATGTTGTACTAAAGAGGTGCAATCGAGACCAGGAGGTTGCTTGGAGGAGGAGGAAATTATGGAGTCGAGTCAAAGTTGTTGTTCGGGAGATAGATCGAAAATAATATGTGTAGGAACGAAAGGGGGGGGGAGCAAAAGTCTATAGGTCAAAGCAGAAACTGGGTACGCACTGCACCGATTTCCAGAAATCAATGCCGAGAGTAAGTTGGTGGGAGACGTCAGGAATAACAATAATGTCAGGAGTAATGACGGAATCTTGGAGAGTGATGGGAAGAAAGACGAAACCTAAGATGTTACATTTTAAGTTGTTGGCAAAGCAACAGAAAAATGAAGAATAATTATAAAGGGGAAGGTTCAAAGAACTTAAACTATGCTAACCAGAACTACCAAGGATTGTACGAGTGGCTCCAGAGTCTAACAGACCAGTAAAAAGAATCTCAAAGATTTGGACAGATAAATATAGACGTTGGTCACCTCGGATACTAGTACACAGATAGTTTAACACAAAGTGAGATTGGTCCTCGAGACCAGAATAGAAGAGTTTCGAGTACAGAGAAAGAATAGGGTCTTCGCCTCGATCCAAGAACCCTAACGACGGTTTAAAGAATTTCTACATTGACGTGAGCAATCACGTCGGGTCACGTCTTTGTAACCGCACTCACAACAATATAGGATATGGTGGCGGGAGCACTGGAGCAAAAGATGTCTCGTTTGATCACAGTTCCAACAGATGTCCTGTTTATTGGTGGTAGGGGTGGTAGTTAAGGTAGTGATAGAAGAAAGATTATTTCTACACATATTGGTTGTGTTTGGTTTAGAAAAATTAGATCCGCATGGCCGGACCAAAGAAGGTAACAGAGGATTTGGTTTATAGGCAAGATCGGGTTCTACATATGAACGCGTACTTTTTATTAGGGGGTACATAACTGTTAATTTTAAATTTCTTTATTTATAATTTTTGACATTCACTCTCTAACCCTTCCCACGAATGTACGGTCGGCAGCTGAGCTAAATAAAAAGAAAACAGATTACGAAAAACTATATGGAGATGGACATCGGCAGGTATACTACCATGGCGTTGGAACTCATGCAAGACAAATATTCAATGATACCTTCCCACGGGTCTTAAGTTCTTGTTTGGATGTCATTAAATAGTCGAAGGTAATAGTCAGGGGGTGCAAAGTGGCCCAACAGCAGTCTAGATAAAGATGTCCAATCGGAACAACGGCGGCGGTTACCTTGATACCAATAAAGCACATTGGACTCAAACAAATCCACTGCGGACTCAAATAATTTGACCTTTGTGATATTTCGGGTTCCTCAGAGTTCTTCCACTCTTTGAAAAAAATTATGTATTGTTAGTATCTGAGGATCACCTGAGAATTTTAGGTCAAGTTTCGCAAATCTGTTACGTTTGGAGGATGTACTGCACGACTTAGAATGACTTATTCGGGTTCCTCTTCCGCTTCGAAATCGGAGGTAAGTATATGGAGTCCATCCGGGTCCACATGAGGAGTAGGATAAAGAACAACTCTAGAAGTAGCTAATGAGATACTGGAAGTGGCAGTAGGATGTCAAATTTTTTAAATTTTTGTCATAATCGCAGCGAAGGTTATCTACCGTCAGTAATAATTGATGTTGTATTTTCTGTTCAACGTCTTTTGGGAACAAATTCGCATAACGACGCACGAGATGTATCCACAAGGCACTAATACGTTTAAACATGTCTGATGACTTATCGCGATCAAAGGAAAGAAGAGAGATTTCTAACTCTTGGATAGCGACTTTAATAGCCCTCATTCAGAATCAAAATTCGCTTCTCAGGGATAGAAGGAAGCGTTTTCTCACCAATGCCGAGAGCGCTTCCCATGGATTTACGTAATTCTTTAGCATTGTCTTCAGGGTCGTAACCCCAAGAAAATAATTCGTACTAGAGTGCAGTTTTCCGTAGTCGATTAACTGTCATACGCCAATGTGCCATTACAAAAGAAATTTTTATATATACGAAAATCGCTAATCAAAATACCAAGAATGGAAACTAAAAAAATTAAGGAAATTCTGGAGAGGTAACAGATCAGTTAAATAAAGGGAATGATAAACAAAATTTACCAAGGAAAAAGAAATTGTTGAAAACAGCATGAATAGGGTAAATCAGAATATATTCGGAACCAACCAATTTGATTCAGGAGGAAAAGCCTGTAGAATATAAGAATAGGGAATAGCAAAAATAAAAAACCGAAGTGGTGCCAAAAGAATAAGATTGGGCGCCGGCGTTTTTGAGGGCCGCAAACAATCGGTGAAAACACAAGCCCAATAATTGGGAAACAAGCAATAAAAATTAAATCATTGTGGGGAATGTTTATCTAACGGACTAAGAGAATTAAAATTAATTCAGGCCAAAAATAATAAAGAACATCGGGCAAATCCAAAAATACTAATGCTACGAAGATCGTAGCCAATACGAAATAAAAATAATCAGAACCTCCCACATAAAAACGAAAGGAACCAAAAGGAAATTGTGACTCACTAAAAAAATTGAGGCCCAAATAAATTACAAAAAGAATAAGGAAAATCAGATACACAGATACACACGAAACTTAAAAAAAAATTAAAATAAATTATCAAATCACATAATCAGGCCCAAGGTTAACTTTAAAAAATCAAGCAAAAGTCTGGTTAAAAAAAATTAAAAAAAATAAGAAAAATTAGGAGGTCGAGCAAATCGGGCCCCACGCATTGGGATTCTTTAATTTATATTACGTGTATCATAATACAATCGACAGAAACAACAGGTACCGAGCTCAGTGGGAGAGTATGGGTGGGTCGTAGAAGTCGAACGACAGCCTCAGGTGCGCGACTGTAAGAATAGTCGCATTGTGGTAAATTTCTGAAATAAAATAAATAGTAAAACAACATAATAATCATGTAGGATATTACGCCTACTACTCGGTAAAGTAATAAAAGAATATCAACTGAAATAATATGTATAGTAAGTCACAAGAGAATAGTACAATTAAAGTAATCAAAATATATGGCAATTTTTGGTCACCAAAGGAAAATGTTTTTCCCATGCGCTAAAGGGCCGTAATTCAAAGTTAAAACTAATGCTATCTATGTACATATAGGAGTACGCATTTGTAGAATAAACACATGAAATATTTATTTATCATATGTCTCTATTGGTAATGTTTTACCAATACTAATAGAAAGTTGAACCAAGAACATAACCGCAGACTTGGCAAGTATCATTAGAATAAACGGTATAAAATTTGTTCAAATATAGACACCACACACTAAAATTTGTGGACCAATCCTAGATAGGCTACTCGTTTCGTGGCGTCGTGCGATAAGACGATTCCCTTGGAGTAGGTTTAATTATATTTACCCCTTAATTTATGAGGTTGTTAGATTGATTTCATTGGAAGGGTGGCAAAGCCACGCGCACTTAGGCCTCAATATATGCCCATTGTGCTACCTTCTTATATCTGGTCTTCAATCACTTAGCCATCCAAGCTTACAGACAAACCTGAGCACATCGGTCCAGGGCGTGTTACTAATTCTGGCAGTGTCTGGCCAGAAGTCACCTAACATGGATCCTCGGAGGTGGGCGAGTGCCGGGCAAGTGCGCAGGATATGCTCTGCTATCTCCTGATCCCATTGACAACTGCGACAGGTTGGGTTGTCTGATAAACCCAATCTGTGCATGTGCTCTTTTACCTGGCAGTGCCCAGTCAAAATGCCTACTAAGAGTCGTAGTTTTTGTCTTGGAAAGCCTATGCAAAGTTTCCTATTTTTTGTCGAAGGAGGCTTAATAAACATTTTTGCCTGTCGGCAATATGTTTCCTTTGCCCACTTCTGGCAATGGCGATGGTAGGTTCTCTGTCTCATCATAGTAAATAGCACAGATGGCGAAAGAGAGACCGATGGCTTAGGTCCGACAAAACTCTGAGTCGATGCTTGTCTCGTCAAAGCGTCAGCCTGCTCATTACCGTATTTACCTGAGTGACCCTTGATCCAGGCCACCTCGTGGATATTAAAGTAAGAAGTCCGTTCAAGAGTGAGGTGGCATTGAAGTACCACCTCTGAAAGGATCTTTTGCTTATTTAGGGCCATTAAAGCTGCCCTGCAATCTGTGAATATGGGTATAGTATTATTTTTAATAATTCGTTTCAAAATAACACTGGCACCTTGCGTGATCGCAATGACTTCTGCTTGGAAAGCAGTTGCCTGTGTTCCCAACGCTATGCTTTCGTGAAAGTCTAGGTCATTCGAAAAGATGCCCGCTCTATACCTTCCTTCGTTTTTGATCCCTTTGTGAAGATGAATGTGTTTGCTGGAATCACGTCTTCAGGGTCCACATAGACCTTGTGCTGCTTCCTGAATATTAGTTTGGGTATAATTAAGACGACCATGACATGCAAGAGTGGCATTGTGCTAGCTTTCGTAACTTTTACTTGTGTTTAGCCCATTTCAGTTTCTTACCAAGTATAATATCCAAATACTTGACTTCCTCTGAAAGGGTTAGGGATATTTGAAAAGTTATGGTTATCTAGTTACCGTTAATTTTCTTTTACTGGTAAACAAGACTAGCAAGGTGTTGTTTGGATTTATGCTCAAGGAGTTTACCACGCACCATCGTTCAATTAGCTTTAATGCTGTTTGCATTAAATTGCACAGCACTTGCTCATATTTGCCAACTACTACTGTAGCCAGTTCATCAGCATACCCCACCGTATAGTAGCCGGCTCCATTAAGACAATGTTACAGGTTGTCAACTACTAGGTTCCATAGTAGTGGTGACAATACGCCACCCTGAAGCCAGCCCTTAGCTACCGCCTTGCATAAGGAAGTGGTTCTCACACAGAGATATACTTCACGACAGCGTAGGTACTGTTAGATTAACTGCCTGAGAGTGTTGTCAACTTCGTGTTCTTTCATAACATTATCAATACTTTCAAAAATGGTTTCACTAAACGCGTCTTCAATATCTATGAATACGCCTAAAGCTGACATATTGTTCTTGAGAAATTTCTCAATCCGCCCTACCACAGTGTGTAGGGCAGACTCTGTAGACCTTCCTGGTATATTGGCTTGTTGGTTTGGGTGAAGAGGATGGTACTGCCCAATTCCTTCCCTGATAACAATGTCGCACAATCTTTCCAGCGTCTTTAACAAAAAGGACGTTAGACTGATTGGGCGGTAGGATTTGGCCAAGGGGTTATCCTTACGTCCCGCTTTAGGAATGAAGACCACCCTGACCTTCTCCAGCTTCTGGGGTTATATCTGAACGCAATACAGCCTTTGGACAGCCTCACCAGGTGAGGAAACAGCCTCTCCAGACCCCACTGCAGTAGGGCTGGAAAAATGCCATTCAATCCTGGAGACCTAAAAGGTTGAAAGGTTAAGATGATTTATCATATTACTGTTTCTTCCTCAACCACCCAATTGGCTAACTCCCAGTCTGCCTCCTCTGGGGCTGGCCTGGGAGAATCCGTCCTACTGATAGTCGATAAGGGTACACTTCCTGAGAAATGTGTATCTAGGGATAATTTCGCTTTCTCTTCCTTGTTCTTGGTAAACGAGCCATTCGCACATTTGAGACAACATGGTTGCTGGCGCGGATCTTTAAATAGGAATCTATTTATTCGAGACTTTTTTTGACAGACTCAACTGAGTTACAGAAAGTCTTCTATGAGTCTTTGTCGTTTTCTTATTGAGGCCCTGTATAGTCTTTGGTGGTTTTTGTATACCTCCCAATCGACCATACTTTTGCTATTTTTAGCCCTATTGAACAGTCGGTTCACGGTTTTCTTCAGCTTCTGAAGCTTGCTGCACCTCCATGGGGTGTTGGAATGAGTAGAAGCTGTTCGAACCGGGCATGCCTGCTCAAAGGAAGGTTTGAAGGAACTCATTGCCTCCTTGTATCTCTACTCTATGGTTGTCGGTTGTTGGTCGTGTGTTGGGGTGTGTAAAGCCGTCTTTCCAGGAAGTTTACATAAGCCGCTTTAGGGTTCCTGTATCCTTTGCAAACAACATTTGCTGTTTGCCTTATCATAAAGCTGAGCATTCTATGATCTGAAAAGGTTCGCTGTAAGCAGCACCTGTCAGTTCGATATGTGATTTGAAATACCAATAGAAGACAAGGTGAGGTCGATAACCGTCTGACTACGGCATGTAACAAACGTCGGCTCGCACCCACGGTTTATGATTTCTAAGTTCCTACTTGTAATATATTCAAGAAGTGCTCTTCCTCGTCGGTTGATATTAGCGCTGCCCCAAGTAGTATGGTGGGCGTTAGAATCACATCCAATAATGAGTTGCTTTTTGTTCCTTTTGCAGTAGTCAATGACTTCCATCAGCTCACGAGGAGGGGGTTATTTTCTATTGCGAAGTAAGTTGAAACCAAGATTAAATCAGTTTTGCTTCGATATTGCATTCAAGCTGGATGGTCGTGACGTCGCGGCCACTCAGTTGATGCAATAGAAGAGCGTGAATATGCCTAGATATGTAAATACAAGCTCTATGCTTAGATTGGCTATTACCTGTGAAGATAGTGCCATGAATGTTGCTCAAACCAGAGACCCTTGAGCTTACCACCCAAGGTTCCTGGATAAGGGCAATGTCCTGCATTGTGCTCAGGTGTCTGCATACGGTAACTGCAGCCGCCCGACAGTGTTGCAAGTTTAATTGTATGATGTTTAGTCCCGCTATTTAGACCAGTAAGCCACTTACCCTTAAGAGTCCCTGGTTGGAGTACCCAACGACGCTTTCTTACGCTCTACAGCCAGACACTCCACTAGGAGGGGGTCAGAGTTCATCGGCTCCTTCTGACTGCCTGTCGATGGTTGAGTTTCTACCTTCGTCTCCAGCTGTTGCTGTAGATAGGGAAATGGCTCTTGCTGCATCATTGATGCAGTTTGTTGCTGATGTTACATAGTTGCCAGTTTCTAGACCGCCCCTGCAACAGTTGGATTTTTTTAATTCTAATATTTAGGAAGGTAAGCCTATAGTGCAGCTTCCCTCCCCTACTAGTTATAGCGTCCCTAACATCCTCCCCAACGCCAAAAACAACCAGCCTCCCTTGAGGATAGTCCCTCGTAGCGGTGTGGAAGACGTACCCCTTGGATATGTCTGTCCAAGGGTTTGCGCCCGCAGACGTCTTTGAACAACATCCATGTCTTTCGAAGGTCCCGGAATCCACAGTGATGCCTTCAGAAGTCTGGGTAGCAATTCCACTTAGACGACCACTAAGCGTGCAACCTCCCATAGCTGAGGGAGGTTGCCAACCGCCTCTGTTATCCACTTCAAGGAGTGGTCATTCTTGCACCAGATCCGAAAGATCTCGCCCGAGGACGTTCACCTCCTGAAGGTTGGTGGAGTAGTGTTCTCGGGAAGGGAGAACAAATACTCGTCCAACGCCTTCTCGATAGCTGTTTGTACTAAATTAGCCTAGGGCTTAGTTATCTTTGCCCAAGAGTTGCACCTGTCGATTACAACTACATGGAGGTGTTTGGAAGCTGCCTCCCCATAGCTGCTACCGGCAGAGTGAGCGT
The DNA here is from genome assembly GCA_036346225.1 of Platerodrilus igneus. Taxonomy (NCBI): domain Eukaryota; kingdom Metazoa; phylum Arthropoda; class Insecta; order Coleoptera; family Lycidae; genus Platerodrilus; species Platerodrilus igneus. Next base: position 599,919 of record JARFIW010001411.1, read on the forward strand.
TGCCGCTCTTGCACTCCCTTTTTAGGGGTTTAGCTTGCGGTGGAGTGCCGTCAAATCGCACCCTTATCTTGCTCCTACCTGA